>VBSM01003039.1:28606746-28631796 GCA_008086735.1 Cheirogaleus medius
AAACTCTTTGTTATGCCTTCAAGCAGCAACCCTGTTTGTTAGGTGAACCTAAGAACATATGACTCTCACACCGCTCTGGGCTGGGCACGTACTCCTTCCCCTAAGATTAATTCTTAAGCTACACAATTATATGGCAAGCCCTCAACAGGCAGTGTCACCAGCAATGGTGATAAAAGATAGGATGCAGTGGGACCTGGTGTTTGGTGGGATTTGATGCATCTCTGGCAAAAAGCCCTCCAGACCAATGAGGTTAAGTGTCCTAACAAAGTTCTTTGGAGCACTTTGGAGACTCAATCCATCCCCACTTTAATCACGAGTGAGAGGGATCCTGGCTTGGCACAAAGCTCCGCATTACTCAGTATGATTGGCTGAAGGGGAGAGGAAACTTCCAGACCTCACCGAAACCTGCAGGACGCTTGTTCTTTCACGACACTGAAAGTCCAGTGGGGTCTCCACCTTCCAGGCAAGAACTCTGGCTTCATTTTTCTGAACTTGCCCTTCTAGCGCACTGCCCACTGAGCTGGCTTTGGTCCTGGGCCGACTTCCCTGTGGATGCAGGTGTCTGGGCTGTGTGTGGAGTCAGCTCGGCAAAGCGCGTCATCAGAGGGCGGGAAGGCGTTCTGTCGCCCCGGTGGTGTCCACAGGGAGTTGCGAGACGTCCCCCTGGAAGCTCCAGTCCCAGCCTACCCCTGACACGAGACGGTGGCCGGGAGAATGGCGTGTGGCAATTGGCCTAATCCAGCAGGCGAACACCTGCAGGCCTTTCATAGGGAAACAAAGGAGGTTCTGTAGAGGGCAGCACAGAGTCTCTTCCTCTGACCCTGAGATGGGGACCAACAGACAACAAACTACCTGTGTCTAGACATCATTGGGTTTGGACTCAGTCATCTCCTTGCCAGGGGAAGAACATCAAGGTGGTTGTTGTTTTCTTGTGGGGAAATTTTCACAACACAAACCTGCTTAGGAACCATGAAAAGCTGTTCAGACTAATCTTGTCCACTTCTCTGAAGTTTGAGGCTACCACTTCCTAGGTGAAGCATGGGGAAGGTCTGTGGCCACCTCACAAAAAATGAGGGAAGGGTCTGCCTAGAACTATAAAGAAAAATCAATTTTCAAATGAATAGCTTGTGATTTTCTTTATGAATATAGACGTGGGTTCTGATGGTGGGTTAAAAGCCTGTGTGAACTTACATGGATCGGGAAGCAGACACAAAACTTCCCACCCATAGCAATCAGTTTATTACATCTAAGGGTGATGTTCCTGACAGATGTTTTCAGGAATAAGAATGAGGATGCTGAGAAAATGGCATGCAGGCCTTTGTCCTAAAACTGCACGAACCTCTGGTATTTTCTTGGACATCTTCCCAATTCAATTTTAATATGCTTAAAGGTAAACCAAGTTGATACAATTAAAAACGGCCACGGTGTTCATGATAATGGTATTAATTATATATTGTTAAATGTAAATTAACATATGTAATTAGTAAAGGATTTTTGATAGGCATTGTTTTAAGTGCTTTAGATTTATTAACTCACTTAATCTTCACTTTAACCATACGAGTAAGGAGCTTTTATTATTTATATAGTGAAGAAGAGGAAATTGAGACAGAGAAGTTAAGTAGTTGTTTATCCAAGGGCACAGAGCTAGAAGTGGCAGTGCTGTGATTTGAACTCAGACTGGTCTGGATCCTATATATGTAGAGGATCTGTCTCTCTCCCCCCATATATATATATGTAGTGGTGTTCTCGGCAGGTATTTCAGAGGTCCCCCTCTACGTGCTGAGGTGTGGTTTCTCCCAAGTAAACTCTGAGATGAGGACTTGGCTGCAGGTGGTAACTGCACCTGAGGAACCCAAGGGCAGACGCTGGAAACCTAAGAAAGAGGGAAAGGCCAACAAAGCGTGTGGAGAAGGTCCCAGCCGTGAGTTCCATCCCGTGGAGCCCCGCTCCGAGGCACGCACGTCACATGCTTCAGAACAGCCTCTGGGGCGTTTCCGAGAGCACAGAAGACGGAGTGTGCATCCAGTGACTGCCGTCCCTCCCTGGTTGTGTGCTGGCCGAGGAGACATTAAACATCAGGCGCTTCCAGGCCGCTGTGCCTGTGGTTGCACCAGCCCTGAGATGAGAGAGACAGAGGCAGCTGCTTGAATTGCGAGCAGTTGGCATCCACTGAGCAGCACTCGGCAGCTGTGGGAAAACTCAGCCGTGGGGCCAGGTGATAGCAGACAGGCTGCCACGAGCATCTGCTGCCATGCTGTCCCAGTGCGTTCACGGGTTCTCAAAGAGCCCATGGCCCCTCTGGTTAATTGCTTTCACGTTGTCAAAGACCCCACAGTCAAGCTCATCAATCACATCTGTGAGGGCTCTGGCAACCATACCTTGGTTCTGCAGGTTCTTACTTTTAAAAGATGCTGATGGCCAGCACAGTCAAACCCAACAGATGGTCGAACGTAGCAGCAGGGCTAGTTCTGCCCGTATCACTTACGGCTTATTGAGAAGCCCTCAGACGCTACCTGCAGGCTGTTCAGTTCCTGCCCCATAACCAGAGCTGGCCTACCGGATGCATGCTTCCTGTCCACGTAGGATGACAAGGAGCTACTATAGCTGATATTTGAAATTAAAGGGGTTCTTAGCATGGTTCAAATAAAAGTCATCAGGATCTATCAACTCCAGATCTCACATTTAGATGCCCCACGCTGCCCCTTGGAATGCCGGGCATTCCATACTCAAAGGCCCTGAGGTACCGATTGCTGGCCATGGGCAGTGTCTCCTCTTCCCCCAGTTGCACACAGAATGCCACCCACCATCTCTTGAAAAAGAGAAGGTTTAACTGGATGTTTAACTTGCCGGAGTGTTCCAGCTGCTGTCGGTTAAAGGCATCATCTAAGGATCTGATAGCCAGGATGCTGGGCAACTTTTTATTTTTCCTCAAACAAATCAAGTCCCTGAGTGCCAAGGCCCTAGAAGCTCAGGCTTGCTGCTCTCTGCAGCCAGTGGAAATCAATCCCAAGTCACAGAGCTACTTTCCAGGCCATACCCTTCATATGGCCAGTGTGGCCAGTGAAGGGTCCTCTAAGAAAGCCTCCTCAATAAAGACCAAAAAGATCATCCCACTTTCTAGGGGTTAAGACAGATACTTTAGGCTCAAGCCACTTCTGAGAAAATAGACGATGTATTTGTCGGCTTTCCTCTCTCAAGGTCTGGTCATCTTTCGTAACTTTTCTGCACAGCATGAGTTGGATGTGGTTTAGACAACATTTCTCCCACGTGGCAGAAGGCAAGAGCGGTGGGGATTGCTGGCCCTGTCTTTAGCAGTGATCCTTTCTTCAAGGCACTGACCTCCCTGTTGGCATCAAAAACAAAACCTACTGCGTGGTTCTGGGATGCAGTGTACAAAAACCACCTCCATTTTGTTTATGAAAAACATTCCCCGTAAGGTAATTAAAAATGTTAAACCAACATGACCCATGACATAAAAGCAGCTGTGATTTTGGTTTCGTCGAATCGTATCAATGATTTTGCAATGCCAAAAGTCATCTTATCTTTTCTTTCAAGTGATTTTGAGGGGCCAGTATTAGTGATCATTTTGGATTTTCAATTTTTTGCCCAGTCCTAAGCCTCTCTACTTTCTTGGTTGCTCCAGGTCTTTATCAAGTGTGCCCCATTACCTCCTGTTTATGTTCCACAGAGCTGTTTCCCTGAGAAGTGTGGAATCTGTGGACGTCTTCTATCAAAGGGCTTCCATTTTGAAAGAGTATTTGAATGACAGCCCTTACCTTTATACTTGACACCCCTTGCAGTGGAGATCCAATTTAATTGATTAAGACTATGGAACAATATTTGTCACAGGGCATTGCAAAAGACAACCAGCAAACACTTAGCAGCTGGTGTTGGCTAATAGCTTAGTGTGATGCTAGCAGACAACCCGAGAGCTTACTGAGGAGATCATGGGAAAGCCAGTTGAGAGAACTCAGCTAGAACCACAGCCACCCTTCGTGGTAAGGGAGACTCCACGTATAACCGACAATGCGCGCTCTGAAATGCAATGTCATAAGCTGCACATTGTGGGGAAAATTGGCTTTCCTAAATCAGTCCAGCCAGACACTGGGTAAGTAAGTAAGGAGAAAAGAAGCAAGAGCTACAACAATGAGCCCCTGTGGAAAGTAATTTGGAGATACCTCCAAGAACTAAAAATAGAAATACCATTTGATCCAGCAATGCCACAACTAGGCATCTATCCAAAGGGAAAAAAAGGACATTCTATAATAAAGACATCTGCACTCGAATGTTTATAGCAGCACAATTCACAATTGCAAAGATGTGGAAACAAGCCAAGTGCCTATCAATACATGAGTGGATTAAGATAATGCGGTATCTGTATACCACGGAGTTCTACTCACCTGCAAAAACGATAGTGAGCTCGTACCGCTTGTATTATCCTGGATAGAGTATGAGCCCATCCTTCAAAGTGAGGTATCACAAGAATTGAAAAACAAACGCCACATATACTTCCCATCAAACTGGTATTAACTGATCAACACTAAGGTGCTCACACGGTAGTAATACTCACTGGGTGCAGGTCAGGTGGAGGGATAGGGGGATAAACCTACAACTAATGGAAGTGGAGCACACTGTATGGGGGAAGGGCACACTTTTTTCCCAGGCTTGGGCAAGGCAAATGAGTTACATGTAACCAACATGTTTGTACACCCATAATGTCCTGAATTAAATAAATAAATAAATAAAAAGTAAAAATAATGATAAAAAAGAATATCTCTTACCAACATAAAAACAAAAATTCTCAGCAAGTAATAGCAACTCAAAATCAGTGACATATGGAAAGGATTTTTTCTGTGGTGAGCAGGTCTATGCAAACCTATCCCCAAAGGCTGAGGAAGCTTAGAGGCTGAAGAAAGAGGTTGACGTATCCGGTTTCTCAGAAGAAACATTTAACAGGAACTCGTGAACATAAGCCTTGTTCTGGGTAACTGGGAAACAAGACAAGATGGTGGACCCCTGTGCCATCGTCCCCCAGACCTGGGGCTTATACACCATAGAGAAGGAACTCAGGAGTTAACCCCTCAGGGAAAGGCAAGAATGCTATGTGAATCTGCCCAAGGGTGGAATTTATGGGCAAGATTGTTCTGATCTCAGGTCAGGATTTACTCTGACAGTAGACATCGTAGAGGCACTCTGGAATAGGAGTAAATCAGAAGTCAACATGGCGGATTAGCGTCCAAGATGGAGTTGTTTTAGCCTCCACAGGATTATATGCAATGCTGACCAAGCAGCACTTACTCTGGAATGCAAGGGTGATTTAACATACAAAAATAAACGTAAATAATGAATTATATTATTAGAATAAAGGTTGAAAACCACACTTGATCACCTCACAAGATACAGCAAAAATATTTGACAGAATCCAACACTCTTTTTTTGAAAATGCACTAAAAAATCTAAACTTGCTCAACTTGATGAAAGGAATCTACAAAAATCCCATAGCTAGCTTAATATATGTTGAAAGACTGAGTCTTTTCTCCCTAAATGCTTTTCTCAATATTTTTATTTGTGGTAAAATACACATAACATGCAAGTTACCATCTTAGCCATTTTCAGTGTACAGTTCAATATTATTAAATGAATTTGTAATGCTGTATAATCATCACCATCATCCATCTCCATAATTTTTTTTGTTTGGTTTGTAAAACCAAACTTTATACCCATTAAACAATAATTGCCCATTTTTCCCTTCCTCCACACCCTGGCAACCACCATTATGCTTTCTGTTTCTATGATTTTGACTACTCTTAAATATTTCATTTAAGTGGAATCACATAGTATTCATTTTTTTGTGATTGGCTTATTCCACTTAGTAAAATGTCTTCAAGATTCGATGTCTAGCATATTGCAAAATGGTCTTCCTTTTTAAGGCTGAGTACTATTCCATTGTATGTATATACTACATTTTCCTTATATATTCATCCATCTGTAGATACTTTGGCTGCTTCCACGTTTTAGCTATTGTGAGTAATACTACCATGAACATGAGTGAACAAATACATGTTTGGGATCTTGATTTCAATTCTTTTGGATATATACCCAGAAGCAAAATTGATGCATTGTATAGTAATACTATTTTTAATTATTTGAGGAAGCTCCATACTGTTTTCCACAGTGACTATGCCATTTTACATTCCCACTAACAGTACAATTTCTCCACATCCTCATCAATACTTATTTTCTGAGTTTTTTTTATAGTAGTTATCCTAATGAGTATGAGGTGATACCTCATTGTAGTTTTGATTTGCATTTCCATAATGACTAATGATGTTGAGCATCTTTTGATGTACCTAATGGCTATTTGTGTATCTTCCTTGGAAATATGTCTATTTTAGTCTTTGCTCATTTTTAGGTCTTTTATCTTTTTGTTGTTGAGTTTTAGGAGTTCTATATGTATTCTGGCTATTAATCCTTTTTCAAATATATAATTTACAAATATTTTCTCCCAATCCACGAATTGCCTTTTAACTCTGTTTATGTTGTCTTCTAACACACAATTTTTAAATTAAAAATGTGAAGTCTGATTTGCCTATTTTTTCTTTTGTTGTTTGTGCCTTTGGTGTGCTACCCAATAAATCATTGCCAAATCCAACATCATGAAGCTTTTCCTTATGCTTTTTTCTAAGAGGTTAATAGTTTTAGGTTTTACATTTAAGTAGTTTTGGTCCATTTTGTGTTAATTTTTTGCATATGATGTTAGATAAGAGTTTAATTTTATTTAGTTTTCTCTGCATCATTTGTTGAAAACTGTCCTTTCCCCATTGAATGGTCTTGCCATCCCTATGAAAAAAATATTTGACAATATATGCCAGGGTCTATCTCTAGATTCTCCATTTTATTCCATTGGCTTATATTCTTGTCTTTAGGCCCTTACAACATTGTTTTGATTACTGTAGCTTTGTAGTAAGTTTTGAAATCAGGGAACATGGATTCTCTACCTTTGTTTTTCTTTTTTTTCAAGATTGTTTTAACTATTCAGGGTCCCTTGAGATTCCATATGACTTTTAGAATTGATGTTTCTATTTCTGTAACAAATGTTATTGGGATTTTGGTAACTACTTAACATCTAGAACAAAACAAGAATAACCACTTGTGTGACTTCTATTCAATCTTTGTACTAGAGGTTCTAAACAGAGCAATTAGGGAAAAACCAATTAATAGTAGGCATTCAGATTGGAAAGGAAATAACAAATCTATTTCAATTTGCAGATTACATGATCTTGTATATAGAAAATCTTAAGGTACCTACTAAAAATTATTAGGTCTAATAAATGAGTTCAGCAAGATTTTAAGATGCACAATTAATGCAAAATATTGTATTTTTATACACTGGCAATAAACACCAAAAGTAAGAAAATAATTCTATCTATTAAAATATCAAAAAATAAAATATGTAGAAATAAATTTAACATAAGAAGTACAAGATGTACCCTGAAAGTTAAATAAGGGCAAAATAGTCTTTTCAACAATTAATACTAAGTCAACTGATATCACTTGCAAAAGAATGAGTTTGACCCCTACTTCACCCCAGACATAAAACATAACTGCAAATAAACCATAGACCTAAACATAAAAGTTAAAACTATGAAACACTTGGGACAAAAATAAGAGTAAATATTCATGATTTAGGGTAAGGATGGTTTCTTAGATATCTCACCAAGCGAGACAAGTGACAAGTAAACAAAAAAACAAACAAAAACCCTTAAAAATTTGACTGTATCAAAATAAAAACTTTTGTGCTGCACATGATACCATCAAGATGAGCAGACAATTCACACGATGGGAGAAAATATTTTCACATTATATATCTGAAAAGGGACATGCATCCAGAATGTATGAAGATCTCTTACAACCCAATAACAACAAAAAATACCCTATTAAAAATGGACAAAAGTATCAGTAAGCATTTGTTCAAAGAAGATATATAAATAGTCAATCATCACAAGAAAATATGATCAACATTAATAGTTATTAGGGAAATACAAATCAAAATCACAATAAAATGTTATTTCATTGGAAAGTGAAATATGCACTACAATGGAAATAATAAAAGATAGACAATGTTGATAAGGATATGGAAAAATTTTAACCTTCATAATTTGCTTGTGGGAATACAAAATAGTGAGATCATTTAGTGAAATAGGTTGGAACTTCTCTTCAAAGTATTAATCGTAGGGTTAACATATGGCCTAGGAATTCTACTTCTAGGTATTTACCAAAAAAATATGAAAACATATCTCAGCAAAAAGCTTGTACTCCAATGTTCATTGCAGTATTTTATTTATGACATCCAAAAAAATGTCATAAATTATGACATCCAAAAAAATGACACCTGCTACGATGTGGATGAACCTTGACAACATAATGAAATGAAAGAAGTCAGATGGTGGTGATGTTTGCATAACCGTGAATATACTGAAGTGCATTGAATTTTACACTCTAAATGAGTGATCTGTATGGTGTGTGGGTTGTATCTCGATGCAGCTAGTAAAAACACATGGGATTTTGTCAGTCATTGAGAGGTTTGATTCATGAATCGGGCCAGCGTAGCGCACAGCCAGGGCACCAAAAGCCTCTTTCTGTCCTGTGCTGGCGCCATTTAGGATGCAAGTTCATATTCACCCTGCATGACTTTCGCCTCTTCTGCCTTTCCTGGGACCTTTTTTATCCCCTTACATCTTCCTGTGTTTTGAAGTCAAGAATACATCCTCACTGGGATCTTCCCAACGTGGAACGTACCTGAATTGTTCTGGTCTTCTAGTTCTCTAGCAATGGCGTGAAGTGGGGTCTATTCACAAACCTGCCACAGGTGAGCTTCACCAGCTCCTGACGCTTCCTTGGGCAGTGAGAGACCTCACTATGAAGGCAGCGTCCACGGACCAGTTAGCTCTCTGTCTCGTTCATGCGTAAGTTCGGTGAGTCTGAGAAGTTTGTCTTGTCGGCTGCCACCTCTCAGGGTGCTTCTAGTCACTACTCTGTGATTTAATAATAGTGTTACTTGTCAACAGGTTCGATCTGCATCCACCCCTTCCGCAGGGCCGTGGCGGAGCGTGGCTCTACCTGTTGGCCAAAAGTGGTGCCCCGCTCGCTGCACGGTACACGGGTCACCTTTGGTGCTTTCTGATTAAGCCCCTTGAGTACGTAATGTGTGAACCACCCCGTGTGTCTTGGTGCAAACATGCATTTCAGGGAGAGTGACCTGGACCACAAGGTGGTAGATATCCAACAGCCCACTATCCAAGACCTCCGGAATCATTATCGTTGAATATGTAGACACGGGGCTGGGGATAAGGTGTGTGGTGGGACTGTGCCGAGCGCTCTGATATAAAAGCCACTGTATCTATTACTCTCTAGACGCCTGGAAAATGGAATTGCCTTAATTCCACTGCTAAATTTATCAAGTCGGTCCCATTACATTTTTAGAATTATCTTGTAATCAGTGCTTATTTTCTAATTTTTAAATATTGAAGTTAGACTTATTTTTTCCTGATATTCTCAAGTGAAAATCATACTGCTGTTTTTCTCATCAAAAGAATTAAATTTACGCAGTGGCTGCTGACTGCTCGGACTACGTCCCTCTCACATTATCACTTAATATAATTTTCTATAATAATTTACACCATTATATAACTGATTTCTATAATTATTTATTTATATCACTTAGCAAATAGCTCCTTTAACATAAATTCATGCCTATCCTCTTTCACCCAACCAGGGTGCGGAGATTTCTGCTCTACACAGCCGTCAGAATGTCTAAGAATTCACCGTAATGACATATTCTTAAAGAGAATTCGCTGTCACAGACCGAGTTGTAATAACCACTGATGAAATCCTGAAGAATGTTGATGTATTGAAATGTATTTTGAGAACCGCATCTCAGATTTAAAATTTTACTGACGATCTTTTCAAACTCTGCGTTAACTGTAGCACTGGCGACAACGTGGTGGATGCTGTGCCCTTATGAAACTTTCTTCATAGACTCACCAGGAATATCCTCCTCCTCTCGGGATGCCTCGCGTCTTGTGGCTCTCGGTCTCATGCAAACAGTGGTTGAAGAGTCTCAGCAACTTCATGACCAGTAAACTTTGAATGTGAATCAGCGACTATTAAAATAGAAACCTGCACTTATTGTGTTTACGACTAGCCCAGGCACACCAGATCTGTCTGCCACTACGGTTCACATCTGGAAGGGGTCAGAGGTCCTGCACTAGGTCAAGGGGACCATACGATGTTCCACATTTAATATTTGGTTGCTAGTGTCTGTGCTCCATGCCTCTTCTCCTCCAAGCTTCACTGGACAAGCGAGGCCCCCTCACAACTGCCGTGAGTCCCCCGTGGAATCACAAACGTCCTACAAGGAGTTCTGTACGTCTCTTAAGTCTAGGAGCTAATCAGGGTTTAGAGAAATGAAATGAAAACAAAATGTTGTGTCACAGTTATAAATTCTCATTTTATCTCCCACCGCCCTGGCCTCCTTGCTGGTCTTTTAATATACCTAATATATTCCTATCCTGCTGCCTTGGCATTCACTATGCTTTGTGTATAGAATATTCTTTCTCAGATAACCCTCCATTGACAATTCTTCAAAAATGCCACATTATTAGAGTCCCCACTCTCAGTCTTGTGTGAATCAATGGAAGACAATTACGTGGCTCAAACTTGGTATCATTCAAACCTAGGACCGATGTCTCCACTGCGATGCGCTGAGGCTGTGTGAAGAAAGGCTGACCGTCGGAGCTGCAGTCCACACGCTTTGGTTGAATGACTGATTAATAGCTGTCCTTTCTCCAGCAAGGGTGTGTGGGCACTCTCCTGAGTAGCCCCTTCGCTGGGGCATGCTGTGTTCAGCCCTTGTTGAACATGCGTGCAGAACGTGATTGTGTATCACTCTGAAAGTCAGCGGAGAGCTGCTCAGCATCCCAAGTTTTGTTTTTTTTTTTCATTATTGTGAGATTGGGAAGATGAAGATATAAGAACAGCAAGGAAGCCCCCTCCCCACCAACACACCTGGGATTTTCCCTTAAGGAGCAATTTATGAAGGCTGAGGCATGTGTTTTCTAAAGCGTTCCCCCAGGCCAAGGCATTGGCATCAGATGCCGCTGACATCAGAGGACTTTATCAGGCCCCGGTTGACAGCAAAGGAGGGTCTGAACCAGGGAAGAGGCAAGTTCAAGGGCGCTTTAATTCCTAACCAGGCACAAAGCTTCCCTCAGACGTAATCAAGCTGCTTACGTGGGAGCTTGTTATCTGGTCACTCATTTACTTATCTTTTCATTCATTCATTCATTCAACTTTATGTTATGTCTGCTATGAGCCAAGGATTTTCTTGGGGCAAGAGTTACAATGCTCAATAGTATACACTATCCCTGATTTTAAGAAGCGTGCAGTCCACTAGGGAGATATTCCACAATCACGCAGATAATTTCACAATGGTAGTTACAGTGAGTGCTACAGAGGAATATATAGCATGTGATAAAATCGCTTAATAATATTCCTAAGTGAGATTGAAGCCTTAGGATACCCCCCTTGAGAAAACGTCACTTATGAGAAGACCTAAAAGCTGTGCTGAGCCTGCCTTGATTTTCGATTATGACCAGGTCTTGGCACCTTATTTTGAAAATCTATTTCACCTGCCATTTACACTCTGACCCTTCCTGGGTTGACCACTATACGAGTTACAATATCAGCCACGGCTGCTGATTTACTTATCAAGTACGTGGTATTTGTTGAAAATATCTGGTCTTTTTCTTTGAACCATTGTTTCTTTAGTCTTGCTTGTCATCCTCCTCACTATATAGAAAGTATGTTGTGACTGATGAATAAACCCGACTTATCAATTAGATTCAATCTGAGAGCCAGCTGGCTTCACCATGCTCCTGCGGTTACTCACCTGCCCTGCTCCTGGGGTCCTGAGCTGCCTGCCATGGGCAGAGTGGTAAACCACCAGAAGTCGGTCAATGTCAAAAACACATTTGGGATTCTTGGTTTGCCTAACCATATTTGGTCAGAATCATGAGACATTGCATTTTCAGGGAAAATGCAATTAACTTCAAAATTAAAGCATTTTAATCTAATTGATAAGTCGGGTTTATTCATCAGTCACAACATACTTTCTATATAGTGAGGAGAATGGCAAGCAAGACTAAAGAAACAATGGTTCAAAGAAGAAGAGCAGATATTTTCAACACATACCACTTATTTGATAAGTAAATGGATTAGGAGCAAGGCAACCTGCAGGGGCCATCGCTCCCCGCCTTGCTGTGGCTTCTGTACTTTCACATGTCATGTTTAGAACTGACCGGGACTGTGCAGCGTGAGCTATGGCGGGATCTAACCGGCAAAGGCTGGCGGGGGGGCGGGGGGATGGCAAACAAAGGCACAAATCAAACGAGAAGCCAGGGAAGATGAGGGAAAACAGGCCCTCTTCCATGTTTCGCGTGAGAATGTAAACTGGAATCCCATTTCTAAAATCTGTTCTACTTCGATTTGAAATTAAAATCAAAATACGATTTACAACATCACCAAAAACAGAATGCTTAGGTCTAAATCTAACAAAATATACACAGCATAGTGTGTATCTGTGGAAAACTATGAAATTCTAATGAAATAAACAAAAGATCAAAAAGTAATGGAGAGATGATCTGTGTTCACACATTACAAGACTCGATGTTGTGAAGATATCAGTCCTCCCCAGCTCGATGTGTAAATTCAGTGCGAGCCACGTCAGAACGCTCGCAGGCTATCTCGTGGTACTGGTGGTTGATCACAGTAAACTGCTTTTATGTCTATGTGGAAAGGCAACAGGCCAAGAGCAGCCAACACACTGTTGAAGAAGAGCAAGTTGAGAAACAGACACTACCTGACTTCAAGATTTACTACAAAGCCGCAGTCATCCTGAGAGTGAGGGACCGGTGAAAATAAGCATATAGATTCATGGAACAGAGTACAGAACCCATATGACTCATAAAAATATGTTCTACTGATCTTCGACAAGCAAATGAAATTCAAATTGGGACATGATAGTCTTTATAAAAAGTGGTGTTGGAACAATGAAGCATCCATATTAAAAATGAATTTAGATAGAAAACTTAACGCTTTTCACGAAAATTAACTGAAAATGTGTCAGAGACTTAAACACAAAAGCAATACTACAAAATTTGTAAAAGTTAACAAAAGAGGACATTGACCTGCTTTTTGGTTTTGCGATGGGTATTTAGATAGAACACCAAAAACATGAAATATGAAAGAAAAATTTGATAATTTGGAAATTAAAAACTTCTTCTGTATGACATATACTGTTATGGGATTGAAAAGACTAAAGAATAGTTCTTTAATAACATACAAAGAACTGCAAAAGTCAACAGTGAGAAAACAAACAGCCTAGTTAAAAATTGGGCAAAAGATCAGAACAGACTCACCCATCAAAGAAGATACACATGATGAATAAACACATGAAAACATGTTCAACATAATTTTTCATTAGGGAATTTCAAATTAAAACAACAAATATGTTCTCCTATTCCACAGGCAACTTTATTATTCTGTTGATTGCTTTCTTTGCTTTGAAGAAGTGTTTTAGTTTGATGCAATCCCACTTGTTTATTTTCGCTATTGTTGCCTGTGCTTTTGGTGACATATCCAAGAAATCATTGCCAAGACCAGTATCACACAGCTTTTCTCCTATATTTTCTTCCATGGGTTTTTCAGTTTCAAGTTTTACAGTTAGGTCTTTAGTTCATTTTGAGTTGAGCATCGTGTATGGTATGGGTTTGATATCATTCTTTTGCATATTAATATCCAGTATCCAGTTTTTCCAGCAGCGTTTGTTGACAAGACTACCCTTTCCCCCTTGTGTATTCTTGTTATCCTTACTGAAGATCAGTTTCACATATACACTTGGGTTTATTTCTGTGTTTTTTACTCTGTTCCATTGGTCTACATCTGTCTTTATGCCAGTGCCATACTTTTTAAATTACTGGAGCTTTATTTTGAAATCAAGAAGCATGATGAATCCAGCTTTGTTCTCCTTTTTGGAGTCTTTTGTGGTTCCATGTAATTTTAGGATTTTTCCTCGATTTCTGTAAAAATGCCATCTGGAGTTTTTTCATTTATTTTTTATTTGTATATAGTCATGAAGTACAGGTGCAATTTTGTTACGTTGATATATTGCACTGGGATGAAGTCAGGGCCTTCAGTGCACACATCACATCACTGAAGCAATGCACCGCTGGGGATTTCGATAGTGAAAGCATTAAGTCTGTAGATTGCTTTGGGTAGTGTGGACCTTCTAATACACTTAAGCCTTCCAATATGTGAACATGGGATGTCTTTCCATTTCTTTCTGTCTTCCTCAATTTCTTTCATCAGTGTTTTGTAGTTTTCAGCATAAGGCTTTTCATCTTCTTGGTTAAGTTTATGCTTAAGCATTTCCTTTTCAGACAGATAGTTTATTGTTAATGTACAGGAATGAAACTGATTTTTGTATGTTGATTTTGTACCCTGAAATTTTACTGGATTTCTTATTATTAATGGTTCTATAAACATTTTGTGGAGTTTCTAAAAACTTTAAGGTTATGTTATCTGTAAACAAAAATAATTTGAGATGTTAATAGGTACCTATTAAAATAACTGTAATCCACAAAAATTGATAATATCAGTTGCTGTTAAAGATGAAAAGCAACAGGATTTCTCATTTCTTTCTGGTAGGAATTCAAATGATACAGCCCCTAGTTTTGAAGACAGATGGCAGGCTCTTAAATAGCTAAACATAGTCTTACCATACTATTCAGGAATTATACTCTTGGATATTCATTCAAGTGATTTGAATATTTATGTCCACATAAAAGCCTGTAGGCAAATGCTTATAGCATTTTTATTTATAATTGTTTCAAACTGGAAGCAATCAATATGTCTTGCAATGGGTAATTGGATAATCAAACTATGGTACATCCATACAATGGAATATGATTGAACAATAAAAACAAATGAACTATCAATTCAGAAGAAGACATGGAAAAATCATAAATGCATATTGCTAAGTAAATGAAACATGTCTGAAGAGGGTATGTACTACATGATTCCAATTTATGTGACTTTCTGGAAAGGACAAAAAAAAAGGGAAAAAGATATTAGTCGTCAGCAAGGATTCAGGTGTGGAAGATAGGGTTGAATAGGTGAAACAGAGAACTGTTTCAGGCAGTGGACCTACTCTCCATGACATCGTAATGATGAATGCGTGACACTGTGCATTTGTTAAAAACCCAGGAAACTTATTGCCCATAAAAAGGACAGTAATGTATGCCAATTTCTAAAAATTTATTTAGGAAATACATGAAGCCCAGGCTAAAATACAGAATGTGACAAGACAAAAAAATGTCAACATCTATCTGCATTACAAATATATAAAACACCTCACTGGGAAAAGTCTCGTGCAAAAGGTGCTGCCTTACCTACTGCTGGAAGTGAGTGGCATCTCCAAGACTGAAGACAGGAAAAGCCATGCATTACACGAGGCACTGTGATTGTTCAGAGTGGACAACTCCTCCACATGGCGATAAGGGTCAACCACTCTGAGAAATGTGTATGCATGTTTGAGTCAGGGATCTCCAGAGAGAACCAAGAGGATGCCTGTATAATGACAAGAGATTTACTGGGGAGATTGGGGAGACCCAAGAAAGCTGGTGGTGTGGCTCAGTCCAAGTCTGAAGGCTTTTAGAACCGAGGAAGCTGATGGTGTAATTCTCAGTCTGAGGCCTGAGGAACAAGAGCTCCAGGGCCCACTGGTATTTGTCCCAAAGGCCAGAAATCATGAAATTCAGGCATCCAATGACAGGAGAAAAGGGTATCCTTACTCTGGGAGAGAGAAGGCACAATTTTGCCCTTCCTTGA
This sequence comes from Cheirogaleus medius, assembly GCA_008086735.1. Lineage (NCBI taxonomy): Eukaryota > Metazoa > Chordata > Mammalia > Primates > Cheirogaleidae > Cheirogaleus > Cheirogaleus medius. The sequence continues at coordinate 28,622,695 of VBSM01003039.1, forward strand.
CCTTTCTGTTCCACTCAATCCCTCAGCTGATTGATGGAGCCCGTCCACATTGAGGACAGACCTTCCCATTCAGTCCACTGACCCACATGCCAATCTCCTTTAGAGACACCCTCACAGATCCCCTGGGGCAGCCCAGTTGTTCTAACCAAAAGCAAAAACATCCGAGTTTCCCTTCCAGCAGAAGAGAGATGGGCTCAGTGCCTACTGAAGCACTGAGAATAAATTATGCTTTACCAGCTATCCGGGTATCCCTTAATCCAGTCATTACGACACCAAAATTAGCCATAACAGTATATAAAATAAACTATGAAGTAAATGTATGATGGGTGCTGGAGACTCTTGTCTAAGTATCATTAGAGTGAGTGGTTACAGAAAGCAACAAGACAAAACTACAATGTTCCCTGTGGTAAAGTATATAACTAGAGATATAAGTACGAACATGTTTATCCTAATGTAATTACTGATTGCTACATAGAGATATATTTATAGATAATTTTATATACAAGGCTTATTGTACATTCATGCATTTTATTCTTGTGTCATCTAAAAGGACCTAGAAACAATGATACTCCATTATCAATAGACACATCTAGATCATGGTTTCTAGTATCATTCTTCAAAAAAACAAAGCCATCTCCTTGGAAAAATGCCTGAAATGCAGACTGGGGTAGGATCTATGCAAGATGAGCCTAGAATATTTTGTAGTGTCATAAAATGGAAAAGTGTTCAAAAAAATGGCCACAATTATGGTAGGGGTATGTGAAACAGAGCCAGCTGAATGAGTTTCCAATGACCAAACCTGGAACATTTTGAGATAAAAAAGATAGAAAGAAAGGGATGGAGGGAAGAAGAAATAACTGCATTATAACCCAGAGTACAAAATAAATACCCATGAGTCCATACTGGTATAAATTATTGAATATGCAAATAAATTGTGGAGAAGAGACAAATATTCTATGCAGACGAATTTTAAATAATTTATATAGACTCTCCCACATTAAGGAGATAGAGCCTAACCCCTATATCCATAACTTTGAAGTACAATAGTGACTTCCTTCCCAAAAACACAGCATGGAAAAGAGGAATAAAGGGAATAAATTTATATTGGAGAAACCTCATGAAAACCACTTCATTGAAGTGATTAAAGTTAATGTCTACAATGATGTCATGTTGATAGTATATACACTTGATATGATATAATACAAATGGAACTTTTTCTCTGAGATCTCTCTTCCAAAAACATACAATTCCAGTCTAAAAATAAGAAAACCTTTAGTTGATCTTCTTTTGAAAATCTTCTGTTTGTGTTTTTGCCCACTTTTTAATGGGGTTGTTTGATGTTTTCTTGCTGATTTGCTTGAGGTCTTTGTAGATTCTGGGTATAAACCCTTTGTTGGATGTATAGCATGCAAATATTTTCTCCCATTCTGTATGTTGTCTATTTGCTCTATTGATTATTTTCTTGGGTTTGCAGAAGATTTTAATTCAATCGAGTCCCATTTATTTGTTTTTGTTGTTGCTGTGATTGCTTTTGGAGTCTTCATAAATTGCCTAGGCCAATATCTAGAAGAGTTTTTCCAATATATCCTTCTGGGATTCTTATGGTTTCATGCTTTAGGTTTAAGTCTGTTATCCATCTTGAATTATTTTTTGTGAGTCGTGAGAGGTAAGGATTCTGTTTCAATATTCTACATGTGGCTATCTAATTATCTCAGTGCCATTTATTGAGTAGGGATCCTTTCCCCCACTGTATATAGTTATCTGCTTTGTCAAAGATCAGATGGCAATATGAGGATAGTTTTATATATGGGTTCTCTGTTTTGATCCATAGGTCTATGTCTCTGTTTTTGTGCCAGTTCCATGCTGTTTTAGTTACTATAGACTTGTAGTATAGCTTAAAGTCTGGTGAAGTGATGCCTCCTGATTTTTTCCTTTTGCTTAAGGTTGCTTTGGCTATTTGGGCTCTTTTTTTGTTCCATAGGAAGCATATAATTATTTTTTCTAGATCTGTGAAAAATGGCCTTGGTATTTTAATGGGGATTGCACTGAATCTGTAAATCACTTTGGATAGTACAGACATTTTAACAGTGCTGATTCTGCTAAGCCAAGAGCATGATATGTTTTTTCATTTGTTTATATCCTCTGCGATTTCCTTCATCAGTGATTTGTAGTTCTCCTTGTAGAAGTCTTTCATCTCCTTGGTTAAATATATTCCTAGGTATTTTATTTTCTTTGTTTCTGTTAGGAAAGTTATGAAGTCTGTGATTTGATTCTCAGCTTGACTGTTGTTGGTGTATAGAAATGCTACTGATTTGTGTACATTGATTTTGTAACCTGAGACTTTGCTGAATTTATTTATCACTTCCAGGAGTCTCTTAGCAGAATCTTTGGGGTTTTCTGGATATATGATCATATCATAAGCAAAGGGCTATAGTCTGACCTCTTCTTTCCCCATTTGGATACCTTCATCTCTTTCTCTTGCCTAATTGCTTTGGCTAGGACTTCCATCACTATGTTGAATAAAAGTGATAGTGGGCAACCTTGTCTAGTTTCAGTTCTAAGTGGGAATGCTTTCAACTTTTCTCCATTCAGTATGATGTTGGCTGTGGGTTTATTGTATATGACTTTTATAATTTTGAGATATATTCTATATATACCTGTTTTGTTAAGTGTTCTTATCATAAATGGGGCTGGATTTTGTCAAATGCTTTTTCTGCATTTACTGAGATGATCGTATGGTCTTTGCTTTTGCTTCTGTTTATGTGGTGAATCACATTTATGGATTTATGTATGTTGAACCATCCTTGCATTCCTGGGATGAAGCCCACTTGGTCATGGTGGATTATTTGATGTGCAGCTGAAGATAGACTAATCGCCAATAAACATATGAAAACATGCTCAACATTGCTAATTATAGAACAAATGCATATCAAAACTACAATGAGACATCATCTAACTCCAGTGAGAATGGTTTTTATCAAAAAGTCCCCAAACAACAGATGCTGGCGTGGATGTGGTGAGAAAGGAACACTCATACACTGTTGGTTGGACAGCAAACTAGTACAGCCTGTATGGAAAATAGTATGGATATTCCTTAAAGAACTAAAAGTAAACTTACCATTTGCTCTAGCAATTTCACTACTGGATATTTACCCAAAGGAAAAAAAGACATTTTATCAAAAAGACACTTTCACTAGAATGTCTATGGCAGCACAATTCACATCACAAAGATGTGGAATCAACCCAAGCACCCATCAATTCATGGGTGGATCAATCAAACATTATACATACGAATACCTTGGAATACTACTCAGCCATAAAAAATTAAGAATTAATAACTTTTGTAACAACCAGAATGGCACTGGAGATCATTCTCCTATGTGAAGTATTATAAGAATGGAAAAACAAATACCACATGTACTCACTATTAAATTGGAACTAATGGATCAGCACTCACGTGCACGATGGAAAGTAAAACTCAATAGTAAGCACACAGGTGGGAGGGGGGAGGAGACGATGGGTGAAATCATGCCTAACAGGTACAGTGTACACTATCTGGGTGATGAGCACACTTATAACTTTGATTTAAACTGTAAGAATGCAATTTATGTAACCAAAACATTTGTACCCCTATAATATTCTGAAATAAAAATAAATAAATATAAGAAAACATCAGACATATTCCAACTAAGGGAGATACTATAAGAATACTTGACTAGACATTCTCAAAACTGTCAAAATCAACAAAAATGAGAAAAATCTGGGAAACTGTCACAGCCAAAATGGCCTAATAAGACTTGATGACCAAAGGTATTAGGCTACTCTGAAACTCTGAATGTGATTCTGGAACAGGAAAAGGACATTACATAAAATGTAAGGAAATCTAAATAAAATATAAATTTTAGTTAATAATGTATCAATATTCTTTCAATTTAGAAGTGCTCTAAAATAAAATTGTATTTAAAATATAGAAATGTAAAAATGTAAGTGATAAAATGAAAATAGATTAATTTTCTCAAAATAGCTGAATAAGTTTTTATAATAGTAAATGGAAAATGTTTTTCAGTGAAATAAAGGGAACATTAAAAAGAATTTGAAACACTAGCATAAAATTGAAATATGGGTAGGGCAAGTGACTAAAATTTAAAACATGCTAGAAGTTCCAGAGAGAAAAAGGAAACTAACAAACAAAAAATAGTGAAACCATGATAATAATAGTAGCATAAAATGACTGATTTTGGGGGAAAAAACCTTCTGTCCTCTAATTAAGAAGTTTTTCTGATTGCAATAAAATATTAATAAAAATACACAATTTATAAATATCTTAAAGCAATCCCTTCGCTCTAATGGAAAACATAAAATCTCACAAGGTTTTCTTGTTACGATTTTATAAATAACAATTTACTTTCAAAATGAAGAGGATCAAATTATTGTCAGATTTTTCATCTTCTATAGTGGAAGCTAACAATGTTTGACTTATATGGAGTTTTTATGGGAAAATAAATGTTTTTCAGCAATATTTCATCAGATGATGGTATAATTTATTCTTCTGTTAAGAATTTAGATTTTTAAAATATATTTTAAGCAAAGGCTCAGAATGTTGTCTATTCATGTTCTTTATCTGAACAAATTATTTCAGCAAGTAGTCTAACCCAAAGCATTAAATAACCAAAAGCATTAAATAACCAAAAGCACTAAATAAGGAGTAATACTAAAATAGGGCAAGACTGGCCACCATGGCAACAATAGTCACAAAATACTTACCCTGTATGAAGTATAACTCGTAACTGGTATGATAATGCAACAAGGGGTTTTAACTGATGAATAAATAATGGTTCTTAAAATTAAAGGATAAATTTTCAGATCTGTAAATTAAAAACTCTGAGAAAACCAACATTACTATATATGTAATACTGAGAGAAGGGTAAAGTACAAATATTCTAAAGTTTCCACCTCAGAAGAAAGAGTAAATAGTTATGAAAAGCATCTCAACATGAGATCATAGTTGTTATTTTATCTTATGAAAGAAATTTAAATCAAATGATTATTACTCTTAGAGAAGATGAGCATTCATTATCATTATCAGAAGATCAAATATAGCTATTATCTCCCAATTTATGTGTAGAGAATGAGAAAAGGGAATGAAAGGTAACCTAAATTACATGAAAAAAATGGGACAGAAAAAAAACAGAGAAAAATTAAAGAGAGAGAAACAATAAATATAAAATTGGTGTTATAAATTAAACTAAGTAAACACAGTAAATGTGAAAATGTTATATTTCCCTGTGAAATTAAGAAAATGTAATTTTGGATTTAAAAAAATCTGGCTACATTGGAAGAAATAAGGATACCTTTTTATCTCAAAAATAGGCAGAAGAGAAGAAGATAAAAGGACTTAGCACAAGTTGGCACATAAAATCTTAAACAGGAGAAAACATAGTGTCAAGGGTAATAACAATTAAATCACATTTCAAAGCAAACATTTTTGAATGAGAAAATGATGAAAGTTATACAATTATAAAATATATAATAATAAATTAAGTATATCATCCTTTATGCACTATCTCTATTACAGACATAAAAGAAAACTGAAATAAATGCAAACATAAATTAATAAAAATAAAATTATATTGGGAGATTTTAGTAAATAGATGCAGTAATCAAAAATGAAAAACTTCAAAAACTATATAATTTCATATTTCATAAACTGATAACTTAAAATATTTTTATGATAAAAAAATATTTATAAAATTAAGTCATGTGCTAGTTTCCAGGAAAAGAAAAAGAATTTTACAGAGGAGATGTATATAAGAGTTTATTCAGATATTGTAGTTAACAGAAAATAACTGATTGATATCTTAAAACAAACAAACATAGATAAAAATGTGCAAATGTGGAGTATTCTAACAATAATTAAAATGTATAAAAATACTGTGTTTCCCCCAAAATAAGACCTACCCATAAAATAAGCCCAAGCAGGATTTCTAAGCATTTGCACAATATAAGCCCTACCCTGAAAATAAGACCCAGTGATGGGCATGGCTACACAGTGTATCTGCACAACCCATGCATGTCGTCGTGGAGCGGTAAAGAAGATGAGCAGCCCTTCTCATCTGCCCCATGAGAGCTCTAGTGCTCGACAAGAGAGCTTGGGGCCAATGGTTCTAAAGGAAATAGAGTCGCAAGAAATTCAGGATGGAATTCGGGGTTTGGAGAGTTATGATGATGTTCCAGAAGAAGACGATTTAACTATATTTGAATAAATGTAGATTGTTGTACCGTACTTAAAAAAAAATAACACATCCTCTGAAAATAAGCCCTAGGGTGTCTTCCTGAGGAAAAATAAATATAAGGCCCTGTCTTATTTTCAGGGAAACATGGTATAAGGAACCTATTGTAGTACAAAATATGTAACCAATAAAATGACTTATTGATGGATGAAAATCACACTAGACACAGCAGAAGGTAGATTATTAAACTTGAAGACCGTTAAAAGGAAGGTATTCAAATAGAAACATAGGCAAAAACATTAATAAAAAGTACAGAACATAAAAAGATGTGGGACATGAACAAATTGTCTAGCAAACGTGTTAGTTGTTTTAGCAGAAGGGGAGAAGAAAAAAGAATGAGAAACAAGCGATATTTGAAGATAAAAAATACCTGAAAATGTTCAAAACGCCTCAAAGCTGTCCACCCACAGATTCAAGAACTTCAGTGATCCACAAATTGGCTTAATTTAAATTAAATTTCACTTAGGCATATAAAAGTTAAACATAAAATCATAGACGAAGAGATAATTTTATAGGCAGGCAGAAGTAAACGTATGTCCTTCCGCAAAGCAGCAAGGAGAATGAGAGCTGACATCTGAGCAGAAGGAATGGGACTCAGGAGACAATGGAGTCAGATTTTTAAAATACCGACAGAAAGGAAACAGAAAACTGGTGATCTTTGCTTCCATCACTAACAAATTTCCTTCAAAAATAGAAGTGAAAAAATGTATCAGGCAAAGAAATTATTTCAGCATTGCTTGCACCGTTGGCAACACTAAAAAGTTCTTCAGGCCGAATAGAAATGAACCCACTTGAAGGGCAGAGGTAGAAGGAATGTTGCCAGGAAACACGAGTCACTGGGACGGTTGGCTTGATTGTGCAACCTGAGCACTTAGGATCTGTTGTTTCCCTATAGACCCTCCAGACAACCAGGGCTTGCTCTGTGAGGCACAAAAACATCTCATTTATCTTTCTAAGAACTAAGAATGGTGGGATGGGAGATGTTTACGTACATCTCTATAATTGCTCTCCAGTCAGACCACACGCTAACTACCGAGTGAGCACATCTCTCCCAGATACTTTACCAAGTGAATATAGAGATCTTTTTTTCCCTGCTTTTATTTGTTTTGTTGGAAAACAACTCATTATTAAATTATCATTTATTTCCTTAATATTGTTTAAAACATTAAATTCAATATACGATACATGCATAAACCTAAATTCTATGCTGTTCCATAATTTTTTTTTTTAAATAAAACAAAATAGTCTCTAGTCTCCGTAACTCTGAAAGTTGTAAGAAGACTTATCAGAAAGATGCTAGTCTGCCAATACTTACTGGTTCGAGTCAGGATTCGACATTTGGCATGTATTGAATCCCATAGCTCAGAACCTGCGTGGTGCTTTTGAAGCCGTGATTGCTGCTGACATGATGCATGGGAGGCATGTGGCAGTGGAATGTCACACGTGCTATTTCATTGTCTTTCAAATGAGAGGAAACGTGGGCTGCGCCGTTGCTGCAGGGACTTCAAGCCTGGTCTCGTCTGGTACTTTCTGGCTGACTAGAGAGAGCAAAAGGAAAATAAGGATTTGAGGGTTTCTGTGGCCCCATCAGTGATAGCACCTGAGACGCAGCCTTAGAGATGAGAGCGCACACGCCTTCGAAATGTCTAAGGAAAATAATCTCTTTGTGAAAAGCAAATTGGCAGTTACGTTTTCAGACCTTGACCTTAAGTAAATGACTTAACCTGTTGGGTGTAAGAATGATTTTGCTTTCAAAAGCAAAGTACGTTTTGTATATTACTATTAATATATTCTCCTGATCACTCCTTCTTATCGTAAGATTCTTCCGTTCAAAGACTTGGTCTTATTTATTTTGCAAACTCTTCAGCATCCAACAGGTGACATAGATAGGTAGGTACATAAATGTAGTGGGTGCTGAAAAACATAGTGCGTGTTCAGAAATGGAAGAAAAGGAGAAAAGGAAGAAAAGGACGGAGGAAAGAAAGCGAGAAGAAGTAGAAGTAGGAAAGAAATGGAGAAAGGAAGGGAGATTCAGAGAAAAATGGTTACACAGTAATTTCAAAGAGGGTTTTCGATAATAATCTTAATTTATTAAAACCTAAAGTACTATTACTTATCTTTCTTACGTAGTTTAATGCATTTAACCGCAAGAGAGCCTTTGTACAATAAAACATTTAAAAATGTATGAAGAAATATCAATTTAGTAAAATGAATGGTAAGTAAAAATACAAATATGGACAAATAATAAGCAAGTATTTTTTTCTTTTTTGCTAACATGGTTGAATAAAAAGGCATTTTATGACACACCTATATCTATATTGATGTCCATAAAAATGTTGAATATTCATCTTTTATCATTATTAGAATTATGTGTTTATTTTTAGTAGTCCTTAAGTCAGTTTAGTATGGTTACTATTATTATTGACTATGTTCTAATGTTTTCCCATTTTTATTGTCATGTCTAAACTTTGGTCTGGAACCAAAGACAATACAGGATGAAGTTTGATTTTCTCCAAGACTCACAGAAATCTGTCATATGAAAGGGTTTTCTTATAACCCACAGGCATGGCGTTTGATGGCGTGAAAGCATTTAGTAAGTTTGGGGACTATATTCAGCAGGTCTGGCAATCCAGGGTGCTTCCTGCAGATTCGTGAATTCAGAGTTTGGGAAACCAGCACCCCCTGAAATTGGTTAACGACGCATTAGCTGGAAAGCTGGGTAGAAAAGCGTTCATGTAAAATATAATGGGGTCTTTTCTCTCTTCTTGATATATATTTGAAAATCTTTTAAAAATATTTTACAAAAAAAAAA
>VBSM01003039.1:28631806-28725515 GCA_008086735.1 Cheirogaleus medius
ACATTCCTTACCATTTGCTCTAAAAAAGATTTTCCACTCGTTCATCTCCAGAAGGTCATCTTTGAGATGTACAAGCCAGCCCTTCACCGGGGCCTGCTCTTGCATTCATATTTTACTTTCTTTCATTCGGTGGCCTTTATTAGCTGAGCTCCTGGAGCTTGTAGCACATTTTAAACAGCAACACTGGGAGGATGTAAATGCAGAATAATGTATCAGGACTCAAATTTGCATGGTCAAATGTCAAAAAAATTAGGCCTTCCCCGGAACCATGTCAAGAGAAATAACATAAGCGGGCAAACTCAACAGCAGGCGTGCCATGATCGTTTAGCGCAAGCTTGTCATCACTGCCAGCGAGTGGAAGCAGCGGTCATTAGCTGGAACTCTGCTGGGGGAGGTTGCAATTCTTCCTTTTCCCTTTTTTTAAAAAGATTTTTATTTTTTTCCCCATCATCTGACAGTATTTCACAGAACGCCGAGATGCAATGCTGCCTCCCTGACAGGAGAGTCAAGAGGTGGGGGCGGCGCCTTTGGGTGGCAGCAGGGACGTGTGAAAGGCCAGCGAGCAAAATCTATAACAGTCCGCTGTCAGCTGGAGGGTGCGGGAATTGCATTACCTATCGGATAAATACTCATTAAGAGTAATCACTTTATTTCAGCTCTGTAATGACATTAACAAGCCTGGAATACAGGGAATTACACGAGTCAGAACAAATAATTGAATATTCTACTGCAGCGGGAGCTCAGCGCAAGCCTGCCTTCGTGTCGGGTGGTTTCTGAAGCTGGCGCAAGCATGCAATTAGATAATAAGCTTAAACAGCATTAAATTGGCACTATTCGTACCACCACTGAGAAAAAAAGGAGTATTAATTGTTCAGCTCGAACCTGCTTGTAATTGCATGCCATACAGATGCTAGTAAGGCTGCCCTATTTTTATGTAAATGAACGTACACACGGGGGTTTAAACACATCCATAAAATGGAATATAAAGAAAATCTGAGGAAGAATGTAAGAAAGATAAACAAAGTACACACAGAGGCTCATTATGAACCAGGCTAAGTGGGGGAAGGTTTTCTCTTTGAAAGAATAGGAGATGGGTAAAAACTTGGCCAATTTTTAAAGAAATTTCAGGTTACTATATAATGTGAATAAGTGTTCTCTCTCCATATAAATATATATATATATATTTTTTCCTCAGTATTTCTAGAAGGCAATTTTTTTTAAAGTTATTATAAAATCTTCTAAATGTGTGTAATGAGGAGGGATTCGTGGGTGGATGGTATAAATAGAGACACAGATAGAGATATAGACAAATGCACCTCCCTATGGGCATAATGGATATCGGGGCTTCGTTAATCACGCAGCCCGGCACGAGAATGTAAACAATGCCACCCAGAGCAGAAGATTCTGTGCTGTGGAGAGCAGGAAAAACGAGGCCAAAGCTGGTAAGGACCTTGTGTCCCCTAACTCGTCTGATTCATTAGCAGGCTAGGACCCTGAGAGAAGAGGACGCTGCATTTCTGACACCTCATCCCAGTGACATTGCCACACGGCAGTGTCATTTGGTGTCCTAGATCCCTCGGTCGCCTTAAGCATGAGTTAACCTGATGTGATGCGTCAAATTACACAAGCTGATAGACAGTGCCAAGGAGCGGTCCGGGAACGCAGGGTGGCCGGCGCTGCCCCCTGCGCAGAGAGGGGTCTTCCCCTGCCAGGGGCGCTGCCCGGATCAGAGTGAGATGTGAGAGGCTGGGGACTCTGGGGACAACCAGTTTAGGAGGCGTGGGTTTGCAGTTGGTTCCTACGGCAACTCCACACCGGTGTGGTTATTCAGACAAGCCAATCAGCTCTGGGTGTTTGATAGGCAAACTCAATAATCATTTATAATCCTGACAGGGTAAGGGTCTCCAAGGCAAACCGCAATGTACACAGTGGGCTTGAAAATAGGAGAAAACAAATAAAGAAATCTCTACACTCCCGAGAAAATGTCTTTTCTTTCTCTAGTCCTACAATCTTCCAATCAGGGGGTTTGTGTATCATTCCATCCTCGCAGGACGTACAAAACCATTTTAAATTTGTTTTTCTAAGTAGATGACCAGGAAGCCTTCATCTCAGTACTTGTCTATAACTCATGTGGATGTTCGAAAGTTATTATTTAATAAAGGCAAGGGGAAAGGGAAATTAGCTCCTACTTTAGAACCATTTTGAATGTGTCAATAAATGTAATGCGGAGAACTAAGCTAGAAATTTGAGTGTTTATTGTATCTGTCCTATAAAATAACTTGAAAATGATGGAAGAAAGATTATCCACTGGCCTGATCTTTTTGAGGAAATAGCACCTAGCATATTGCATTGCTCATGGTAGGTACCCAATTCATCTTTAGAAAAATTCCAGGAAAAATGATACTGTTCCAGTAGAAAATTGGAATTAAAATTAGCTACACTAGCAGAAATGTTCTCTCCTGTCTTCCTTCTCTCTCTGTCTTTCTCTCCCTCTCTTCCCTCTTATTCTCTCCCTCTCTTTTTCTCTCTCATTATAAAATGATTCTAGTTTCAGCTATGAGAGTCAGTTATCCTGGATGTTAGCTTACATAAAATGTTTACTATCTTACACAAATAACACCGTTAATTACCATTAATTATTCACTATATATTTACCTATGTGCTGGGTACATTAGGAAAAATTAAAATTATAAAATCTAGGCTCTATTTTTAAGTAGTGCTCACTTCTATTGGGTTAACAATATGCGTGAGACAATCACAAAAGAATACAAGAAATCAGGAAGGGCATTATATAAGGCAGTAACCCAGAATGAATTCACAGAAAAGGAGCTATCCATGTGTCCAATCAATAAATATTAATTGATCACCTACTCTGTGCCAGGCACTGTACTGTGTGCCAGAGGCAGATCGTGACACCTTCCACGTCCTCGAGGACTTCACTCACCTGGAAGAGACCAGCATGTACAGTGAAGTGGAGAACTTGGTGTGCATTGTGACTTTTCTTTGTCAAAGAAATGTCTTTGGAAGAAGCATTCTTGTCGAGATGAAATCAAGGCAGACGTGACTTTTGGCAGGGCTGTCCTGTGGGAGATGCAAACACACGACCTGAGCTAATGGGACAAGAAGGTGATGCCAGCCAGGGAGATGGAAAAAGGTCAAGTGTCCTCTAAATGACCCCTTTCCCCGACCATCCCACCTAAATTCCAGACGCCACATCTTCGGGAGAGCTGCCGAACTAACTACAAGGTGGGGAGGGGGAGGCTGGAGGAGTCCTATCGTGATTGCCTTTCGTTGGTGTAGACAGAACAATAACGTTCCACATAGATGCAGAAATCTGGAAGGAAGAAAAAGAATGAGTCACCTAGTGGGAACGTTCTAAAAGGCGGAGGAGGCGGTGGCTGCCCCTTCAAAGGAATTGGAGCTTTATTCCAGATTAGTTTGATAGTGATAAAAAAAATTATCTGGCCTGGCAAACTTGAATATATTATTTCGTGGAGATCGAATAGTGCAAAGTCCTTAACCACTTTGGTACCAGCGTTGCCTGTAGCCGACAGCCACAGATGAACGAGAGCGTCGACTGTAGCCGACAGACGTGATGTGAAGGCGCACAGCCGAGCATCAATTGTAACCGACAGCCAAAAGCGTTTACTTTTATCTCTGCAGTTGCAGTGTGTACGTTCAGCTAATAAGTTACTACGAATCTGTGACCTTTTAACAAGTCCTTAGTAGGAGTTATTATAGTTATTTTCCTAAAGCTGCCTATAAAGGAAAACGAGGTTTCAGTGCTTTAAAGCTTTCCTCATCACACAAGAGCAAAACGGAGTCGTCGTCAATGCACAGCACACACTGCCGTGCCGACTGTGAGTGCCGGCTGTGGGCGAGGGTTCGAGGCCGGTGAGGCTCAAGAGAACGTGCTTTCAGGCTCAGTGTCGCTACAGCATAAAGTTACTGGGGAAAGTTCCAGAGATGAGGATGATCTGCTATGTCATGGAAATGCCATTATATTTTTTCCCTGAAAGTGATGGAGAATGAGAATAATTTAGAATTCCATCATGGGAAATCATTAAGGGCTTATCCTGATTTGGTCACCACATTGGGAAGATGACCCGGGAGGAGACTGCAGGCAGCGATAGCAGGAAGCAGAGCGCCCAGCCGTCTAACCTGGGCGACTCGGCTTCATTCACCACAGGAAGGACAGCAAAGGGCGGGAGAACAGGTCTGGAAGTTTCTAACATTTTCAGTTTGAGGCGGGTGTACAGGTGGCTTTGTTCTGTGGGCGAAAAGCAGCTCAGCGTTTGGGTGGCTGCTACAGCCGTGGACGCGCTTTGCCCAGGAAACACGTGTGGAGCAGGAACCAGGAGCTGTTTCAGGACAGAGTCCGGCACAATTCAATTTTACAGCCGGGGAGATGAAGAAGCCCGCAGAGGAGACTGGGACGTGGTAAGTGAAGCTGGGAAAACAGCGTGCGATGCCAGGGGTTCTCGGGGAGGGAGAGCGGAACAGGACCAAGGAGAAAGTACCTGAAACTTAACATGACCCCGATCGGACATACGCTTTCCCCCATCTGACAATATCTTATAATTTTGGCAACTTTGGTGACTAGCGAGACCGTCATCCCCGTGACACGAGCAAAGCAGGGGGATCTCCTCCTGCCTCTCCCCTTCCTTTGCCCGTTGTCTTAGAAACGTGGCACGGGCCCGCCTTCCCTGCCTCTGCACCACTGCTCCCTGGTTCCGAGGACCGCCCGGTCTTGCTCAGACCCTCGCACCGGGATTGCCTCTTAGACTAACCTTCGCTTCCTCAAACCCACTCTGGTCCCATCACACAAATCCCATCGGTTGTCCCCAGAGCCGTCAGAAGCACCTACTCGGAAGTCAAAACTGACCATTTGTGTTGCTTGCGGGCCTTTCACAGAGTCCCGTTGTTCCCAGGGTTGACCCAAACTCCTGCCACGGACAGCCCGGCACGGTGGGCAGCCGCCACCCAGCCCCACCTGCCTCCACAGCCGGCGACAGTACCTGGGTCTTTTCTGAGTTCTGGACAGTCCGAATTTCCCTCCATCACTGGGCATTTCCATGCGGTTTGCTTTAAACTCCTCAGGCTTGTCTCTTCCTCTGTGCATCAGTAATCATTATTCCTTTCGGTTTACATTTAATGGTCATTTCCATTGGATCGAATCCCCATATACACTTTCTGTAGCAGCACCGATCTCAACCGTTATTTACATTTATTTGTGTGGTCATTTGGTTGCTACCTGCCTGCTCCCTGGCACCAGAGGGGAGTTCCAGAGGGGCTACATGACCATCAGAGAGCAAGGGCCTTGGTTTCTCTCTTCTTTCATCACTAGCCTGCAACCTCACACCCTTAGGTGGCTACTTAAGCAGCTGCCATCACATCTGCTTCCAACTGAGAGGAAAGACGGCGAATGTGTATGTTTGCTCATCGTTGTAACCTCAGAACTGCGGGACACATAGCAGGGGTGCAGTCTGAGCAATAAATACGGGAATACACCAAACAATGAGAAGTCAAGTATAAAGAATACCGCATAGTTTCCAGGCTTTTGTAATGAATGGTCACTCGTGGTTTCATACATAACAGGTTCAGAGAGTTACTGATTCTATTAGTGTGAAGAATAAATAAGAGACGCAAGGAAATGAGAAACACAGTTAACTGTTCTTCTATTTTTATAGCTCACTTTTAAGAGGTAAGTGATATGCAGGGCACAAATGAAAAAAAAAAACCACACAAGGACATGTTTCCCCTGTTGTATTTTAATAGTCAGAGTCTTGGCCGTGTTTACAAGCTGAGAGGACAATACAGTGAGGAACAAAAGTATGTGTTGAAAAGCAGAGCCACCCCAAGGGCGTGTGAGCAGCAAGTCGCACAGGCACGGCTCTCAGATGGGCCTTGCTCTAGGCTCAAAGCTCTCTGTCACAGTCTTGAACTATTAATAATTTTATCTTTGAACTTGCATCTTGCAAGCGAAGTCTAATGGATAACGGAACAGTGTGTAAACGGAAAGATGTCTGTGTGTTCACCGTGCCTTGCCACACCTGTCGCCTACATCATTTGCATTTGTTGTGTGGCTTCCACACTCTGTGTGATGTATACTCACTTGATCTCACTAGACTCCCCTGCTCTGTGGGTCTCGTGGTCCCCGCCAACATGTCTATGGCTGAGTAAGTGGGGCGCTGTCAGCAGTTCCATTCAAACCATAACTTGCTCCAAATGCAGAAAGAAAGTAACGTGAAGCCAGAAAAATCTTACCATCCATTAAAATATCACATGAATAAAGTATCAGTATTTATTGTATTATATAGAATTATTGGCCAGGTGTGGTGGCTTAACACCAGAAATCCCGGCACGAGGTGGGAGGATCACTTGAGGCCAGGAGTTTGCGACTAGCCTGAGCAACATAGCAAGAATCCATCTCTACAAAAAAAATTTAAAAATCAGCCAGGCATGGTGGCATACACCTGTAGTCCCAGCTACCCAGGGGGCTGGGCAGAGAGGATCACTTGAGCACAGGTGTTCAAGTCTGCAGTGAGCTATGATAGTGCCACTGCACTCCAACCTGGGCAATAGAGCAAGACTCTGTCTCTTAAAAAAAAATTATGACACCAAAATTTGATTCTTTTCCCAATTTTTAATTTATGTTTCTATACTTGTATCATTATTATTCACATTATATTTTAAAATTTAAAATTTATAAATTTATAATGTAAAATTATATTTTAAAATGTTTAAGTGTACTTTTTTACTTGTTATTTGTACAGGGAGCCTCGCATTTTTATTTTGAATAGGGCTGTAGGCAGTCCTACTGCGAAGTGGAACAGACATGAGGATCTGAAGTGAACCTGCGGGTGATAAATAACATTTCTCATGTAACGACAATCATTAATAAAAACTATATTGAATACATACTCAGTGACCAATACTGAGGCTAAGATTGTCATCTCTAACTATCTGTCTTCAGATGTTTTTCAATATAATGGGATACACAGAAACTTCTAAAAGCTGTCTCCTTCTTTGGTTACATCTCTTAGGCAAGATAGAAAATTAGCTGATTAGGCACATGTTGGTTAGTAGATAACCAAGCAATAGGTGAGTGAATCATTCAAAGGTAAAACTAATATATGGTAAAGAATATGGAAAAAGAAAAGAAGCAAAAAAAAAAAAAAAAAAAAAAAAAAAAAAAAGAAATCAGACGGATGTGTTTAGTGTTACTTCTTATTTTTATGTTACAGTAAAATATCCATGAGGTGTAAGAGATTATGATTGCCATTCAAAATTACACAAAAGTGTCAAAATCATTCAAAAGAATACAAAGAGACCTAAAAACTTTTCATGTTCAGTGAAAAAACAAGCTCTCCTTAATCCCCACATCACCTGTGTGAAGGCACACTAGATAAAATTTGGGGAAAATAGACAAACTAGATCAAAGGCACTAAAGCTGCAACATATTTCCTCATACTTTGAACAAGACACCAGTTTCCCTAAAGACACCAGTTTCCCTAAAGATACCGGTTTCCTTAAAGACACAAGTTTCCCTAAAGATACCAGTTTCCCTAAAGACACAAGTTTCCCTAAAGACACAAGTTTCCCTAAAAGCAAGTTTTTCATGTCACCGAGAGATACTTCCAGCAATCGTTTATTAGAGAGACGAGAATTCCAGGCTTGGGAAGGCCAAAGAACAAACTAGAAAAGTTACTGTAGATATCAAATTTGATAAAAGAGGTTGAAGTGGATGGAAGTAAAAGAGAAAGCTCCTAATGTGAACTTTTTTATGGTCCGTGGCCCAGAGTCATCACCAAGGGGGTCTGCAGAGGGAGATGCTTAAAGAGCACGTCTTAGATTGCAAAAGGAGATCACACAACCAGATTATAAACTAAAAGAGTCTTTAATTTAATTAAATCTAAATTAATCTAGATTAATTTAATTTAATCTAACTTAGCCATACTGATCATCAAAAACTCAGAAGGAGTGTTGGTTTAACTCCATAAAATAATATATTTTGTTGTATGTTCTCGATATGGAACAGAAAACAAAACAGCACTGTGAAGGCAGAAGTGAATTAAAAGCAAATATTAGGAAAACTGGGACTGAAAAGGTATTCAGGCATAGATGGTTTTGAGAAAATCCAAACAAATGGCAGTAGAACTTTAACATAAAAATATTCACAGAGAAGGTAGCAGATATGGAAGACAATAGGTGATGTTGATGAAGGGGGTACAAAATTGATTCTAAAATAGAATCAATATAATATGAAAATATATTATTACCCAAAAACCATTTTTTTTTCTGCAGAAAAAAACCTTAAAATTTGTAGATGGAAAGGGTACCACAGTTCATAGGAAAAATGATCGTCAGTGATCAACATCAAGCTCTAACTTGGATTAGTTGATGTTGAAGATAAAGAAAAATTCCATCCACATACATGGAAGAAAATATTGAGTTGGCCTCAAACCTCCTCCCAGCAGCATTCAATTTCTGAGGAGAGATAAACCTATTTTTTCGAGCATTTTCACCATATTCAAAGAGAATCCATTTTACATTTTGCCATTACAAATGATGTTGGCTTGCATTATAGGTAGACATCTGTAGTAGTTAGAATTAAGTTTGGCTGTGAGTGACAGAAAACACAAAGCAATAGTGACTTAAATAAGAGAGAAGTTTTCCTGCATTAAAGAAGTTTAGAAGTGGAAATTCTAAAGTCCCATAATCTTTGGGGACCAATGTATATTATCTCTCTGTTCTGATGTTATTGGAAGAAACTTCATATTCATGATGGCTGCTTGAGCTCCAGCCTTCACATACACATTCCAGCCAAAGGTGAGGCTGAAAGTTGAGAAAGATTATGCCATCAGCACAAGCTTTGAGGGAGGTTAGAAAATATCATCTTTATTCTTTGTGACCATGTGCTCAACTACAAATTGGGACGTCTATTGTGAAGAAAAAGGGAAAGATTGGTATGGGAGAAAAATTAAGAATCTCTGTTTCAACAGTTTTTGTCCAGCTGAGGATATTTCCTTATGCTAGAAGACATTTGTGCTAATTATGAAAAAGTAACAGAAGTTTGATATTTTAAATGACACCAAGAAATCCCCAAACATATGAAATATAAATGTATAAGTCAAGCTTTTCAAAACCCCTAATAAGAATAGTGAAGCAGCACCGCAGTGTTCACCAAATCCCCAGAACAGTTTTGTAGAATATCTTTGTTGTCCTGTGTGCTTCCTCCTCACCCGAGGACAGGGCAAATCCTGAGTTGTGAAGTCGAGCTCCGTATAGTAGAGTTTGGCTTCCAGTCATGATAAAAGCTCTGCACAACGATTAAAATCATCACTCACATTTTCACATGATATATTGCATATTTTTAAAATATTCTCCATGGGAAATATTAATATTGAGCAAGCCTATTAACCAAAAACGGGCCAGGTAAAGACAACCTTGTACAAGTTGAGTCTGACAGTGGGTTATCAGTGCTAGGTCAGCGTGCTTGGACTGGGGCTGGTGACTCTGGTCCGTCAATCTTGGAATGGACTCATTTCCTATTCTATGGGGTGGCAAGTGTCCTCCATTGGTATTCAGACATCGCCGTATTTCCATGACCAGTTAGTTGTGGCTTTGGGCAAAATGCCATGCTAGTGCTTGAATTCTTTGTCTGCATATTTGTCTAAACGGTAGATTTGTTTGCAGACATGAATACTGTGTCTGAGGTCTTGTAGCCTTGAGCTGCTACATGTCAACAGCTACTGCTGAGAGTTGAAATCAAGGGAGCCTTTTCCCCCTGCATATAATGAGGGATTTTTTTTCTCTTTAATCTGTTAATAAAGTAATTATATGAATAGTTTCTTTAATGTATTTTGACATTAAACGTCAGGTAAAATGATTGAAAGGTGGGATATAAAACTATCGTTTTTCTCAAATATTATTTTCTTTACGAAAAATGCAGGAACATATAAATGCAACTTTTAAAACTAACTGGAGAGTTCAACAAATTGTTAAATAAAATATTAATAGAGAAAAACATCAATTATGCTCATAACCAAAAGCAGCAATTAATTATAAAATATAATTTTGAAAATCCCATTCAAAACAGCGACAAGTATACATAGGAATAAATGTAACTAAAATATGTCAGAGCTTTATATTAGAGACCTAAAACTTTATTGAAATACATCAAAGGGGACAAATAAAAGGGCATCCCGTATTCATGAATGACGTAAGCACATAATTTTACCCCAATTTCTTCAACACGTGCAATGAAATTTACATCAAATTTCTCATTTTTCCTATGGAACCAAATAAATTTATCCCCAAACTTAGTAAAAGTCTAACAGTAGCCATGACAACTGATAAGAAGTGGAGAATCCCACCTTACCAAATATCGAGAATGACTATAAAGCTATAGTATTTAATGTCATGTAGGAATTGAGATGTGCACATAAACTGACGGAATAATAGAAATTACAAAAACAGAAACACTAACAAAACTTATATAATCCTGTATGAAATTAGTGTAGGACAGATGTGGCCCTGAAAATCAATGGGATAAAATCCACCTGAAAAATTAAAATTAATAGAATTATGTTTTAAAGAGAAATGAGCAAAACAAAACTTCAAGTTATGTAGGGAGACATACTGTAACCTCCAGGTCTGGCAGGGTTTATTGAACAAGGAGTAGAAACAAGAGAAAGTGGAGGAAAAAAACTATAATTTTTACTATATTAAGTTAAAATAAAACTTTGTGTATGGCTGAAGCATCCTAAACTAAGTAAACTGAGAGGTCACAGATTAGCCACGGACTAGGGAAAGACCGTTTCAATGCACGAGCCAGACAAAAAATGAACATCCATAGTATGCATCATTCCTGTAATGCCGTGTTTAAAACCCCAGTGGGAACATCAGGAGTGGCTGTGGACGGTCACATTTACAACCCAAAGGACCAATGAGGAAATGAAGATACTCAATCTCACTTGTAATCAGCGAAATCCAGTGACAGCCAACTTTAAACCTATACATTAGGGAAAAGATCAAAAGTTCAGATATTGGTGGAAGTGTGATTTGGTATGATTACTTTGGAACGTGGTTTGGCAGTATCTACTAAACCTTAGACACGTGTATCCGATGGCCCAGTGGTTCCCCAATTCCACCAGTGCATGTTTATCCAACAGAAAAATCAGGGCGCAATAATTTTTATTACAGTATTAATTTGTAATGGCCATTAGTCCACTGTAATATTTAATCTTCCTACCCATAAACTACTTTAATTGCTTTGTATTTTAGTAAGTCTCGGTGTTAGAATAAGTCTTCCCACCCTGTTTTACAAGCATGTGTTGTCTATTCTCGGCTCTTTGTATTTTCATGTAAATTTGGGAATCAGCTTATCAAGTCCTATAATTGAATATCAATCAATAGGGGGAAATTGACATTTTTAAAATATAAAGTCTTCCAATTCATGAATATGGTATATTCCTCCACATACTTTGGTCCGTTCTGTTTTCTCTCAGTAATGCTTAAAAGTTCCTTGAAAAGAAGACTTGCCTTTATTTTGTTAGAGTATTCCTAGGTACTTGATATTTCTTATGCTATTGTAAATTGTTTCTTTTAACTTCATTTTTGAATTGCTGGTTGTGGAGATAGAATTTCTTTTTATTTTTTTATTTATTTTTTACAATGTTTGTAAATGGCTTTATTTTTAACAAACTGATGTAAATTGAAGATTAACTGGATGTGAGCTGCACTTGCTCTTATTTTAACAATTTCTTAAATGGAGAATGATACCAGCACCTGAACCGCTTACTAATATCAGTGATGTAGTGATGGCAATTGAGAATGTCTCTAGCGCTTCACCTATATCCTCCTGCCCAAATTTTTTTGGATTTAGTAGATATCTGTTTTCCCTTGGAAATACTTTTTAAAGAGGCATTTGTAACCATCAAATTTATTAAATTCTGATAATAATTCTAACAGTTTACCTATAGATTTATTTTTCCCTTCATGCAATCATATAATCTTTAATGAATAATGCCAATTTGGGTTTCTGCTTTCCAACTTTCAAGTTTTTTTTTGGTGTAGCTCTCACGGCGACGGATTCTCTTAGCTTTTATTTTTATGAAATGTTTTTGTTTTATCCTCACTCTCAAAGATATTTCATTGGGCATAAAATACTACTTTTTCCATTATTACTTTTATTATTTAGCACTCTAAGACATCATTCCACAGTTCCCTGGCTTTTATTGTTGCCAGGGAGGAATAGAATACCAGTCTCAATATTACGCCATTAAAGGACTTTAATCATTGACTGCTTTTAAGTTTTTCTCTTTTCACTGACTTTATGTTGTTTGCCTATGTTGCATCTGAACATGGATTTCCTTTAACAGGCAATTTTTTTAAATCTGTAGATTTATGGGTTTTGTTAGTTTTGGAAAAAAAGTTAGACTTAAAAAAACTATTTCTGCTCTGTACTCTCACTTTTGTTCCTTTTGAATGTCAAAAAAACCTAAGTTCAACCTTATCACCAAATCAACTGTATCTGTTTTCTTCACATCTGTGTTTTCTATTCTTATTGATTCATAATTATGTTATATACCTTTTATGCTCTATTTTCCAATTCATTCATTCTTGTGTCAGCTGTGTCAAATATGTTGTTAAATGGGCTTGTGGAGATCTTGATTTTGGTTATTGTATCCTTTTTTTAAGAATTTCTCTTTCACTCTTTTTTTAAAAATCAGCTGTGATATTCTATAATGTCCAATTTTCTAACAAAATATCCAAACTTGTCTTGAATTTAATTTAAAATAGCAAATATAGCTGTTTTACAACATGGGGCTGCAAATCCCAACATCTGGAGTCCCTCCAGGTATGTTTTTATTGTCGATGTTTCTTCAGATTCTCACTCATGGAATCTTGATTCCCTGTGTTCTTAGTTTTGTTTTGTTTTCTTGTTTTTATTTTCTTTCATTGGTTTAGATTCTTGCCTATTCTAGCTAACATCAAAAAAGAAATTGCATATTTACTCAATGTATAGACAGTCTAAAATATTTGTCGAAGTTCTTTTCCAGCGTTCACTTTCCAAGTATAAGACAGGTGAACAACTAGTTTATCTTCTGCACCAAAAAGAGCAACCGTTAAAGATGAAAAATTTGTCCATTTGAGGTCTCTTTTCCTTCCACTGAGAGAAACAGGATAAATTTATTGCTGGTTGCAGGTCTTCCAGTCTTTCCCCATAGCGGGAATTTGTTTTTAATGAATGGACTTTATTTTTCAAAACAGTTTTAGATGCATTTAGATGCACAGAAAAACTCAGCAGACGGTATAGAGTTCCCTCCCACAAATACCCTCCCATAAACAGAGTTCCTCCTATCATTAATATCTTGTCCTGTGGTGCATTTGTTCCAACTAATGAACTAATTATTGATCATTATTATTAACTAGTTAATACTTAAGATCCATTCTTTGCATTGCACAATTCTGAGTTTTGACAAATGCATAATGTCACGTACTTGTCATTATAGTGTCACACCGAGTGGTTTCAATGCCTTGCAGAGCCTCTGTGTTTCACCTATTCATTCTACCTGCAACCCCAAACCACTGATATTTTTACTTTTTCTATAGTTTTTCCTTTTCCAGAATTTCATGTGGTTGGAATCATCCAGTGTGCAACGTTTTTAGACTGACTTCATTCACTGAGCAATATGCACTTAGAGTTACTACATGTATTTTCATGGCTTGATAATGCATTTCTTTTTAATACTGAATAACATTACATTTTATAGATGTACTCGATTTTGTTTATCCATTCGTGTATGACAGATATCTTGCTTGCTTCCAGTATTGGGAGATTATAAATAAAGCTGCTACAAAAATTCTTGTGCAGATTTTGTGTATGCTACAACTTTGCCCCGGAATCTCAGGACCTTGTGTTGTGATTCTCCCACTGGGGCTCGCCATAAACCCCACCCTGACTCTTTTCCCATTGCTGCTTCCTTCTCCTCCAACCCACAGTGTCTACTAGGTTACAGGGTCCAAATGGCCTGGCTACTTGTACTGCAGCCTGACCTTCTAAAGATACTTCTTCCCATCTGGGCACCACTCAAAGCTGTCAGGTTTCTGCGTCACCCACTGTTGACGTACATCACTAGTTCAACATTCCTGGTGTGGAAGGAACGGCATTCAGGAGCCGAAGAGGCCTACTGTGCATGATTCTTCTTCGTACAGGGAATGCAAAATGCAGACATTTTCTTCTACCTCGGAGGGGCTATCCCGGCCTGCCTCTGGCCATCAGACTCTTAAAGTTTTATTCAAGTGGCAGCTCTCTGAGTCTCCCCAGAGCTCATCGTTCACCCTCTGGAATACACACGTGTTCCCAAGGCCTTCAGTGTGACACGCCTCTCTTGTTCACTGCCCAATCTGCAAGATGTCACTACGCCAAGGACCAGTGTGAAGCTTTGGGTGTGCCATTGGTCTGAGGCTTGTGACGCGGGGCGGGGATGTGGCGCTGAGCCCCATGTCTGCAGACCGTGGCTCACTCCTATGCAGACCTCCTCTCTGCCGTGTCTGCTGTGTGCTCGCAGGCTGTCCTCGGATGCGGCTTAGTGGATGAGGAAGCTTCCGGTTAGAAGGACAGTGTCAAACCTGCCCTGCGTGGTCTGCCCTCTCCAAGCTCTGTGGTTATGGTGTCTGATTCTGCCGGAGGTGCAAAGACCCTGTGATGCTCAACAGTTTGAGGGCTCAAGAGGCTCTCAGGTCAGCAGACCTGCGGGCTGTGCTGGGATCTGTCACGGGCTCCATCGGGATGCGCTGCTGTCTTGGCAGCCTCCATGCACACAGCTGGCCCTTCCCCAGCAGTCTCTGTGCATTTTTTAAAAATCTTATCAATAATGTTTTTTTTTAATACTCAAGGGAAGTTCAAAAAAAGCTCATAATAGACTGTGTATGTCTCTCAGTGTCTCTGAACCTCAGTCTCTGCACCTGCTGAATGGGAGTCATAATCACATTGTTAAAATTAATTGAGTTCTGTGCATCATCTGTAAGCTCCAAATCTCTCGTCATCATTTTCAGCAGAAGAGGATAATAGAGACATTTCTATTGTAAAACGCAAGGGACACTGGTTTTGCTGGCATGCAGCCTCACACCAAGTATTGCTCCTTTAGCGTTCAGGTTCGGTAGTGTGGGTGGGCGAGGGTCAGGGAGCTCAGGGCTGTGTGGGTCTGTTCGCAAAGTGCTGTACACACGAGGCGGCATGCAAAGTCCCCAGGCACGGAGGCCCTGCTGGCGGGGGACGGCGTGGCCCACAGCAGTGGTGGGGCCTCTGCAGATGTGAGGAGCTGAGGGAGAGCCAGCAACTTTGCCTGCAGGCCAGCAGGCAGCCCAGCTAGCAAGGGGTGGCCCTCTGGCTTCAGTGCCACTGCCCTCCGCAGGGCACCTGTGGAGGCCACCACTGGTGCTGGTGTCACCCGGCATCATCACTCAGCATCTGTTCCTTCCTCCCTCTCGGGAGCTGGGGTCAGACGCTATTCAAGGTTGCTCCTGGTCTGCCTGGGCTGCTACGAGCGACAGCCACGCCGCCTGGCTTACAGGCAACCGAATGTACTCCTCACAGTGCCGCCGGCTGCAAGTCCAAGAGCAAGGCTCTGGCAGATTCTGAGTCTGGCGAGGGTCTGTTCCTGCATCATAGATGGCCCTTTCCCACTGTGTCCCCACGTGGTGGAAGGGGAGAGGTGGATTTCTTGAGCCGCTTTTATAAGGATACTGAACCCATTCATGAGCACTCTGCCCCCACTTGCCAGTCACCTCCCCGAAGTCCCACCTCCCAATAACATCATCTTGGGAGTTAGGATTTCAGCATTTGAACTGGGGGAGGGGTGGGGACCCAAATGTCCAGTCTATAGCCAAGGTCATGCCCCACGGTGTCTCCTCTCCCACTAACACCCCCTGGCTCCTGCTCCCCTGCACCTGCTCGGCCCCGGCCTGCTGCGCCCACCACCTGCTTCCCAAACACTGGAAGGCAGAGCGCCTCTACTCTGCTCTTCTAAAGCCTACAGTTTTGGATTCTCAAGGGCTGTATTTAAAAGAAAAGGAAAAATAAAACCATATTGACTTGCCTAACGTCTCTGCGTTTCTGCCCTCAGGGTCTAATTCTCCTGGAGGCCAGCTCTCCTGCAGAGCTTCCGGACACTCTGAGGAAGGGTCACGTATTATGGAACATACAGCTGGGAGGATCAGCATCATAAAGCTTAAGGTGTCTCAAAAAGGCGGGGACAAAAGAAGGTGTCCATGAGGGTAGTCCCCTGTGACCAAATCAGGTTTAAACCGGGTCGTCAGCCGGTTTTATAAAAGGTGTTCTCAGAGTCAGAGTTCTCTCCCTAACTCTGTGTCCGACACATGGCCGTCACCCATGACAGATTACCCCAGGGAGCTTCTATTTTCCCTTTTTTTCCCAATTATTTTTCCCTTTTTATTTTGTCTTCCACTTTAATAAAGACCACAGGCTAGGAGGTCACAGGCTTTAAGAACAAATAATTATGTAGAAGAATAAAGACGCAGAAAGGTCTCTCATCTTCATCCAAGTTCAACTACTGTAGCCACCGCCACCTGGGAATAGCTCCCACACTGTGCACAGATTCAGGGGGGCCAGAGCCTGTGCGCATCCGCAGTCTCGGGGCTGCATTTCCGTGCTCCGAGGCCCTCATGCGGCACCTCTTGGCCACCCGATGATGAACTTCATTAACACAACTTTGGTTATCAAGTCACATAGGATGATCTTAACCCCCTCCGACGATGTCCTCCGTGATTTGCAGCTATTTCACATGAAATGCACAACAAGCCGCCCCTTCCCTCTCTGCACGATATGCACAGGCTGCTCCCTCACCAAAAAGCCACAGCAGGACCTGGGCTAGGGCTGGCATTTTCACGTAAATGGCAAGTTTTATATCAATGTCAGATTAGCTGTGAGGTTGTTCAAACACTGAAACCTTCTGACCAGCTGGCAAGGCAGGATTTCCAGGAAGAAGGCGACATTTCTGAGGCATCTGTATCTCCGAGGTTTTGATGTATTAGTTGATCTTTCCCCTGATAGCCAACGATAAAGACATTCTCATTAGTATTTAAAAATATATTTTTTTAAAGTATCATTTTTCCTTGCTCTATTCTTCTCACTTCAAATCCTGGTTCCAAATTACGTCTTCCAATATTAGCACTGGGGACTTGGGCTAATGGAGTTAGGCACCCTTGTGACAAAAGGACAGCGATCTATTGTCCCTTGAAGTCAACTGCACAACCAGAACATTCTCCCGGGCCACACAGTGGCTCCTCTTCTCGCAGACACCACCTACGCGTTAGGAAAGGTGACCTAGGGTGTCGCACTGTTTTGTAACTTGCTCTTGAGCAGACAAATGGTGGGCTCTCTGGGGAGGGGTGTGATTGAGTCAGAGAGAGTAACCTCCGTGTGCTTTTACAAAAGGCCATGGTATCACAATTATTTTCTCCCTGAAAGAGAAAGAAACATGCGTTATCTTTAGATAGCATGAATAATCAAGGCTCTCCGTGGTCACTCCTCAACCTAACTTTCCATAAAGGTTGTCTACCGCTGCCCTTCATTAATTCCACATTTAGGTCAAGCTGTATGATCTGCGTGTCCCCACACCTGGCCTACGGGGCTTCCCGTCTCTATTCTTCCTCCACCTCTGCCTGCCTAAATCCTACACACTCTGCAAAGCCCAGGTCGAATATGCTGTCTTCTTCATGAAGCACCTCTGTTCCCCCTAGACAGCAGACATGCCTTTCCTTGGGCAAGTCATCAGTGCCGTGTGCATATAAACAGCTTCTGCCTAGAGAAGGGGATGCTAGGCTTGATGCCTTTGCACTCGCGAGACTCAGCTCATAATATTTTGTGCACGTAAGAATGAATAAATTAGAACTATTGGTATTTTTAAGAGACTGAAGGTTAAGAGAGGAAATTATCTCTGTCACATATCCAAAAGTTGCACTGTTCTCAAATCTCGCCTAATTTACCTGAGGAGTCAGACGTCGTCATCATTTCATTTGCGGATTTCTGTTTTGGCTTCAGAGGGTTAACGTGAGCAGTAGTTTGCAGCGAGTGCCTGTGAGCAGTTCCAGCGAGGGAGGGCTGGAGAGCCACTGTCTGATGCCGAGGTTGGCTGGGAGTGCCAGACGGATGAGGAATATGTTTGAAAACCTAAAGTGCTAAGTTTAAAAAAAAAAATATGTAAGACATAAAAATCTAGATGCACAACCAAAACAAACCTGACACAATTTTAGTTAAAATTTAGATTGAAATGCCAGAATTGAGTTAGTAATCAGGTTAGTGGAGAAAAAAATAATAGCTACCCCTATTTTAGCTTGAGTGATTATTCAGGCAAATATTCTGAGTCTGTAGTGAAAGCCATTCTGAATAAATTGTATTCTGATAAGTATTTGCCTTGAATACCAAGTTTCCTCCCTTAGATCAACACAAAGTGAAGACCACAAACTCAAACAAGGGGAGAAAACTGATTAACATTACACTCCATCTCTAACCCATCATGTTGTTTATGATGTTTTTTTCTACTCTTAGGTAGGTATAGTGTGAAAAGGAAAAGTCTGCCTACCTGAATGGAGAATAAATATATATTAAAAAAAGTCAAATTCATCTTGCAAAATACCCAGGGTGTGGGTACCCTAATAGTTCCAAAGGGATTGTTATAGACTAGATTAAGTTTCTAATCTAAGAAAATTTGAAACACATTTCAGAGTTGATTTTACAGTTTCTGTGCGGTTGCTAGGTTTTATTTCTTAATATAAAAACGTATTAGGGTAATGTATGGTAGGACATGTTCTGGTCAATGGTCCATACTTAGTGAGGACCGTGGAAGGTAGCAGTGGTACCTACGAGACGGCAAACGACACCTTGACTTAAATATGTTTGCACATCCCAGAATATTATCTCATGTAAGACATTGCATCTCTCAGTCATAAGCTGCGTCACTTTTAGGATACCAGGGGTAAAATGGGACTGATGTGAGAAGATCAAGTTGGGAGCTAAAACAATTTGTGATCATAGATTGGTTCTTTAATGTTCTTCTTTTCCATGAAATGTCAAGCCACCTTCCTACATATTTTGACATTGACAGCTGATGTCTCCATTTTATTATGGATTTTCAAATCAGAAGTGATATTTGGTTCTCTTAATCAAATTAAGAAGAGAAGCTTATCCCCATGGGAATTTGTTTAATCTAAGAGAGCATGGTAACACAAATAGTTGCAGGATTGCTTAATTATAATTGTGGTAATTTCATTCAAATCGTGGGACATCTGAAAAATGTATGTCATTCCATAGACCCATCGTCTGTGACATAATTGGCCAAGTTTAAATTTGAGTGACAAGTTTTAAATCATTAAGCTTATGGGAACACTTATGCAAAATTCTTTCCAATCAATTGCAATTCACTTATGCTCACTTATTGATTATGTACCAGAGACTAATACATTAATCTAATATACGCTAATATTGAGCATCTATTACACTAATAGTCTTACCCCAGTGCTAGGAGCTGTAGGTGACCCAAAGACATGATATATATAAGGCAGGTGACATGCCTAGTCTCCTACCACTAAAGTAAAATCAAGCAGAAAAATACGTAACAATAAAATCAGCAGAAAGCAGAGATGCTGCTTGGCTAGCGAGAAAACAACTGGTAAGATTCATCAGAGTAAAGTCTTAAAATTCCAAAGCTATTTCTTAAATATGCTATTTTAAAAATAATACCACCTCTAAATTATCCATGGAGGTGCTTCTCTTTGGACCTTCTGCTGACAATTTGCATGGTGGGGGCACAGGGGACTTCCCTATGTATCATATGCCCTGTAGGGCCTCTGTGCTTTTGTCTCGTCGGCACTTTACCACTTGGGGTTTGTGTCTGGTACTCAAATGTCCTTGTTTTCCCGGTTGTTGGTCCATGTGACAGAGGCACCTGAATGCTCACTAACCTCCTAGACACATGGCTGCTTTATTTCCCTGATCACTCTCCACCAGGTTGGGGCATGGGACAGGTTCTGTCACCAGCCTGGAGTGGAGATGTTTGCACCACTTGGGGGCCTGGACCCTGACAGTGTATGGGATTTTCTGGTCACTCTCTTGCCTCCACTCTTAGGCTGGGAGAGATACAGTCTGAGACCACAGAGATGTGCAATGCAAGGGACCCTGGTCTTTGAGTCACTTCTCACAAGAGATTGCCCAGGGCACCCGTTCACCCTGCCGGGTTCTGCAGGAGAAGCCAACCTTGACTTTGCTACACTCCCTCGCTGAGTTATTGCTGTCACCCGGACTCACAGAGAAATTGGCATGCCTTGCGCTGAGGTAGGGATGTGGCCCGGGGCTGTAGGACCGAACGCAGCAAGTGCAGTCTAGAAGCTGGAGGGCTCCTCGGCTGCGTGGTCTGATGCACAGGGGCTGTGTCAGGCCAGAGTGCGCCCCGGCTTGCCTGTACGTGCTTGTTTATACGTGATTCACTGCGCTAATTCAGCCATCGTTGGACCAGAATTTCAAAAAAGATTCCCCTCTCCCACATCTTGCTCACTTGGTTACAAAAGCCATGTTGGAGCTAATAAAAAAAGGCACTGTTTTGAAACCTGGTTTCTTTCCCAGCTGGAGCCCCTACGCGGACTGTGATGGGCGGTGCGGGGGAGGGGAAGTTTCCTCTTGCTTCCTGCCTGTGGTTCACCATTTCAACACATGAGCCCCTCATGCTGAGCGGCACTACGAAAATACAACCTGAGAGTCTGAAATTGGTCGAGGCCAGAAGGAGACCCCATTTAGGGGAAAAGTGGGCTCTCTGTTTAATAAGACCATCTTCCATCAGAGTTCAAGGGCCCAAGACTGCTGAGCTTGTAATGAAATTGAAACAGATGAAAGGTTTGTGTTTTAGAGCAATTCTTAATTTATTTGTATGGCACGGCCCACTCATTTTAGACCCCCTTCCCTGACAGCATATTGTGTTGGGTTATATTTACATTCACCCAATTTAATTAATAAATCCACTTAGGTAGATGTAGAGACACCTTCCTGTGATAAAATAACTCATACTAAATAATATTTAGCTAATAACGCCGGCTGTGCTTTCATTTGTAGGTTAAGTTACACTGCAAAATCTTTTTCCTAAAGCGGTGTTTTTAATATTTGTGTGGTTGATGATGGATAAATTCCGTCTTCAACTAAATTATCGCATGGAGACATGAAAAGTAAACCAGATGGAAGCAGAGCTGTCCCCGCGAAGTTGCGGGGGGGGGGGGTTCCTCGGAAGATCACAGCCACCACTCCTGACTGAAGCTCATTAAACACCCGATGAGCAGCTACACAGGGTGCTGAGCGGAGGGCCCAGAGCAGGGCTGGCAGAAGGCAGACCTTCAGTGACGATTTTATTTTAATAATTTCTTGATTTCAGATTAATTTGACTGTTTCCATCCAATGCTAGGCCTATGGAAAGAACGGATCCCTTATTTTTTTATACCAATCCTTGTTATCACAAGCGATGGTTTAATCTGCTGGGACCACATCATCCGGCCAAACACGCTTCTACTTGCAGAAATGCACTGATGGGCTCCCAAGTCCCAGAATTTATTTATCTTGAACTCATGTATAATTTCCTAAATGTGTCTTGCTACCAGCAGTTAAAGATTCCGTCAGTCCCTGTGATAAAAACGAGCTGGAAGTGAGCATTTGTAGTGGCCATGAGGGAATACCGCAGCTTTGCACATTTCTTAACTCACCGGTGTGGGTTACACGCGCGGTAACTGCGCGAGCGTGGTCCCCACTTGCATATGCAAATTGCCCTGTAACGCTCATCATCGTAGGAGCAAAGTGACGTGACACAGCATCCTTCAACCACCCGACTCTGCCCATCAGGGGGCGTCACACCGCAGAGCCCTGTCAATCTCCTGGTCGCCGGCCCACAGTGCAATGTGTCCCTATTCCATATGCAAATTCTCCAGTGAATGATTTCCCTGTTTTGTAAGCTAGACTGCACCTGTAACATGTGAGATTGAGTTAAAAATGACAAGCAGACAAGCACAAGGCACATTATCTTGACAAACTCAGCCTCCGAAAATTACCCTGGGCCTGAATTATTAAAATAACAAGGACTATTTCACTCAGCTGTGCAGAAATGATCCTAATTGTCCACTTTAGCTAAGTCCTCTCAGTCTCTGAGATCGGTCAATTTACATCGGTGGCTTGCAAATTCCTCGACTCCCATTAGAGAAGAGCGCAGCGGCACCCCAGTGCACCCTCATTTATTTTAATAACCTGCCAAGCAGACATGAAAATGTTAAAGTTGGAAGGCTATAACATGACAGGATCTCGACTTGTCAGAGCCACATTATAAGCTAGTTAAAATACTTTCTTTCTCCCTTTCATGTCTTCTCAGGTAAGTGGGGAACTAATTGTCAAATTACTAATTTTGTTGGCATTAATATCAATACCAAGACAAGAGGAGCATGAACTCTTGAACGAGAGATTTTTCTTCTACGCCTTCTGCTGCTGATGGGGAAATTACCTTGGAATCAAGTAAAGAATTAAATGTGTACGATCCGCTTGCTATTTGGTCCTAGCCCATTCTTGCAAGCACTGTTTGCTAATGCTGTCGGTTAAACGGGACCACGGGACCGTTCCACACTACCTGGCTTGGTCGGGGTTTCTAACGTGCAGGGCATCGTGATGATAAATACATATTAAGCATTTACTCTGTGCTCAGGTAGCACGCATGTGCATATATGCTCAAGGACCTCGTAGGTAAAATCCTTACAGGTAAGGAACTTCCAACCTGTTCGTAGCGTGGATGATCCTAAATTCAGGATTTTGCTTGTTGCCATGGAAAAAGTATTAATATCATCCCCATTCACTCTCAGAATTTTCCTGTGTTGATGATAAAATTAAGTGATTTTCCTCGTTACAGATAACAGACCTCCTATTGCGGGCAATTCCTGACATTGCCTGAAACATGCTCTTTGAAGTAGTTTGTGAAGAGTGTTCACACGTGGAAAAGAAAGAGTGGAAAGATGGAGTTTGTGCTAAAAGTGAAGGTGTTTAGCAAGAGGGTAAAATAGCACCAGCCAGGAGGAAGTGGCCAACAGATCAGCCCTTTAATCATTTTCCTTCTGGAAGCAAAAAGAAAAATGAGAAATGTTTTCCAAGCCTCAGGATTTCTGGTGCTGTTCACCTACTGGGCTTTGCTTTGGGGAAAAGACATGGCTTGAGCTACAGAAGCCAAGTCTGTTTTCTAAATATTTTTCATTATGCTTCGAAAAAGGAAAGAGAAGAAACAGCACTATAAAATGGGACCGAATTATTGTAAGAATGATGGGACTCACAAAACACACTTCTGCTTAAGTCTCTAATGAGAGAAAATTGTGAACTTTATTCATTTGATGTCCATTGATTTTTCTACATAGAAACTTCTTCAGTTCATAACACAAAACCTTTGTTTTCTACTACTGGTGTCTAAATTTGGCGGTCAAACTGTGGGATGCCACAGATTCCGCAATATGAAAATGTTAAAGTATTGACTATGCTAATTCGCCACAGTTGTCTATTTCCCCATAGTATGTTTATTTTTTAAATATATTTTCTCATCAACTTAAAAGTAAATTTTTTCAGAATCATTGGATATCACAGCAACTTTGCTGTTTTTCCCATATTGGCAGCTGAATTTTGTTTTGATGCACTGTTTACTCCTGCATTCTCTTCCCCAGACAGCTGAGATGTTTGCTTGTTTATTTGTTTTGTTAATATTAGGCTTTGTAGGCAAAATATTCCTCTCCAACATTTATATAGGGGCATGGAAATTTTCTGATTCAAGTAAATGAATCAATATTTAATGACATTTTTAGAAGCAGTATTTGTTTATGATAATGTTGCAGAGTTTGTAACCTAGAAATGAAAACACTACAGCTGTGAGTTTTTGAAGCACATTTAACCTCACATGAGAGGAGGAGCCTTAGGTAGTGACAAGGTGGAATAGAGAAAAATACAGACATTTTTAGAAAAGAGCATGTCCAGGTGGGAGAAGAGAAAGGGTGTGCATGTCAGAACCAACTAGAAGCAAGTCCAAGCTCCTGGGTGTAGGAAGTGGGACAGGAAGATGGTGAGACAGGAAAGATCTGGTGATTTTAAGGTTGCCGCTGTCCACAGAGAGGAGGCCCACTACGGTGCAAGGGTTCAGTCTGCTCCTGTGTGTGCATGCACACTTCCTTTCCTACAACTGTTTGTGTGTTGGATGTGGAATCGGAAAGTGGCTACTTCACCCAGCCTGCAGCCCGTCAGCTCCGAGATTCACACTGGTGGGTAATCTTGGGCCTGGTGCCAAGTAAGAGAAAGTGCCTCCCTTCTACCAACATTTCCACCTGAACTATCCTGCCCAGAGAACACCACATCTGGGCTATTCCCAGGGCTGTAAAACTCATCATTTCTTATGCTTCTTTCATTAACTTGAACATAGGACGCATCCTCCAAAAGAATAAAAATTGCTTGTGTAACAGGTTACGTTATTTGATAGCAGAAGTACAATGTGCAGAAGTTGTAAAAATAGAATGTATGAAGTCTGCTTAGGCTGCTGTAAACCGAATACCCTGACCAGGTGACTTCAACAACAGACTTTTGTTTTCTCCCAGTTCTGGGGGCTGGAAGTTCGTGATCAGAGAGCCAGCACGGTCATTTTCCGCTGAGGGCCCTCTTCCTGGCTTGCAGACAGCCACCTTCTTGCTGTGTCCTCACATGGCTTTCCCTTGGCCTGTGTGGGTAGAGAGAGAGCTCTCTGGGTGTCTCCTATAAGGACACAATCCCATCATGAGCAACCCCCCTTCATAAACTCCTCTAACCTTCATGACTTCCCAAAGGCCCCATTTCCAAGCACTATGACACTGTGGGTTAGAACTTCAACATGAGAGTTTTGCAGGGACACAGTTCAATCCATAGCACAATGGTTAACTGTTAACTCCAACATCCAGATGTGCCAGCAGGTGTCTGTGACTGCAAATCACACTTAAAGATTCATAAAAAAAAAAAGGATAACATTTGGGCGTTTCTTTATATATTATTTTTATGAGCAAGGTGGTAGAAGCAAAGGGTAAAGAGAAATGACATTGAGCTGCTGCTACCCTTTGGAAATGTGGCTGTGACACATGACCAGCGACCCAGTTTTAGGAATGACAGCTTTCTGTTCCATGGTCAAACTCTCTCTCTCTGTCTGTCTGTCTCTCTCAACTTAGGTGCATATCAAGCAGAAGGAAACTTTTAAAAAATGTTTATAAGAACACAAAAAATATCTAGCACCTAAAAAAAGAAAATATAAATTTATGTTATCAGTTATGTGAAGAAGCAGGAAAATACAACACATAATGAGATGATTCAATTTATTAAAACCAGCCCAGATTTTTAAAAAGACCTCAGAACTATCAAACAAGGACATTGAAATGCTCGCTACAGATCTGTGGCTGCAGCCACTAAATATAATATAAAGACTTTGGCAGTTGTCACTTCGGTTCTTACACCAGCAGAAAAGTTGAGCAAACTAAAATTCTCCTACTTTTTTTTTTGTGCCCATCAAAAAACTGAGGTTTCAGGGCAAACCACGAGGATGAAATCTGAAGAGACAGGTGAATCCAGAGTCACAGCTGATAGCAGCCCACCTGCAGCAGAGACGCCAGTGCGGTAAACAGTAGGAAAACATATGTTAATTTTGACAAATTGCTGAAGGATGGGTGCAGACTGCAGTTTGGGGAGGACACACACTTTCATGGATTTTACCTCCAGAGACTCTATCAGGTTTTTGGTTTTTATAGTGAAGCTCAGAGACATATTCTCTCATGACTCCGGAAGGAAGAAGAGAATAATAGCCCTTGTAAAACAATGCCGGTGCTTCCACCGTAACAAAGGCGGACTTCCCAGGGGAAAGGACTTAGCAGAGCCTACTCACCAGGGAGGAAGGATATTTCAGGTAAAGCTTGAGTAGTTATATTAATTTTAAACAAAGTGGCTTCGAATCAAAGAAAATTATCAGGGCTAAAGAGTGCTATTGTATAATGATAGAAGGGCCAATTCTCCAAAAAGACGTAGCAATCCTTAAGGTGTACAAATCTAACAACAGTGCTAAAATACTTGAGACAAAAACAGACTGTACAGAATAGATAAATAAGCAAATTTACTATCATAGTTGGAGACTTCAACATCTCTCATCTAGTAATTGATAGATCAACCAGGAAAAAAAAATCAATAATGTTATAGTTGACCTGAACAGCACTATCAATCAACTATATAATTAACATTTATAGAATACTCCATCCAACAAATGTAGAATACACATTCTTCTCATGCTCTCATGGGACCTTCACCAAAAAAAGAGCACATTCTATTTATATACTACATCTTAAGAAACTCAAAAAATAGAAACCACAGAAAATATGTTCTCAGAACACAATGGTATTAGGTTAGAAGTCAATAGTAAAAAAATATGTGGAAAATTCTTGAATATTTGAACATTGAACAGCACACTTCTAAATAACACATGAATTATGGAAGACATGTGAAGATAAATTTTAAAATAGATTGAACTAAATGAATATGGAAAACCAACTTATCAAAGTTTGCAGGATGCAGTAAAAGTGCTTTGGGAGAAATTTGTAACATTAAGTGCACACATTAGAAAATAGTAAAGATCTAAAATCAATCATTTAAGCTTCTACCTTGGCCAACTATAGAAAAAAAAAGACCAATTTAAACCTAAAACAAGCAGAATAAAATAAATGACAAATGTTTGAGAAGATATAATTGAAATGCAAAATCAGAAAACATTAAAAAATATCTACAGAACTAAAATATTGTCATTTGAAAAAAATCAGTAAAATGATAAACTGCAATATAAGCCAGTCCAGCCACAAACTAGATAGAGAGGATAAAAATTGCAAAATCAGAAATGAAGGAATAAAAGAAATTTACCATGTCTTATCCCATGGATATTGAAAAATTAATAAGAAATACTATAAATAACTATGTGCCCAAAATTTGATAACTTAAATGAAATAGAATAATTCCTTGGAAGATATAAATTATCCAAATTCACACAAGGAGAAATAGATATCTGAATAGGTCTATATCTATTAAGAAATTGAAGCAATGGTTAGTAACATTCCAAAAGAGAAAGCACCTAGCCCCACTGTGGAGGCATAAAAATCCACCACAATATATGAACAAATCAGATACAAAATGAATTTAAAAAAATATCACTTCCAAATGGGATTTATTCATGTATACAAAGATGGTTCAAAATTTGAAAATCAATCCCTGCTGCATTAACAAGCCGAGGAAGAATAATCAAGTAATCATATTAATTGATGCAGGAAAATCATTCAATACAAAACAACATCCATTCACGATGAAAGCTCTCAGCACACCAGGAATAGAGAGTGATGTTCTTACGCCGATAAAGAACATCACAAAGATGCCTACAGACAACATCATAATTAAAGATTGATAGTTTGAGAAACAAGATACTTTCCCCCTAAGAAATCATAAACGGAGTGAACAGACAACCTGTGAAATAGGAGAAAATATTTGTAAACTATGCATCTTACAGGCGTCTAATATTCAGAATTTAGAAGGAACTCAGGCAACTCAACAACAAGAACAAAATAATCCCATTAAAAAGTGGGGTAGGCAAAGGACACGAATAGATAGTTTTCAAAAGAAGACGTTCAAATGGCCAATAGGCATGTAAAAAATTGTTCAACACTCCTAATCATCAGAGAAATGCAAATTTAAACAACAATGAGGTATCTTATTATACCCATCAGAATGGTTATTATTAAAAAAACAAAAAACAACAGGCTAGGTACAGTGGCTCACACCTGTAATCCCAGTGCTTTGGAGAGGCTGAGGCAGGAGGATTGCTTAAGATCAAGAGTTCGAGACAAGTCCGGGTATCATAACAAGACCCCATCTCCACAAAAAATTTAAAAAGTTATCCAGGCATGATGGCACCCACCTGTAGTCCTAGTTTTCTGGGGGGAGGCTTAGGCAGGAGGATGGCTTGAGCCTATACGTTGGAGGCTGCAGTGAGCTATGATCACAACCCTGCACTCCAACCTGGGTGACAGAAAGAGACTTTGTCTCTAAAACAATAAATAAATAACAAATATTGGTGAATATGCAGAGAAAAGGGAATTTTTATACACTATTGGTGGGAATGGAAATTCGTACAACCTCTATGGAAAAGACTATGAAGATTTCTCAAAGAACTAAAAATAAAATAAAACCAACACTCAATCCAGCGATCCCACTGCCGGTTATCTACCCAAAGGAAAAGAAATCATTGCATCCGAAAGACATCTGCACCTGTTTGCTTATCACAGCGCTATTCACAGTAGCGAAGATGTGGAACCATCCTGAGTGTCCATCGAGAGAAAATTGGATCATGAAAAGGTGGCATATTACACAACGGAATGATATCCGGCCATAAAGCAGGCGGGAGGGGGTAGATGGGGCTGGGTAAATTCACATTTAATGGGTACAGTGCACACTAACCGGATGAAGCGTGCACCTATAACTTTGACTCAAACTGCACAAAAGCAAATTATGTTAACAAAATGTGTGTACCCCAATAAAACCCTGAAATTAAAATAATAATAAGTTAAAAATAGAAAAGAGTGAAATCATGTATTTTGCAGCAAGGTGGATGGAACTGGAAGCCATATCTGAAGTGAAACAAGTCAGACACAGAAAGACAAATACTGCACTGTTCTCACTTAGAGGTGAGAGCTAAATAACGTGTACACATGGATGTATCACTTGGAATGATAGACAGTGTGTTAGGGTGGGGAGGGGGTGGATGATGAGAAATGACTTAATTGGTACAATGTGTGTTATCTGGGTGGTGGATACCCTGAAATCCTGTATTCACCAGCACATAACCTATGAATGTAACAAAATTACATTCATATCTTATAAATGCATACAAATAAAAGTCTTAAATAAATATACATTTAAAAAAGCTTTGCTAAAGGAGGTCAGGAAAAATGGTGCTGACTTCACTGATTTGGAACTGAGTCTGTGAGAGCAAAAGAAAAAGAAACTACAGAAGCTATTTAGTTTGGTTCATAAAGTTGTTTTACACAAGGTGTGGGCTGACAACTTTAATGCTGGCGTATGATACGTGCACACATACAGGAATTGGACGGTCAACTAAGTGCTGGTGGGCAGTAAGTACCTAGATTTTCACTGCTAGAATGGGAGGTGACAGATAACCAAGGGAGCTGGGAGAATTATCCCTGTGGAAATGGATTAGAGCTGGAGACATCAGTATACACTCATGTGTAGCATACCAGAGATACCGCTGGTTACCTGTACTGAGACTAACATTTACGGATATCTGCATAGATGTAGGTTAGCACATACACATACATCCTCTCGCTCTGTTAGTTAAGGGAGGGTAGAAGCAATGGCATTTCTGGAGCAACGGACACACCTAGTGTCAAGATCTTGGTTCCAAATACCCTTCTCTGATATATAACCAGGGCTCATTTGAGTAATTGCTGATCTAGAACTGCAGCAGTTGAATATACGATACACAAGGTGAAGGCATTGGTTTGCTATGACTACTGTAAGAAACATCTACAAACTTAATGGCTTAACATAGTATGTATTTATTCTCTTACAGTTCAGGAGGTCCGAAGTCTGAAATGAGTCTCACTGGGCTAAAGTCAAGGCGTTGGCATGGCTGCTTCTTTCTGAACGCTTGAAGGGTGGATCTTATCCTTGCCTCTTCCCGCTTGTTGAGGTTGCTGGAATTCTTTAATTGTGGCTGCATCGCCTGAATCTCTACTTCCGTTGTTACGTTGCATTCTTTTCCTCCATAGTCAAATCTCCCTCTGCCTCCTCTTGCAAGGAGCATTTGTTATTACATTTCTTGTCTACCCAGACAATCCAGGATAATCTCTCCATTATAAGATCCTTACCTTAATCACACCTGAATATTTTCTTTTGACATGCAAGGTAACTTTCACTTGTTCCAGGGATTAGAATGTGGGCATATTTGGGGAGCCATAATTCATCTTACCACAATGCCTTTAGAGCACCTTGTAGTGAGAGAAAGTAAAGAATTTCTCAAGGAAATGATGACTGTGTATCAGAGAGACACAAAAGCCAGGAGGCTATGGACAGAACTCCTAGTGGCCAAACCTGGAATCATTACTTTCCTCATTACCTCTTTTGTTCTTTCTTAGCCTTATATGGATATAATTGACAAGTAAAAATTGTGTATTTATTAGGAATATAAATAAAGGATTATTGCATTATTCTTCAAAGTACAAAATAAGTACCCATGAGTACATAGAGATACAAATAAATGATTTACTATATAAATAAATGGTGACAAAAAGAGAAATATCTTATATAAAAGAATTCCAAATAGTTGTTCATCTACCTTCTCTCCTACCCACTCTCACTGTGGACTATGGTAGTAACTTTACAGTGGGAAACCTGGCATGCACTCACTCCACCAGGTGGTCATTACTAATGTCAACAGGGGTAAATCATCTTGATAACACATCCCCTTATTGTCATGGGATGAAAATGGCATTTGCCTGGGTAGTTTACCTCCTTGAAACACATAACCCTGGTCGAATCACGAGAAAAACATCAATAAGATTATATTTGAGGGTCCTTCTACAAAATACCTGACCATAATTCCTCAAAACTGTCAGGATCACAAAAAACAGGGAAAATCCGACAAACTGTCACAGTCAGGAGAAGCCTATGAAGACATGAGGATTAAATGTAACAGGGCATCTTGGATGGGATCCTGGAGCAGAGGAAGGACATTAGATAGAAGTAAGACGATCTGGATAAAGCACAGACCATAGTTAATAATAATAAATCAAAATTCATCTAAGATAAATAAACTCGAAGGGAAAAAGCAATAGAAACTATCAAAACTTAACACAGAGAAAAATGAGAATCATAAAAAATGAAGAGCAAGTCAATGAAGTGTCAGTATCGGGTGGCTTGGTACCTGTGTGATTTGTGTACTCAGAAGGGAAATGGAGGACAAAACAAACAATTAAAGAAATAAGGGCTGATATTTTGAAAAATTCAATATACACTATAAACCAACAAATACAAGAATTGTGGTGAATACCCAGCAAAAGAAACATAAGGAAAACTGCACCAAGGCACGTCATAATCAATGTGCTTCAAGCTAGTGATAAAGAGAAAATCTTAAAAGCCGAAAATGGAGGGAGGGCAAAAAAAAGTTACACACACAGGCACAGAGAGGATGGGAGCAGGTTTCTCATCAGAAACAATGACGGCACAGGAAAACAGTGAAGCAACATATTTAAAGTGCTGAAAGGAAGAATGTTATATAAAAAGTGGAAATAAAGACTTTTTAATAACATACAAGGAATGAAAGGATTTATCTCCTGTAGATGTGTACTACAAGAAAGTTCAAGGAAGTCCTTCATGCCAAAGAAAGCCTAGATAGGACATCTGGTAAAATTTAAGTTCATACAAAGAAATAAAGAGCAATGGAAATTGTAAGTACTTGGATATATTTTTTCTTTTTATTCGATTTAATTGTTTAAATAAAAATAATAACAATGCTGGGTGGGGTTTATAACATATGAAAATTGAAATGCGGGACAGAAATAACATTAAGGCCATTAGAAGAAAAAATAAAGTTTGCTTTTGTATCATTGTTATAGTCTATAAGGAGTCACACAACATCACTTGAAGATAGGCTGTGATAAGTCTAAGACTTACATTACAATATCTAAGGTAACCACTAAAATAACAAACAAGAACATATTTTTGCTATTAAGTGAACATAAAGATAAATGAAATCATAAATCATGCTCAATAATTCAAAACAGGAGGAAAAATAGGAAAATAACAAAAAAAGAGGAATCAAATAGATAGCAAACAGCAGCTAGTAAACTTAAACCTAACTATATCAATAATTACATTAAATATAAATGGTCTAAACCTTCTACTAAAAGGCAAAGATTGTCATATTGGATGAAAAGGCAAAACTCAAATATATGCAGCCTGTGAGAAAAGAACATTACATATGTTAATTAAGCTTATTGTGGTAGTCATTTAATAATGTATTTGTATATCAAATTATAATATTGTTCATCTTAAATGTATATAATTTTATTGTCCATTGTACCCCAATAAGACTGGAAAAATAAAGACACAAATAGGTTAAAAGTAAGAAGATAAAAAATATATTTCATGTTAGCACTAACAAAGAAAACCGATTTGACGATGTTAACTTAATGTAGGTTTCAAAGCTAAACAATATTACCAGGGTAAAATAAGGACATTTCATAAAGGCAAAGGGGCCAATTCATCAAGACATAAAAAAATTCTAAATATTTACTCTCCTAATAACAGCATCATAAAATATGAAGTGTGAGTACAGGGCCCAAGAGCAGCCCAGCACCGCCCCTGTGTTCGGCATAGACTGTGTTGGCAAGCTCACAAACCGCATTGCGTAAAATGAACTCGGAGCACAGCCAGTACATGCTTATTCATGCTGTAGGGGGCATATGTAAACTTTTCCTGGAACTGCTTACCTAGACATGTGTCAGTAGCCTTCAGGCACACCCCAAATTTTTGCCTTTTAGACCTCAGGGGGCAGCAGTGAGGGGTCCTTCCACTTCAGCATCAAGTGGGGTACATGCAGCCATATTGCCCATATTGACTGCGGAAAAGATCCACTAGCCATGGGGGGCTTATACATTGCAAAAAGCTAAATCTTATGCACTTTTTCTCTACTCTTCCTATGAGTAAACACTGTACCACTTGAACGTGATGTGCATGCTGTCTGCTCTCAGTGACCTGGGATCATGCATGGGTCTGTTTCCTGGGTGGTACTTACCTGACTTTTGACCTTGGCCACACTCATGTTATATCTTATCCTCAGGGCGGCCTGACCATCTAATAAACATGAAGCAACAACGTGAGAAACATCAAGAAGAAGCAGACAAATAAATAGTTATATTCAGAGGCTTCGATACCCTTTCTTCAACACTTGATAAAACATACAGAAAACTAGCAAATATACAGATAAGTTGAAAGACATTATGACTAAATTTCATTTTTAGAACACTCTACTCTTGTGGTCCCCCACCCCCGAGCTGTGGTCCAGTACCTCACCCACCCACCTATGGAAACACTGTCTTCCAT
Organism: Cheirogaleus medius; assembly: GCA_008086735.1. NCBI lineage: Eukaryota > Metazoa > Chordata > Mammalia > Primates > Cheirogaleidae > Cheirogaleus > Cheirogaleus medius. The sequence goes on from VBSM01003039.1 coordinate 28,665,048, forward strand.
GAAACTTAGGAACCTAGCCTCACAGCGGGAGGCGAGCGGTGGGCTAGCTAGCAAAGCTACCTTTGTATTTACAGGAGGTCTCCATGACTCACGTCACTGCCTGAGCTCTGCCTCCCCCCCCCCCACTAAATCCCCCAAGTCTGTTGAAAAATTGTCTTCCCTGAAACTGGACCCTGGTGCCAAAAACGCTGGGGATGGCGGCTCAACTCAACAATCGTAGGATAGACATTATGTGCTAGTGGGCACAGAACATTTACCATTACAGATTATACTCTGGTATATAGAATAAATCTAAATACATTTTAAAGTATTCAAGTCATACAACATTATATATCTTACCATGAGGATATTAAATTAGAGATTAATAACAGAAAGTTCCCTGGAAAATCCTCAAATATTTGGGCACTAAATAATACATTGCAAAGGAAAGGTGCATCAAGTAGTAGGTACAAAAAGAGATGGGAAAGAACAGTTGATTGTTGAACAACATGGGTTTGAACTGCGCTGGTCTGTTTATATGTGGATTGACAGTTAAACATAGCTAAACATACACCTACCATATGATCTAGTCACTCTTTTAATAGGTATTTACCCAAAAGTAATGATTACACATATCTGCACAAGAAACTGTACATATATGGTCATAGTATCTTCATTTTAAATAGCCAACACCTGGAAATAGCCCAAATTTTCACCAAAAGGTAAATGGATAAACAAATTATACTACTCAGCCATAAAAATAAATCAACTATTGATATACTCAACACCATAAAAGAATCTTAAAATAACTACACTGAGTAAAATAAGCCAGTGAAAAAGAGTACATACTGGATGGTTCCATTTATGTAAAGTCCTGGGAAATGTGAAGTCATCCACAGTGGTGGAAAGCGTATCACTGGCTGCCTGGGGAAGGGCGGGTAGAAGGGAGGAGCGCATGGGAGGTAAGGCAAAGGGGCATGGGAATACTTTTGAAGGTTATGTATTAAAATATTCTCATTATATTCACAGATAAGCATGCATGCCAACTTGTCACATACATCGTTAGCATGTATACTTTATGATGTGTCAACTACATTGCAATACATTTGTTACAGAGTTTTATGTAAATTCATTTGATTATGTATGTTTATATTAATTATAGAATAATTTTGAAGTTATACATATTGACTAAAGTTGATATTTCTCTTTGAAGTATTTTCTGATCATGTTAAACCCTATTCCAGTGCAAAACTGTCCAACTTATTTCATTGGCATGGCTTTGGTGTTGCTTTGTTACGATCGTGTTTCTAGTTTTCCTAATGTAAGCATCCTGTGTTTTAAATTTTGTAACAGACAATACTACATTGTATTTAACCAGATGTCAAAACTTTCATATATGATGATATACTTATGTTATATTGAAACACTTTAAATTTAGAGGCAAAAATCCGAGTAGAAAATCAACATTATTTTTAAAAAGATTGAGTTGAAAAAAACTCCAAGTGCATGAGCATTTTGCTTGTGTAATAATGTCCAGCACTTTAGTAACATTTCAGCTAGGAGAATTTGTTCAATGTAATGTTGCATTTTCCATTTATTGACATAATTGGTACTGTTTAAAAAACTTTTTCAAAGGGAACAAATTATGGGAGCACTGGAGGTGAGAAATGTGTTATAAAATTTTAATTTCTGTATGATATTTCCAATTTTAATGCTAAATGTACAAATACACATAAATTTTACACTGATATGATAGAAAATATATAGATTCATTCAAGATATAGTATTTCAGAATTCTATTCTAAGCATGTAACAAATACATATACCCCATAAATATGTAAAATACTTGTAACTATACAAAATTTTAAAAATCAACAAATTATCTAATATCAAATATTGCTATACTACACTATATATATTTAACATACCTATGAATATATGTATATAAGCTTGTGTGTGTAGGTATATATATCACATCATATAGTAGTAAGTAAGCAAGGACATTGTGTTAAAGAATCTGTGGCTTTCAAATATTTATAGTCTAAATAAATAGAAATAATTTTCATTCATTCCAACACATAGAAAGAGAATATAGTTACAACCACTTACATTTCAGTTCCAATCAGTTGACAGGTTGTTTTGAATGAAAATAAACATCTCTCCAAACAGCTCGACTGTTTGTTACAGAAAATAAAATAAGTAAGCATCAAAGCCCTTAATAGATTTAAAAAATTGGATATGGCAAAATAAATGGATCTTAATCTCTCTATAACTTGAGTAAATAAGTGCTGCTTTAATTCAGGCGTGGTTTCGCCTTGGGTTACTCTTTTCTGCGAACATCACCTGTCAGCATGTAAATGAGCCGGCTCAGCCCTTTGCCTCGCATCTTTGCTAATCCTCTTCCATTCTTCTAATCATGCTACACAGAAGCCAATATCTATTTTCATCAGGCAGATAGGATCTCTTAAGGAATTAAAGAGGTTTCCACTTAGTTCTATGCTGGGCAAGGACACGGCTGTGATCTGGGGCTTTGGGGATTTCTCATTATGCACTGGTGCTTGCTGGATCGAAGACCTGAGTTCTGGCTACTGGATTTTTAATCCTCTTGTGGTTAGGGTTAGAACTTGCAGTTATTTAAGATCTTTGATTACTCAGCACTTGGCTTTTGATTGAGTGAACTTCTGAAGACAGCACAGGACTGTGATTTCAAGTTAGCAGTTTTAAAGTAACTACTGGAAAAAATAGATAGGAAAAGCCCTGTGATTAAGCTACACTATCCCTTTTTAATTGACTTTCTGAAGTTGTCTGATGTTTAACTCTTCATGTGCCTCAATAAAAATAAAATAAATAGAGTGAATGACTTTAATGTTTTCCCCTAAGGGGGAAAATTCCATGAAATTTACAGGACTCCTGGCAACCGTGAGACAGAGGGAAGCTCAGCCTTAGCCAAGGGCAGCGATCGATGCGGACAGGCTTAAATAGGAGAAGAGATGAAGCAGATTGCCACCGGGGTCTGGAAGTACCCTCTGTCGATGGTTTAAGTATTCAGGGAATAAACAGAAACAAAGTCGCCATGATAATGCTGTCACTTCAGAGAGAGAAAAGAAATTATGTATTAATATATAAACACACACATATGTGTCTACATGTATATACTGGTATATATACATTTATACACTAAATATATATATGTATATATTTTGTGCTGGTTAAAATCAACCTTAAATGTCTCCTTAAATGGCTCTCACTATGTAACTTGAAGAAGTACTAAGATCTGGTCTCTTTGGCCCAGTCCTAGGAGGGAGTTATGTGAGCGATATTTCCCCTTAGATTTAGATATAATGGGCAACTTTATAGAAGTAGCATCAGTGGGCGCAGAGTGTTGGAGAAGCAACCCAGAGTTCCAGCTGATCTCGGCGCGGATCTGCTCATGTGCCCGGCACGGCCCCTGACTGGTCGTAACCAAACCCTGGTCCCTGAGAGTCCCTCAGTGCTCCCGTCACGAGTCACCCGTACTGCATGGTAATGTCCCAAACCCACGGAGGACCTTTCCCAGAGCTGTGATGAGCAAAACGGGGACTAGAAGGTTTGGAATAATTTTATTACTTTCCTTTTTGGGCCACCATCCTAATAATCAGACATTTTTGCCTTTTGGAAAGGCATGAGGTAAATGATGTTCAATTTAAAAAAATCTTCTGGTAGACAAGGAAAAATGGAACCAGAATGTCTTTCAATTTTTGATGTCAGCCCATTATAACTATCTATAACAAGAAAGAATTTAAGCAGACAGAGGAAGCCCCGGTTGGGTCAAGAAAGAAGGAGCTAAGGAGGAAGTGGATGGGCTTGAAAACAAAATAGAGAAACTGAGGCATGAACATTCCCTCAGTGGCACATTTTCTTCCCTTTGGACATAAATTCGTGGCATCCGTAATTGATGAAGTCCTTGCACTATGAAATAAATTGTGTTGTGTGAAATGTAGGGTTTGGTGTTTTACTTCAAACTCGGTTCTAAGGAGACACGGAGTGAAGGTGTCCCTCTGTCATCAGCAATAGGGGATGAGCTTAGGTGGGACATCACCTCCACCCACGACCTGTGACTCTGAGAGCACGGGGCACCGGAGTGGAGGTGTGCCGTGGGGAGCTGGGGTGGGGTCTGGGGCTCGGCCCAGGTGCTGGAGCTCTGTGTTAGGTACAGGATACAGCCGTCCTGTGTGTTCAGTGAATCTGACGGCAAACTGAAAACACAACACAGTGGCTGCTGACGATAGGTCACATAAGATATTGTGGCTTTGGCCTCGATCTCTCTTGAGTCAATTAGTCTGGGGGAAGACAGCTGCCGTGAATGAGACACTCCAGAGGTCTGTGTGTCAAGGATTTAAGGCTTCCTGCCAAAATTCAGTAGCGATTTGCCAGGGGTGTGAGGCAGCCACGCTGGAATCCATTCTCAGCACCCACCAGGCTTCCGGGGGCTCCCGTCCCACCCAGTAACCTGACACCCTTCTTGTTACTCATCTTAACTATATCCTGAATGTAATCTTCATATCCCCAAATTAATGTCATTTCTCTCTTCTCCTAACTTTCATAAGGCTATCTTGTTGTGCGAATTTATATGCTATTTTTTTAAGAGACGGGGTCTCACTCTGTCTCCCAGGTTGGGCTGTAGTGGAGCCCTCAAAGCTCACAGCAGCCTCAAACTTCTGTGCTCAAGTGATCCTCCTGCTTCAGCCTCCCGAGTAGCTGAGACTCAGGTGTGTGCTACCACACCCACATGATTCACACACACTTTAGTACCAAATTCTTTTAACTCCAGACAACCATCTCTGGTGTACAGTTAGTATTTCTGAGGCTACTTGTACGTAGCCCAGGTGCTACTGGGAATGAAGAAAAACCAAATTTTAAAAAAGGGTGATGCACACAAAAAAGAAAGTGAATATTTACCACACATCCTTCTTAATTCAAGGGCAAGTTCCTTACTGAATGTGTGAATAAGAAAGTGTGGAATTAATATCAAATCCATGACCAAAATTGCAATTTTAGTTTTAACTATAGTTTATAACCTTAATCTCTCTGCATGTTGCAAATAAAGTTACAGATCTTAATAGATATTTTGTCTTTAGTTTGGCATAAATTTATGCCAAAATTTATTCGCTCAGAAAGCTGTTTTTTTTTTTTAAGGTAAGAGAAATCATAAATGAAGTTAGGTTTGATGGAGGAGTATTCACCACGATCATATTATGCTCTGATTCTATCCAGATACTACCATAAAGACATCAAGGTTCTTAGATGCGTGTACTCTTTTATTATCTCGTGAAACTCTTCTCCAGGTCCATGTGATTATTGTTGAATTCTTCTTATATTGGACCCTGCTTTCCTCACCATCATAGACCTCAAGGGCTCACCCACCCTCATGTCACCGTGAGAACAATAAACCCAGTAATGTCACCTGCATGCTAGGTCCTACCTGGTACCCTAGAGCCTTTCATATATTTCATGTAAATAGCTGTGCTAAACCAAAAAAAAAAATGCCCATCTATCTGAAAAAATTGATGTTGGGCAGTGAGCAGGGAAGTCACATTTCTTCCTGGTTTGGCAGTCACAGCACAGGGGCCGTGGGTTCTTTCAAAACTTTGACTCATTCATTCCATATAATATATTACTGAAGAATCCTGTTTCAAACTGTTCTGCTTTAAATCATAGATGACTGGATTCAATCAATGAGCAACTGTCGTTTTGTGTCTTTTGAGGTTTACTAAGGCTCTTCTCTAAATCATCTAATCATCCCTGTCTAGGGCCAACTTCAGAAAAAAATTAACATTTTCAACCCCACCTTGATCATCCTTTGCACAGACTGTGTGTGGAGGCTGTGCTGGAGTTTGGTGGATCTCCAGGTAGGTTGCTAGTAGGGGAGGTGGTAGGAATCCCCTTGGTGAGACGTTACAGTGGAAAGGAGACTTCATTGCTTCAGCTCATTGAGGTTCCATATTGTGATTAAAAGATGAATGACTCGTGGTCTTGGGAAAGTCCCCAGGTGGAGGAGAGGGGCAGAGAGCTGCTCCCTCTTTACAACTCAGGGTCCTTCTCAGTGATCCAGATTCCAAGGACAGTAGATCCTGGAGCAGGATCAAACCAGACCCTCCTGTTTTCATCTCCTCCACGATGGTCCTGAGGGCGTCACCATTTTGGTGATATCACCTTGCTCTGCTCAAAGGATTTGGTTACTGATCAAAGGATTTTGAAATCTTCAATGTTAAACCTGCTATAAATATCTTCCTCAGTAAACACCTGGTCCCAAGCACTTCTCTGTTAGCTGATTAAAGAATAACTTTCTAAGTGCATCTGCACTTTTCTTTAAAAAGGATACTGAACTTTTAATTTTTATTTTGGTGCTCACTATTTTTCCCACTATAAATGAAGACTCAGTATTCCTGTCCTAGAAAAAAAAATCACTAATTGGATCACCTCTGATTTACTTGCTTGTACTCTCCGTTCTTTGTGTACTGGATATATTTTTTGCAAGGGTTGCTCTATTCTTATGGACAAATTGATTCACAAATAGAATTTGGTGGAAAAAATGCAAAGGGAGAGAAAGAGCCAGAAAGAAATTGGAGTAGGAGATCAGAGAATCAGCAAATTAGGAAAGAGTAAAAATAACCGTAGTAAAAATATACCTTAATTAAGGGAATTGATGTCATCTAGCTAAGCATACTATGTCCTTGTGATTTTCATTATAAACCCAAAAATGTACCTGGACAAATAGGGTCCCTAGAACATGTAATAAGGGGCTTAATTATGAGTTTTTCATGTAAATGTTAAGACCTTTTGTTGACCAATATATTTTCCTCCCCATCCTACGTCCACCTTGCTAGTTATAACTTGCAAGACTATTGGAACCAATTTATAATTTTTCTCACTCTCTTTAGTCATAGTTATCCACCCCAACCCAGGTTCATTTCTCTCTCTACCTCATTATCAGAGTAATTCTGTTAATAAAATGTGAAATGATACCATTGCCCTGATTTAAAAAACTATGTAAATTTAAATATCCATGCCTCCAAGATTCTGCGATTAGGATAAAGTTCATAATTCCTCTCACAGCCTAGGTTTCTGGAAGGAGAGTAAGGTGCCGTTCTCTTCACTGAAGCACCACGTGCAGAACAGGTGGAATGCAGACGCCCACTCCCCCGCCCCCCGCAGGTCAGCAGGGCCTCTCATCCCAGCACCTAACGTGCTCTAACTGCTCACCGCCTGCCTCCCTTACAGTTTCTCCCCTCGGTCAGCCAGTCGACCCTCCCAGAGCACCTTCTGCATCTGCACACTGTGTCTCCCTGGGGAGAGACAACCCACCAGGCGATTACGAGGTTCTGTGACAAGTACCAGGTGGGAACTGTCCTGGAGAAACCCCACAGATCATGCATGGACTCTGATCCTAGAGTTAAAGGGAGGCCGTGCTGGCCTTACAGGGCAGAGAAGGTGACATGGGCAAGGGAGAGGGGTGGACGTGAGGTCCAGACACGCGGGGGAATTTCCATGGGAAGCTTGAGTTCAGAGCTGGGGAATGAAGAGGGACGATGTAGGGGGGATTGGCAGGATCGGATCATCAAAGGCAGATGTAGGGTCATGTGTAGGGTCTGGGGCTTTATGCAGCAGGCCACAGTGGGGAGAGGGGGAGTAACGTTCTGCTGGATGACTCGATGAATTCAGCAAGTTGTCTCAGGCAAGACTGTAAATGGGGTGCGATCGTAAAGACCTTCAGGGGTTCCTGGGAGCCTACGGAACTCACTTTCACACAGGCCAGACTCCAGTTACTATAATCCCGGGTCAGCTACTTTGACGCAGATAATCCGTGCTCCCCATCTCCAGGAGAAGTATTTCCTTAAGGTGGGGCTCACCGTTCTCCCCCTGCACCAGCAAAGACAGGGCCCTCCCCCTCCCCCTCCCAGCTCCGCCCAGCCCCCACCGACCTCTTCCCCCTTCCCCCCACCATGTCCCACAACAAACGCAGAAAGAAGAAAGAGGAGAGTGGAAAACGACTAAAAGTAGATAATTTTTCATGAGAAATATAAGACATACATAGGTCTAAAAAGGTAGGCATGCCAGCTTGGGAAAAGGCGAAGTAATTGTGGTTTTTAAAAGTCAGTGAAAAAATGTTCAGATAATGTGAATTCTGCAGGAATACAATACCAAGATTAGATAAAACTATTTACCATCATTATTTAGAAAAGTCAGGAATTCACTACAGCATTGAAAATTGTTGGGAATAGAAATAATTTACCGGGTAACCGAGAGAGTGAGCGATGGGAATCACCCACTTCTTAGGTCACTGGCGATCCGAGTGTGGACTGAGACCCCAGGGTCACGGGCAGTGGAGGTTTCCACCCGGTACGATCTGTTCATACCAAATGATCACTGTCCTCAAAACCAATACTGCAGTTACCCCCGATTTAACAAACGGGCATTAAGGAATCTTCATCCTGATTTCTGTATGCCCTTTTCAGAAATCCCCTTTTATCTCTGGACCTCATCTTCTTCATAAGCCTTTCAAGCAAACAAAAACACTCTCCGCAAAGTAAACGAATTGATAAATGCATGAGGTTCTTGTTTTGAGTTAAATCTGATTAGTGATTAAAATCTCCTAAAGATTACTTCTCAGATTCGTTGGATTATAAACGTGTTTAGTAGGGCAAAAGAATGTGTATCTACTTACCCAATCGTATCCAGTACATGACCCAAAAATGCCAGATAGAAGGGAGAGATCCCTTCTACTTTTGATGAGACATTAATGAGGCAATGTCTGGTTTTATTAAATGTTATGCATTATTCATAAACCATCCATTCTGGAAACTAAAATATAGACATTTTCATATTATAAGCATCAATACTACATGAGATTAGCCTGAGGGTCACCTACAGGGACCTCGGGGACCAATATACGTCCCAGAACAATTTGTGAACAGTTGCTCCAAATGACACCCACTGGTGGATTTAGAATAGTTTCTCTTTGGGAGGAAAAATATATCCATTTTTAAAAGTTTATTTTTACAACGTTCCTTTGTTCTTCTGCCTTATAAAACAGGCATTTTCTTATCACAAATGTGTTAAATAAAAATGATGATTTTGAAGTTATTCAAAATAAACATGATTTAATTCAGAGCCTTAGAGTTAAAGAGCTGTACAAAATTACTTTGACATCAAACTAAACCCTATTCCTTCAACTTCCAACTAAAGCAAAACATATTCTAGATGAGGCTTTATTTTCTGTGTACACTGACAATGTCACATCAAAAATATATTCACCCCTCATGATTGAAAAGACCACACAAAACAATTTCAAAATGCTTCGGGCACATTATGAATGACAATGACAAATTTAAGTGTTGTTATTCTTTGATTAATATTTAAAAAGTTATTTCAATGATTTTATAACAGGCGATAAGAGAGAAATACCATTTTAAAGGATATAACTAAAATTAGAACTACTCGTCTAAGAGTTTTTTGCAAGTAACTTTCACTTGTTTTAAATAAAGTAAGAGCTCACTTACTGTTATTATTTATTTGTACTCAGTGTATGATTCTAACTCCTCTCCCTGGTGTAGGTAGAACTACATCCCCCACCTGCCCCGGATTCCTGTGTTGATGTCCTAGCGTGCAGTCCCTCAGAGCGACCTTATGTGGAGGTCACGTCTTTAAAGAGGTAATCAAGTTAGGATGAGGTCATCAAGGTGGACTCTCATCAACAGGACTGACGCACTTATAGAAGGGGGAAATCTAGAGACAGACGTGAACACAGGGAGTACCCCGTATGAATAGGAAGGCAGAGATTCGGGTGATATTTCTACACCTCAATGAATGCCAGGTATTGACATGGAACCCCAGAAGCTGGAGAGAGGCCTGGAGCAGACTGTGCCCCGCAGCTTCAGAAAGAACCAGCCCTGCCGCACCCAGGGTCTCGGACTTCCAGCCCCTAGAGCTGTGGGGCAGAAATACCTATGGTTTAAAGCACCCAGCTTGCAGTATTCTGTTGCCAGGGTTCTAGCAAACTTGCTGTTAGCATGGTCTGATAGGCATCTATTTATTGTCTCCTCGTAGAGCATCCGCAGTGCTCATCTGCTGAGGTCTTTGAATGTTTCCTTAGAACAAAACAAGGAGGTGATCGATGATGTGCTCACTAGCCCCTTCCCTCCTACGCCCTCCAGACTTCCAGAGAACCGTATCTGCAGCACCTCAAGAGTTTGTGTGTACCAGAAAGGTAGACATTGGATCAAATGTGCACTGGTTTGTTAATGTTTGAAAACCAGCCACTGCCTGTTTGCTCCAGGCGCATCCACCCCTCTCCAGAAAGAGCCCCCCAGGCAGCCACCCCCAATGAGAGCCCTGGCCACTCGGGCACCAAAACTCTGCAGCAGCCACACCCTCCTCCCGACTGTCCTTGCCCCATCCACAAAGACGGTCGCTTCCTGTGCTTCCAGAGCTCCACTGTCACACACAGCCATCGAGATGAACCCGCGGGACCCGGAGCCAGCCCCTGGTTCCCATCTCAACTTCAGTGACAGTGAGTGAGGGACCCTGGGTGTGGATGGCCACCTGGCACCCCAACTTTCACTCAGTCGAGCGAGAAGGCTTGGACTCACTGTGCTGAGGAGCGAGGAGCATCGGACGGCACGCAGACCAACTCCTGGCAGATGGACAATTCTGACTTGCACAATGTTTGTATTTTGCACCCACAGAGCCACATGGGTCCTTCTGTCTGCAGTGCCCCTCGCACCTCTTCTCCACCTTCTGGTTGCTGTCCCGCCTTGCCTGACCTGCTATTCACACGTTTGTTTACGTAAAAAATGCAGGTGGCTATAGCTATATCTATTGAGTGCTCTTTTACAAACATTTTGCTACAATTAATTCTTAAGTTTTAATCCTTGCCATATAAATTGATCGTTATATTATCCTTTACATAGATAAGAAAACTAGACTAAAGGAGATTAGGTATCGCACAGGTAACGCTCTTGTTTATAATGCCTCACCAGAATCTGTGCACTTTCAATTAACGGACACACTTAGAATGTAGTGAAGGGACATTTCTAGACTCTTCCCACCTTTCAGGATTTGTCCTCACATCAGTTTCAAGAAATAGAAGTGGTAAAGCCCTCTTGGCCGGTTAACTCGTTGGCTAGTCAAGAGTCAGTTAAAGTATGGGATTGTCAACCTGAGCCTCCCGTGCTGGGGTATAGCTACTCAGTACACCCCAAGCCAGTGCACAAGTTATTGAAATACAAAAAGTACTCCACTGTCTGCTGGTAACTGGCTTCTGGCCAAAGCCCCTTGAGAGTCACCTGTTAAATGAAATTTGTCCACTTATTTACCAATCTTTTGAAAATGGTAGAAACCATTTCTTTGATACGGGTCTGTTGCTGATTATATTTTGCACACATAACGCTCTGTCCATGACTTCTGCGTGTGTAATTTTTATAAGAGTGAAATATTACAGGAAGTTTGTAAAGTAATTTAAATATTGAATACTTTCAGTTTTTATGCTTTCTTTGCTCCATGTGAGTTGCTTGGATATTTCATATTATGGGATTTTTAAAAAGTGACTCGCCTTAATCAAATCTTTCCTTTGCTGTTGTCACTAATCAGATGGTTTAAAGGAGCAATGGAGGATAGGGGTTCATTTTGCTAGTTCATTAGATCAAGATTGGTTAAGAATTATTCTTGTTTCATATCTTATGACCTTAATTTTAAAAAATAAATAAAATGAAGCTTAAGAGGTTAAGTAGCACACTCAAGGACAAACCAGTAGTAAATAGCAAATCAAAAAGCAAACCTGACCCAGGAGTCATGAGCCCGCGCAGCATTCAGAGCTTGGCGTCTGATACCATTCCCCAAAAAGGAACCAGGACTCCTTGGAGAAATGGCAGATTCCAGGGCTGAAGCAGTCAATATACAAGATGAGCCTGGGGCATCAGACAGTGTCAGAAATTAAGAAAGTGTTCAAAAACAAAAATGCAAACCTAAACCAAAAAACCAAAATGATAAGAGTCTGTCAAAGGGACACAGGAATCAGTTGGCAGAACTCTCCACCGCCAAACCTAGAACAATTTACCAAGGAAATGAATAATGTAGTGTTGGATTATAATGCAGAACAGTTATTAAATATCCATGAGTCTATAATAATATAAATGCATATTGAATAAGCAAATATTAATACATGGGGACACCGGGCAAATCTCCCAGGCAGAAGAATTCCAAGCACTTGTGTATCTGACCTGCCCAGCAGGGGGTGGTACACAGTTCTTGTTCCTTAAGGGTGTACGGTGACCGAGCGTAGTGAGGTTGGTTACTGTGTAACACGGCAACAGTGTAACCATTACAGAGTGACAGCAGGGAAACCTGACCATCCCTCACTCAGCTGGGTGATCAAGGGCCACCCTACGTGGCTAGTCAACACATGCTCAGTTTCCAAGGGCTGTCTCAACACATGACCACAAATCAGGTTGCGTAAAACAAACGAAATTTATCTCACATAGTTTGAAGGCCAGAAGTCCGGAACCAAGGTGTCACGGGGGCCGTGCTCCCTCTGAAGGCTCCAGGGGAGGATGCGTCTTTGCCTCGCAGCTGCCAGTGCCCCGGGCATCCCTCGGTTTGGGGTTGTGTCCCGGCAGTGTCTGCCTCCGTCTTCTCGTGGCCTCTTCCCGTGTATTTCTGGGTCTCAAATCTCCATCTTCTAAAGACACAAGTCCCTGGATGTAGGGCCTCCTCTAAATCCAGGGTGATCTCATCTCGAGAGCCCTGACGCAACCATACCTGCAAACAGCCTATTGCGAGCAAGGTCAGGAGCGTGTGCCTGGGGGTCAGGAGTTGGAATATCTGTCTGTGGATCATTATTCAGCACACTACAATGCCCTTGCTGTGCCGTGAGCACAGTGGCACTTTACCTCTGTGATCTTCTCTAAAAACACATCATCAAAGTCTAATCATGAGAAAAACATCAGACAAGTCCCAACTGAAGGACACTCTATAAAATACCTGAGCAGAGCTCCTCAAAATTGCCAAGGTCATCAAAAACAAGGAAAGTCTCAGAAACTTTCACGCTGAGGAGGGACCTAAGGAGACACACCGAAATGTGCAGGGGCATCCCGAGTGGCATCCTGGAACAGAAGAATAACAATGGGTGATGATAATGTCCCGATATCGGCCCATTAATTTTTAACAAATGCACCAAGTCAACAAACGATGTTAATAACAGGTGACCTGGCTGGGTGTGGTGGCTGCAGGAACTCTCTGGACTGTCTTCATAATTTCTGTGTAAACCTAAAGGAGTTCTAAAACATAAAGTTCATCGATAAAATATGAACAAAAAATAAAATAAAATATAAAATACGAACAAGGCTTGTCTTTTTTTCAAGGACCAGTTCCTAACCACAAGGGCCTGCCCCTCCTCCCACACCACCTGATTGTCTGTGACTGTGTGTCACCTCTCAGTGTCACCTCTCGGGATCTAGTCGTAAGTCGCCATGTGCATTTTCATCAGAGCCACGTGCTTCACGAAGAGTCACCAGCTCAGAGACACTTTCTAAGCATGTGATGGCTGAGCATGCAGCTCTCTGTTGTTGTTTTCATATAAGCAGGAGGTTTTCTTCCATGTAACATGTTAACTGCCATGTGAGTTGTATGTGACTCACACTAGTTTTTTTCACATGTGTAACTCACACGTCTCTTCACTTTGTGGAGCCCTGAGACCTAGTTTTCAAGTTGCATATAACTCATGCCCAGAAAACAATAAAAATAAAAAATTTTTCATTAAATTAGAAAGGATTGGTTTTTTTTTCAAAGTTTTTATTCTATTTTCATAATAAAACACTGTGGCACCAAGGGAAAAAAATTTTCTAGTGTGGCAGTCAACGTGTTAAATTGTGGAGTCCTCAGGTAGATTCTATAGAGAAGACTCTTACATGTAATATTTAAATGACAAACGTTCATAATGCCTTTCTAGACAACCCTTTACAAAGGCATTAAAATAAATAATAGGTTTTCAAACTTTCTCTTGCATTTTTAAATTTTTAATTATTATGGGTACTTAATAGCTGTATATCTTTATAGGGTGCATGTGATGTTTCGACACAGGCATGCAATGTGTGTTAGTCAAATCAGGGTAATTGGGGTATCCATTGCTTTAGACTTTTATCATTTCTTTGTGCTATGAATATTCTAATTCCACTCTTTTAGTTATTTTAAAGTATACCCTAACTCGTTGTTGATTACAGTCACTTTGTTGTGCTATCAAATATTCTTCATTCTATCTTGTATTTTTGCACCCGTTAGAGCAGGATACAGTGAGGATGGTTAATGGACACAAACTTTTGACGTACACAAGCCCCTGGGAATTTTAGAAGTTGCTCAAAAATGTGACTCTGGCATAAGGGACACTAGTATGCACATGACCTTGGGCTTCTTGCTGCGTTTCCTGGCACCACCTCAGTGACTGCATTTCTCCATGGAGATTCTTCTGTGTCGTTGAAGGATGGTCTCTGGTAGGGTTTGGCAATTTCCGCAGTTACGAACATCCACGTGGGTCCACTGCGATCTCCCTGCCATGCCCACAAAGGTGGGCAGCCCCTTCCGCGTCTACTTCTGTCACTCTGTCCTGCACTTTTCCATCGTCGTGGCCTCTCAAAGCTCACGCCTGGCCTGGACATGGCCCCACAGAGCTGCCTGGTTCTCACTCTGTTGTTGTGTGGTTCTTCCCTCGCCACCCTGAGCAGGCTCGTTCCAGCTGGCCTCTTTCCTGGTGTCAAATGTTCTCCAAAATAGTGATTCTGTCTAAAAGTGTAGACACATTTTTCACCGTTGCCTTCATGTACACACCCCTACATACACATATATGCATGCTACACGCACACACACACATTGCGTCTGCTGTTAGTATTCTAAAAGAGCCAGTGGGTTTGGAACATGACAATACAAACATTGTAACTGTTATCCCTTTGTCTGTATTATTGAAAATGTTGGTGGTGTAGGTAACATGCTTAAGGGGCAGTTGCCACTTCAGTTTTTTTAAAAAAATGATTTTGTTAGTACTTGGTAGGCGGCCACCACAGCTCACACCTGCACGTGTGAGCTGTAAATATTCCCATCGTTTGCATGGTATCCACATGGACAAGGACATAGGCCAGCTCCGTGGTCAGGCATGCCTAAACATGACGGAGAAGTAGTCTGCTGTCCGAGGTCACAGTGAGCAGGTGAGACACGTGTGAGCCTTTGAACCGTCATTTGCAGTCGGTGATATCCTCACACAGCAGCCAGAGAATGCAGCGGGGTCTCTTAAACCCGATCCAATCCAAATTCCAGAATATTTTGCTGAAATAATGATAAAATCAGTGGTTTCCTAAATAACATGTAGGGATAAACAGTAAGACTGTGTTTTTTAAAGAACTTCGAGGAAACTTTTTGACTGTTTTTCTGAGATATTATATAATAAAGGGGGGGAAAATCTACTGAATTTTACCACCCTAATCTACTAAACCCTCCTTTCTAGGCACGTTGTACTGGTTACGCAACACAATTTAAAATAAGCACCAACAGAATGGGTGGGTTTATTTGAACTTAGCATTAATTTTTAAACCAGTGTTCTCAAATGAGAGGTGCGACTATTTAGTTCCTCTTATGAGCTGATATGATAATGGTGTCGCTGGATCCTGCCAGCTCATCTGCCAGAACAAAATCGAAGTGAAATCTTCCCTCGCCTCTGCAAATACGCAGGTCCCCAGGCAGTTCCTTCTCATCCCAGGGCAGGCACTGTGTCTGACGCCCTTTCGGCACTGGAACCTCAGCAGCATCTGTGGAGAGGCCGAACTGCAGAGGTCCCCAGTGTGACAAAAGGACACGATCGTGCTCAGGTAATTTCCGGTTTCTAAAATAAGGATAAAATAGAAAAAAAGAACCGTTAAGAGGGGCTCAAGCGTCAGGGGGCCTGGGTTCAGTCATTAGCTCTCCTAACGCCGGGTGACCTGGGGAAGTCGCTTTATCGGTTCAGGGGTGGAACAGTGGGACTAACCTCATTTGGAAGGTTAAATGAAGTAATGCACAAAAACAGTGACTACTTCCAAGAGCCCAGCAGGGCGCGCAGCTGGGATTGCAGGTTGCTGCTCTGGTCACCGCTGCGCTCCTGTTCCCTGCAGTGGTGCAGCCCCGCTCTGCACCGTGGGTCTGGGCGGTGGCTCTCCCTACTAACAACCTTTCAATGACGGCCCCGTCCCTCTCAAGACAGCCCTAGTTCCTTAGCGTTGCGTAACTGCACCACCTTTACGTTCCTTCTAAGGGAGAGTCAGCAGCCATTGACACCGATCCCTTACGGTACAGGTCTGATGTCCTTTCTTGTTTTGTGCTGTCCCTACTGTCTGGACGCTGTTGCCATCCCCAGCTATGGGGCTATGAGGAAGCGGTGGCTCTGAGAAGCTGGGTAGCAGCCACAGGATTTCCCTCCTGGGAGAGGACCGAGGGGCTCAATGGCAGCTGGCTGGCGCGAGGGGCGGTGGCTGCAGAGCAGAGCAGCGGGACAGCCCCGCCGATCTGCTCCCTGCTCTGCGCAGAACTCACCTTGGTCCCTATTCCCCAAACTAAGGTTCGGTCCAGAACAAAAAACGCTCCCCAATGTGACTTCTGACTCGAGTTGTGCTCCTCCTCAGAAGTTTCAGCGTGGCTGAGCTTTGGTCTGAGGAAAAAAAGACTCAAGATAATGGACATTTTCTTAAAAAACACCCCTCAGGGGCAACCGTGCAATAATGGTGTCTACAATTCTACCCTCATTTATCTAACAAGGTTATTATGAGTTTGCATGATATTAAATATTTACTAGTGTGACTGTTAGATATCTACAGTCTACACTTTCCTAATAGTCCTACCCGCTCTTTTTTTCTTTGCAGTCTGTGTAGACTTCCCTTCCACCCCCCGCCCCTTCTCCAAGGTCTCCAGAAACATCCTGATGTGACTGTTCTACCGTAACCTTGCCTTTCTCTTCAGGGCTATTTTGTCTGATGCATCCAGCAAACTTTCTTAAGGAGGCAACCAGTTCTCTTTCACATCTTGACTCCCAACTTAATCCTCAGGATAGAGCTCTTCCTTTAAAAGGGCTTCTGAGTCCATGGATGGTGCAAAGCAGAATGCAATATCTCAGAATAGTTTTCACTGAAATCTGTGTGCCAGGTGGCTAGAAAGGCTGGGATTGCTGCTACCCGTGGCAGTCAGGGAGACAGATCTGGAGCCAAGTCTTCAGGACTTAACGGTGCTCCTGAACTGAGCAGTGACACACATGATCTGGAGCAGGTGAGACATGTCTGGGCGAGGGAAGGAGGCTCCACAGGCGGGAAGTATCCCAGGATGCAGAGGCAGAGGTGAGTCGGGCTCACATTAGGAGGAAGCCAGGAACACGCTGTTTTTTAGGTAGAAATGTAGTTGCATGTACGCACTGGTGATGCTGCACATTTGTACCTTAGCTTAACAGACAGCAGGTGAGTAGGTTACTGTTTTAGCTCAGTTGCTTTTGCAGGAACATGTGCAGGTATGTGAGTATGTCATTCCAGATCACACCCTCGACCCAGAAGGCACGGCGGGGGCTCGGTTCCGGAGCCAGAAACATCTCTCCTCACGTATCCAGAAAGGGAGCAAATCTGTTCTCCTAGGAACAAGCGGCCAGTCTAATAGGCAAAATCAGCCTTGTATCAAATCAGGATGCGTGAAAAGAAAGAAAAGAGAGAATTAGATTGCTTATTTATCCTCATCAGGGCTGAAATAACTTTGATTCCATATTCTCTGTGTGCCTTCACACGTTTAATCAGTCTTAATAGTTCTCAGGCATTAGAGACAACAGCCATTATCCTTTGATTAGTGGTTAACACTTGAACAGCTAAATGAAGCTATGTTTACCTTATTCTTCAGGAACCCACATGGAGTTGAAAATGGGGACATGTGAGAGAAGTTAATTATATTCACCGTGTAAGTGAGACTCACAGTTAGGAGTATAGGATGAAAATGCGTTAAAACAGCCAGCGCGCTGCAGGTAACTATCAATACCACACTCCCATTTCTGTAGCTTGAGAATGGTAAACTACCTCTGGACCCATCCCAAAGATGTCCTTTTTAACAACGGAGGTTTACACAAAGGCGGCCACAGCACAGTGTTTCTCATCCTGTGCCTCCAATTTAGTTGGCCTGCCTGGTGCCAGTCAATCTGGTTGGGCTAATTATACAGTGTTGAGTAGACGGGCCAGTTGTGCTCAGTAGATCAACATAATGAGAGCATCACTGAAATTAATAAACAGAATTTCATTCATGTCTTTGCCTAAACCAGGTTTTTCAGGGTGGCATGGCCAAGATCCAAGCAGCTATACAAAGAGAGATATCCATGCTGGGTTGCATGGGGACATATTTATGGCTTGACATTTAAGTCATAACACATATTTAAGTGCATAGTTCTGTTTCCTCTCTTTAATTCTGTAAAGGGAAAAAAGCAATATGAAAATGCAGAGGGCTATAACTCTGAAATCCATTGGCATGAACTAACATTTGATGCTCCTAAGAAAGGGAGCAAATCCTAGAGATTATGCTGTTAAGTTACAGCTGAGTTGTTATTTGTCTGAAAATTTAAAATCTGGCTGTTAAAATTAATTATATTCAAGGAGAATTTATCAGAATAAAAGTCTCAGACGTGATATTTTTAGTCTCTGGAATTAAAGTGGCACCCGCGAGCCAATAGATCACGGCAAAAACAGCCAGCCTTGCCGTTTCGAGTTCTTTAAACAGACTTATTCTGATTGTAACAAAAACACCCATAAATCTATGCACATATATATTGATCTTGGCTTCCTCTTAAAAATGACTCTGTCCTAGTAAGTTGGCATATTTCATAAACAAACCAACAAATTATTGATCTATCATATACTCTAAAAGTCCTATGAAGAATCTAGGTTGCTTTTAAGTTCATACTGTACCTAAGGGAATGAGAAACTCTGAAATGAAAAATAGATATTTAAAAAGAAGCACAGAAGATATATAGCTGTCCCTTTCTACTTCTTTCTAGCCTCCTACTGTGATTCGATCTGTGTGTACCACAGCCCACATTGTATCTACTGATGTGACATTTAGTACACTACTGCCATCCCTTCCAAGAAGCTTTAGTAATTAAGTTACGTACACTCCTGCATTTAAAAATTGTTTTGTGAAAAATCTGGTCTAGATCTTCTTTTGTTTAAACAAATTTGGTTTAAATGAATTTATTTGTAGAGAGTATTCTATTAAAGCCTGAAAATAGGTAAAAAAGAATTGTTTCTATTAACAGTCTAAAAGAGATACTCCTGTAAAATATTTTATTAACAAAATTACAACAGTAACTGATACATTAATCATTGCACTGAATGAAAGGAGCATCCCTATGATATTTTTTAGTCTGATGTATTTTTCATGACACGAGTAAGGCAGGCTCTGCCACAGGCTGAGGAACTTAAAGTGCACTGATGATAAAGCTTGCAATTAACATGTGGGGAGTCATTTGGTTCTAGCTAAAAGCTGATGTAATTGGCCTGGGCCAGTATTTCCCAATTAGCAGATATATGTCTTTTTTTAAAGAAAACTAAATAATATCTTTCATCTTTTGAAAGGGAAAGACAGTAAACAGTAAGCAAGATGACAAAATAAATCATAATGTACACTAGAGATTTATGAGTGGCATAAAGAAAAAGAAAAAGTAGAACCGAGTCAGGGGCCGAGGGGACCCTGGGGAGGATGAGGTGGCTGTCCTTTAGTCTGCTGTGGCCAGGGTGGGAGCACCGTGTCGGCCGCGGTCTAGGACCCGTGAGGGCCCCGTGCAGGAGAGTGGCAGGATGAGGTCCCTCTGGGTACCTGCCCAGAGCCACGTTCATCACTGCGGCATCCACAGAGTGAAAGCGGAGCCTCTGGCTGCCGGGGGTCCTGCACAAAGGCAGGGAGACCCCTGGGGAGTGTTGCAGACATCCCGGTGTGAGGGGCTGGCGGGTCAGACCTGGGGGAGGCTCTGGGGCAGCCAGAAGGGGTCAGATTCTGAAGATACGGAGAGGTTGAGCCAACAGGATTTTCTCACCTTCAAGAGAAAGACAAAAATTAAGGATGACTTCAAGCTCTTTGGTCTGAGCAGCCTCAAAGACAGCTTCCATCTGCTGAGAGAGTGGGGAGAGAATAGGTTTGGGCAGGGGGTGGGGTGGGGACTGGGGGCTCAGCTTTAGACACGCCCATTGTGAGACGTCTGCCAGGTGTCCACACGGGAGTGAGGTGCAGGCAGTGTGATGAGTGAGTTGGGTTCAGGAGAGAGATTCTGGTAGGCAGAAGTCAGGGTTCCTTGGCGTTTGGGTACATCTAAAGCTAAAAGAAAGAGAGAGATCACAAAGGGAGTGTAGAAGAGAAGTGTATGGACGTTCTACAGTATCTTTGGAATCTAAACTTAACCACATTTGCACAGAACCAGCCGTGTGTGTGTGATAAGGAATCTGGTCACGGGATGCGGCTTATTTGGAAGGACGATGGGTGTTCCTCATGGGCGTAACACAAGTTAATACGACGTCCAGTCTGTGACTCATACGTCCCCCTGTGCCCACCAGTACAGTCTCCACATGACCCAAAGATGACAGCAATTAGCTTATTTCGGGGGCCTGCATATATGTGCTATGATGAACTCAACACACTCAGTTTGCAGAAATTAACTTCACTAGATAAAAAAGTATTTGTTAGTATACTTGACAGCACTGGTTATTTTATGTATAGACTTAGCAGTGAAAAGAACACAGTACTCAGATCAGAGGATTTGACTTTAATCTCTGGTTTTGGAATTTACTTGGTGCATCCTTAAGCAAAGCTCAGAGGCATGACCTTAATTTCCACTTCCTTGAGTGGGAAATGGAGTGATAATATTACACCCGTTAAGCTGTAGTAGAAATCACATTCTTCTAACTTGTAATATTCCATTACCATTTTATCTCTGATTCACTATTAATTTAAAAATGTGATTTTATTTTTTATTTTTATTTATTTATTTGTTTCAGCATATTATTGGGGTACAAATGTTTAGGTTATGTATATTGCCCTTGCCTCTCCCCACCCCACCCCTGGAGTCAGAGTTTCAAGCATGTCCATCTCCCAGACGGTGCGCAAGGCACGCATTAGGTGTGAGTATACCCATTCCCTCCCCCCCCATCTGCCCGACACCTGATGAATGGTATTACTATATGTGCACTTAGGTGTTGATCAGTTAAAACCAATTTGCTGGTGAGTGCATGTGATGCTTGTTTTTCCATTCTTGGGATACTTCACTTAGTAGAATGGGTTCCAGCTCTATCTAGGATAATACAAGAGGTGCTATATCACCATTTTTTCTTATAGGTGCATAATACTCCATGGTATACATATACCATATTTTATTAATCCACTCATGTATTGCTGGTGGGACTGCAAACTAGTACAACCTCTGTGGAAAGCAATATGGAGATACCTCAAAGAGATACAAGTAGATCTACCATTTGATCCAGCAATCCCATTACTGGGCATCTACCCAAAAGAACAAAAGACATTCTATAAAAAAGACACCTGCACTCGAATGTTTATTGCAGCACAATTCACAATTGCAAAGATGTGAAAAATGTGATTTTATATACCACAATATAGGTTGTTTTGGTTATCTTTTCAATATTGATTTACAATTATCTCAAATGTTCATCCTTAGGGACTATGGTAGGTGTAACAGATTATCTTGATGATGTTTTGAGATATGTTCTGCAAGCTATAGGGTGTTTAATTTTTTAAAATTTCATGTGTGTTTTAAAAATAAGTTTATTCTCCAAATACTGAGCACAGTACAGTTTACATTCCATTATGAAATGAATATTAATATTATCATTCAAAATTTCTATATCCTCACTATTTTATGGTCTATCTGGTCCATCAATTTCTGAGAAGGTTATGGTAAAGATCTACACAATTATTATGAATTTAAATATTTCTTCTTATAATTCTTTCAATGTTCCTCGTTCCATAATTTTTGCTAGGTGTGTACAGAGCCAGAAATGCTGTATCTTTTAAATGAAATGACTCTTTCATTATGATATTCTTAACCTACCATGAAATATTTGTTGGTTAGTATACCTTCATACAGGTATACTAGCTTCCTCTTGGTTAGCATTTGCCTGATATAAGATTGGGGCTTAGGGAGGGCTTTTATTGATCTATTTTTAATTTTTTTGGTTCTAATTACAAAGCCCGTGTGTTTTTACAGGAAAGATAATCTATTAAATTTATTTCTGTTACTAGTTGTCTTAGGTTGGATCCACAAGAGCAGGCCATGGAAGGGAAGGTGAGCCAGCCAGGGTGGGGGTGAGTCTGGAGGGAGGTCACTTTAGCTCAAACATCTCGGGACATCTGGAGAGAGGGGAGACCACATCTCAGAGCTGCAGGTTCAGGAGGCAGGGTGGTCCTTCCGTGAGAGGTGGAAGGTTGGCGTAAATTCACAAGCACGTGCGGCTCACTGTGTGCGCAGACAGCTGTCAGACAGAGAGACAGGGATGTGGGCTGCTAGGAGCGGAAATAGTAAAGAGGCACATGAGGATGGGGACAGAGGACTGACGTTCAGCTACACTGATGTATTTTTCTACCATCTTATCTATACCAGGTTTTTGCTTTGTTTTTCCTGGTTTTCAAATTGTTGGATCCATTTGCCTGTATATCTAGTCATTAATTCATTTATTTTTTCCATTTATTTATTTATTTTTTACTTATTCAAAAACACAAGTTTTGAAGCTATAAATTATATCTTAAGTAATCTTAAATTCTTAGCATACTCCTGTGACTGGGTCTAACATCCATATAATAAATCTCTGTTAAGGGATAAAAGGCACAGAGCAATATGTAAATCTGAAGACCTTCCCCATTTTCCCTGTCATTATTATGTAGTATTTTATTCTCACCTTTTTAAAAATGAAGAAAGGATTTAATGTTATTGGTCTTGTCTGAATGCCTGTTCCCCAGCACCCAAATTCATATGTTGAAATCCTAACTCCTAAGGTGATGCTATTAAGAGGTAGGGACTTTGGGAGGTGATGAGGCCATGAAGGTGAGACCCTCATACGTGGGATTAGTGCCCTTGTACAGGGGGGCCCCGGGAGACAGGGCTCCTTCCCCATGTGCGGACATGGTAAGAAGGTGCCGTCCAGGAACCAGAACGTGGGCGTCACCTGACCGTCACTCTGCTGGTAACTCGAGTTTGGCCTTCCCAGCCCCCAGAGCTCTGAGAAATAAGTTTCTGTGTTTGTAAGCTGTACAGTTTGTAACATGCTGTCACACTACTCTGAACGGGAAATCGGTGCCGAGAAGTGGGGTTAGAGTGTAGTTTAAATATCTTCATTTATAGTTTATACATTTAATATACTTGATTTTTTTTTCAAGTACTTCAAATACTCCAAAATCCATTGGAATATTTTACTAACTCTTGAAAAGTTGGAAAGAACAAACTTCCTGTGTGCCTTGCACGCTGCTGGGTGGTGGAGATAGAGCCATCAAGAAAGTGTCAAAGTGTCATCGGTCCCCTTCTGTCCCCAGGTTCACGATTGTACATCCACCTGCAAGGTGACTGTGCTGCATTCTGTCAGAAGAAAGTCCTTTCAGCTCCTCCTGACAGCCAAGATGGCCCTGCCTGAGTCCTCCATGGTGGTAAATTGCTGTGAGCTCAGGGCCGGCTCCATGATGCAGATTAGAGAATTAAAGCAAAGCAAAGTTCTACTGATTGTTGGAAATTGATAAGAACAAGACTTTTATGGTACAATCTATAGGAGAAGATAAAGACCCTTCAAGTTACTGGTTCAAGATAAAATTTGGGATAACTAAATAGAAAAATCAAACAATTTAATCATATATATGTAATTAAACACACAGACCAAAAAACATAATAAACTTGGGTATGTTAGTGAAATGGCTTGTAATAAGAAATAGTTTTTTTCCCCTCAGTTTAAACATAATTAAACATATTTCAAGCTATTTTAACATGACTATGTATGACCATTGCTGGATTTGTGTGTAAGAATAAATAATGAATGTCATTATGGGGCATGACCTCCCAGGGTAGTAATCCAGGAAGTGGGTGTGGAAGACCAGTTATGAATCAGGATCTCACTATATTCTCTGCTCCCTTTTTTGTACATTGAACTCAGCCACCTAACCTTGCAAACCTCCCAGATAGAGTCCTTCTGGTAGAGGCCTAGTAAAATTTACTCCTATGGGATGGTTATTTAAAAGTTTGAATTAAACGAAGTTCTTGGACAGGACTTTTTAGCTATCAGAACTGTTTTAATCTTACCCAGTGCAGTTCATTAGTGTCATCAACTTATTTACACCCCTTACCCTTCATGATATGATCACTGTGGCGTGGTCTTTGTTTTTTTCTCAATTTCATTGGAAAAAAAGAGAAAAACACTTCCATTTGTTTCAAACCTAGTAACTCATAAGTGATAATATACTTCAACTTTTTGGAATATTTTTCCTTGGATATTTTACATGAGGAACATGGATTTCAAGCACACATATTCTACTATTCACCACATTCACATTTTTTGTCACATTTTCAGAAATATGTCAGCAATTTGACAACTATGTGAACTTTACTCAGTGTTTGCATTTTTTAATAAAAGCTCACAGCCTTGGTGCAAGGGAAGGTAGGAAACGTTACCCGTCAGTGGTTGAAGATTGAACTGTGCGTTAAACCCAAAACTTTCCGTTGGAAATTTTCACATCACTTTGTGAGTATGTCTCAGTCTCTAACCTGCCCTAGGAGGGGTTTCATCAAAATTTTCAGCAAAGTCTCTTCCCTTTACTTAGAAACCTCACAATCAGGGAGTAATGGGAAAGGGAGTTAACATGTATTGAGTGCCTAAAATGAGCCAGATACAAGGGATTTGGGGACCTAACAAACACAAGGAAGGTGGGACATTTCAATGATCTGGAGTCTAATACTGACGGTTAAAGGAAACCCATGGCAAATAAACATAGAAGGTAACAAGTCAAGGGGTTGGTACATTCACAAAATAAAACTTATCTTTATGAGAGTGGAGGATGGAACAATAGAATTCACTTTCTTTCTTTTTATTAATGTTGAATGAAACAGCCCAGAGCATGTTGGGGATTCTTCTCTGCTTCCTGCTGCTGCCAACACCTGAGCGTCATGGACACGTCACATCTCACATGGTTGCACGACCACATAGGTGACACATTGCACGGCATACTTTTTAGGGAACTGGAATGCAGAGTCCGGCCACAGATCCACAGGAAACATTTGCATTTCTGTTTCCTGCTTTGAAAGGTAAATGCCAAGACTCAGGTGGATCCTTTAGCAGAAGCACTTGCCCATAGAGGACAAAGTTTAGAGAAAATGAAGTCATCTGGGACAATGGGGAGTTCAGATAGCGACTTCCAAACTAGACAGTGTTTGGAAGTGACAATATTTTTACCAACATCAAGCTTGGTGTTCTCTTCCTAGACCACACTAGCATTGAACTGGACAGACATCACTCTTTTAGGTAAGTTTCCTTATATGAGGGAAATTGCACCCAGTCCTGTGGGTCGCCTGTGAATGCTCCTGTCAGTCGCTGCAATTTATCTTTCCTGATATCACTACACCTATTTTCCTCTGCAAGACATTGCAAGGTCTCGCTATATTAGCTTAGATTTCAGGGCCAAAAAGGAAGGTTTAATGCTGCAGTGTGTGTGCCAACTCTCCAAGGGGGAAGTTCCTCACAGCGAGAAAGAATAAAACCCTTTAAAATGTCTCTATACTTCTAGACAAAGGCAGATTAATTGAGTATAACGTCAAGCTGGAGGTAGAAATACTAAGCCCGAAACAATCTTAGAGGTCCCTCACGACTGACCTAAATGCGTAATTTTTGTTTTCCCTGCTGAGTGTAGCCTTGAAACAACTCATTTTTGTGTGATGAATACCGCTGGCGTTTGCTTCCTTCTAGCTTCCCGACGTGCCTGCTCTTCCAGTCAGGTACCGACGGGCGCACATTCTCTACTTTCTGTTCTTCGGTACATTTTTATCACCGTGATTTTTACCTGCTTTCAACATCGGTGCACTGAGAACTGCTCCTTTGTGTGTCTCAGAAGTAGCGCTCGTCACCAGTGAGTAGACAGGCAGAGACTGAAGGAAGAAGACAGCTTGTGCCTTGAGTCCTCCGCATGGACTTTAGCTGACAACCCCCAAATAGGAAAGTGCCTGTGTGGGCGGAGGCTGTCACCCTGCTCTTCCGTCTGTCCCCCGGACAACCCCCGTGCCCATTTCCGGCAGGTGAGTGGCTGATGACAGCCTGCTGTTTGTCCTGCTGCAAACGCAAAGGGAAAGCCTAGCTCACGATGACAATGTGGCATAGGCGCTTAAGCACTTAGTCTGACGCTCAGAACAGCAGACTTTCGTGAGTGCATCTGATTCATTAAACACTAGTCCCAAGCTTCACTGCGCGTTGGGTAACACAGGTAAATTAGAATAACATTCGCCACCAAATCCTTCTCCACAGTGTGTACAGCGCTTGGCACCAGGATTATTGATAAATTGAACATTGGGTTTGTCTGGACCTGGTACCTTTTCTTGACAATATTTAAAGAGGAACTTTAAGCTTAGCTATGTGTAGAAATAATAAAGCTCTGAAAAGACCGAGCTCAGACTCTCCAAAAACTGTGACCAATTTACAATATATACATAGGTATAAAAACTACAAAAACATACAGGATATTTCTATTCTCATCTTACTCAAGCAGTATTATCTTGAGCTCTTCAGTGAGAAAAACCATAACTCTATTGTTTCACTTTTTCATGAGAAAAATGCGATGGCATCTTTCTGAATAAAGCACAAATCGTGCAAGCAATAAATAAGAT
Organism: Cheirogaleus medius; assembly: GCA_008086735.1. Lineage (NCBI taxonomy): Eukaryota > Metazoa > Chordata > Mammalia > Primates > Cheirogaleidae > Cheirogaleus > Cheirogaleus medius. The sequence continues at coordinate 28,691,950 of VBSM01003039.1, forward strand.
TTACTCCTGGATACAGTTAAATCCAAACACATAAGAATATTACTGATGTTTACATTAGATAAGAAATTGAAATTTTGGAGAAGCTTTTAAGAGCTATGGGCATTCTCTTTGTCATGCTGTCAGTTTCAAATTTTCTTTTTGATGACAACAAGTAAGTCAATTTGTAAAGGCATATTTTAGCAAAACAAAAGTATTGTAAGTTTCTTGCCCCAAAAAGGGTAGACTAACCCAAAAAATTTCTAGATCTTCTAAGATACTGAAGTTAAAAATTTGACATATTGTTTCCTTTGTCCTGAACTCATTTATACTGTATCTTTGGAGGTGTCTATGCCTTTAATGCAGACACACATTTCAATTTTAAGAGTTATCTACAAGAAAACAAATTTGCAAAATAGTTCTTCAAAGTTTCAAGGACACTAAAGATTTCCACTACCAGAAAACTGACCAGATCTTTCCTTTTTCCAACAGAGCCTTCGGCAGCGCCTCCCTGAACCCTGAAGAGTTCATAGAGTTGCTGCCTCCAATCCCTCCCATCGGATTGCTGTCCAGGGCAAAAGCTTGGGCTTCATTAGACCGCGGGGCCTTTGAATCACAGCGCTTGCCTTCTTCACACATCTAGAGCGATTTCCAGTGTATCAGCTCGTGAATGGCTTCTTGTCTGGTCAATGCTTCATACAATCAGCTTCTTCCTATTTCTCTTATTGCTTAGAATTTCAATCAAGCACTTGAAGATATCCTCGGAGATGTTCCATTTCCTTAGTACATTGTCTTGAAAAGATGGCAGTTTAAAGTCTCAGCTTTGATGAAGTTCGCTCTTTGTACACTATTAAAAACACTTCTTTGGGGACTTGGGCACAGTCCTTGTCCGCAGCTCATGCAGACGCCCAAGGCAGGGAGTTGCTGCGACTTAGGAGGTGCTTTTCTGTGCCGAAGCAGCAAAACCAGGTGCCCGCGAGGGCGCGCCGTGAATCCTCACCTGGGTGTTCAGAAGCACGACTTTTCTGCAATTTGATATTCTGCCTGGCAAAAGAACTTCCCCTTCTCCTGCTTCATAAGGTATTAATGTATTTGAACTTTTCAAATTATAGGAATTTGTCTTTGGTGCCATTTGAGTTTCTTTATCAAATGAAAAGCAGGTGTTGGTCCACTAAACTCAGCAGTCTCTCCTCTTGGTTGTAACTGGGTGCGGGGGTTGGGGCGGGACGGGAGGAATGATATTGTTGTCATTTGTTCCATGAGCTGCTACAAAGAATTTGCTGGGTGGAGGGGAATGATATTGTTGTCATTTATTCCACGAGCTGCTACGAAGAATTTGCGTAGATATAGATGTCAGTTCTCAATGGAAAAATCCAAACTCTAAAATCACTTAAAGAGGTTTGTTCTGAGCCGAACGTGTGCGGCCATGGCCCAGGGGACAAGTTCTCAAGAGGTCTCGAGAAAATGCACCTGAGGCAGCCAGATTACAGTTTGGCTTTATACATTCCTGGGGACATGAATTACAGGTAAGATCACAAATCAATACATGGAAGATATACATTGGTTCGGCCCAAAAAGGCAGAATATCTTGAAGTGGGAGCTTATAAGTCGTAGGTGGGTTTTAGGGATTCTTTAATTGGCAATCGATTGAAAGAGTTAAGCTTTGTCTAAAGACCTGGAGTGGGTGGAAAGAAATTCTTGAATTAAGATAGGGGTCTGCTAGGATGCTTGGGTTAAGATAAGTGGGTCTTCTATCTCTCATGTGATGCTATTTCAGAATCAGGTTGGGAAATAAACCACATTCAATCAGGTTAATAAAACCAACTTAGTGAGATCTTATTGTTTGTAGGTGTGACTCACCAGGCCTCTAAGAAAGGAATATGGGCCAAAGAAAAAGGTCAGAATTCTGCCTTCACAGTGATATCAGAGCTCATGTTATTACGTGACCGAGCCACCATTTTATTTGTTGACCGAGCCACCATTTTATTTGTTCATACATTTATTTATTTCAGAAATATTAGCAGAGTGCCAAATAGATTCTAGATATTGGATATAATGGTGGAAATGAAAGTTTTGAGCCTCATGGGGCATATATTCTGATGAGGGAAGAGAAAGTGAAGCCCAAAACTTACTATTAACCCAGGTGGTGAAAAGTGCAATGAAGACAAATTTAGTGGAGTAAAAAAAGACACAAAGTGGCAGAGGTGGGGTATGGTTTGCTGTTTTGGTATCAGCAAAACAGCTCTGTTTCCCTCCTCTGTTCTAAGCCACAATACATTTTAACTCTTCCAGAACATATGACTATACAAATAGTTGCCTAGTTATGAGTGATTTGTTTTGTTTGTGTATGAGAGACATAGATTTTTAGGATGATTCCTGCAAAGACTGGCATGGGAAGAAGTTTAGGTTCTGAAAATATAGTATTAATTTCAGCCTGATTGTGTCCCTCACAAAACTATGAACTAGGCAGTAGGTTTGCAGGATGCACAGATAGGAGATACTTTCACAGTTAACTCAGCTTCAAGTTTCTGTTGGCAAGAACTTGGCCCCAACAGAGGCCCCGAGGCCCCTATACTCTTTCACAAAGTAGAAAGAAAATAAAGTGAAAATATGCATAAATATCATTATACCGTCCTTGAGACTGACAGGGTCTAACCTAAAGTAGTAGATGCTGTCATGATGACAGTGAACATGCTCACACGAGGGAGATGACGGTGACTTTCCAGTGGTCAGTGAGGCTGGGGAGATGTGTGGCTCTCATTCTGATTCCTTACTCGAATTCGGCTTTTTCTGCTTCTCTGTCCCAGGCAGGAGTTGGTGGTAACCTTCCCTTATTGGAAGCTACGGACACGTCAGAGGGACGTGCACAGGTGGCTGTCCTGCTCCCTTGGTTTGTTCATTCATTGTCCCTCAGAGTTCATGTTGGGGGTTCCACAGTCTCTTTGACCCCATCCACAATAATTGCATCAAACATATTTCTATCATTCTTGTTAAGGGTTTATCTTTACTATTTCAAAAATCTTTAGAATTGCAAATATCAAAGTTGTATTTCTCTTTACAAGTACATTTGCTCTAATAATGCCTTTGGTGACAGTACTCTCTGCCTCTGTGCCATCGTAAGCATATGAAATTATATACATGCTATGTCCCGGCACTGTACTATGCAATCAAAGTACAATGAAAGACAAAGAAATAGTTATGCATAAAACAGGACCCGGTTTTTATAAAACAGACAGTGGCACCAAAACACCTTTCCTCGTGTAAGTATACAGGTGTGCATATTTGCAGGTGTTATATGAGCATGGAAAAAAGTCAGGAACAACAAAATGCCCAGTGTTTAGTTACCAGATTATCAGATTGCCCCGTAGGCGGTGCCAGTCACATGATAGTATGGAGGATACTGTGAAAATAGTGTCCCTTGGAGATTTTAAAGTTGGCATTGCATCCATAGTATAGGCCTTTAATATTTTGTTAAGGAAAAAGTTAACTAAAATAAAATTCTCTCTCACTTTCTCCATTTCTCTTTCTCTCTCTCTCTCAAATCACTGCCAAAATAGTGATAATAGATTAACCATGTGTTACATTCAGAGATTTGCAGATTAAGGAATTTAGACTTGGCTGAGATGGATGACTTATCCCTGTGCCTTGGTGACAAGGGCTTCAGAAGGACACTTTAAGCCCAGGGCCCAGAATCATCTTCAGTCTCATCTGCTGACATGGCTGGAGGCTCATGGTGGCTTCTGGCTCTTGGCTGTAGCCTTAGCTGTGCTTGGTGCCTGGGTCCTAAAGGAAGAGAGAGAAAGAGAGAGAGAGAGACAGAGAGAGAGAGAACAAGAGAGCAAGATAGCTCTACATAAAAACGATATTGCCTTACGATAGAACCTTGGCAGTCAAGTGCCATCACTTCTGCCACATTCTATAAATTGAAGTAGTCACAAATACCTGCCCAAGTTTAAGGAGAGAGTGACATAGAAGCCATGTCTTATGGGGATCAGCAAGGTTCTGGAAGAGCGTGTAGTTCCAGACGTATTTCTGTGGTCGTTTGGAGAAAAATGCCATCTGCTACAAGCAAATGCACCATGTTGTTACCCTGATACCTCAGAAGGGGATGAAGAAGTAAAGTAGCGTTTCCTTTATGTGTGTTTGTGTTAGCTCATGTGCACAACAAACGTGCATTACCTCTTCAATTTAAAAATGTCCAAAGAAGCATTTGGAGAATGAAAAGGACAACTAGAAACACCGAGGACTGTAAAATGCATAGAAACATGGGCTCAATGATAATAAAATAGGAGGCAGAAGAGTAGGGCACCCTCGCTGGAAAGATCACAGAGGAAGAGGATGAAATAGAAGAGACTGAAAAGAGACTAAAATGCAAAGATGACATTAAGATTCCTTAAGAGATGTAGCGAAGAACAGAGTTTATATTGCAGGACATTGAGGGAGTGTTGCATGCTTTAGATTGTGAAGTACTGAAAACAGTCACAGAGTAGAGTTTTGGGGATGGAAGACAGAAAATCGAGATCCCAGGAGGAAGAACAGGTTTCTCCATGGAAGAAATCCAAATAGAGTTAAAAAGACAAAGTTATACATAATAGTTTCTTCATTTGAAAACAGATCTAACCTGCGGATGAAGAGCCCTTATCAAATACCCTTAGAAAAAGGGAGAATTTTGGAAATTCCACCCTACATGGATATGTGTTGTTATGTTAATAGTGGTAGTTTGTTTATTTTGACATGTTATGTGTGATTTCAAGGATAAAGAAATAATTTCAGAAGTATATGTTTAGTTAAGGTTATAGACCAGACAGAAAATTTGTTATGAAATGGGTAGGAGAGACATCAAATAAGTAAATAATTTAATTCATGAGAAACTAGCATGTTCATCTGATATTGTAGAGTCGGAGAGATGGAAAAAAAAGCAAGAGTGTGAAATGACTTGTGTTATTTAAACCATAAAAATGCTGGTATCCAAAAATTCTAAAGACTAATTAATAATAAAAGTCACAGTAATATAGTGCTTTCTTTGATTTAAGCACTATTCCAAGAACTTTAATTCATTTAATCCTTAATTGTAGTTAAGAGGATGTGAGGAGAAGTTTTTGTCAGCCCCTTGGGAACATGTGACATTTCTCACTCTCTCATAGTCTCACCAAACACAGAGGTCCACTCCACCTTAACAAACTGGAAGAAGAACAGCAAATTAAAGACAAAAAAATCAAAAGAAAAGAAAAAAAAATAAAGGTGAGAGCTGAATTAAATTAGATGGAAAACAGAAAAGCAATAGTCAATCAGTGATTAGAAACCTGGGTCTTTGATAACCATCTATCTGGGCAGTCAGAGAAAAAAAGAGAAAGTCCACAAATGACCGATATCAGAAATACAAGAGGGAAAGTCATTACGGACTGTGCAGACATCAGAACGATAACAAATACATTTCAGACAATGTCATGCTTATGACTTTAGCAACTTAGATCAAATTATCTGAGAGACGTAAACTACCAAGCGCCTTCAAGATGAATAGATCCATTGTAGTCATGTACCGGGTAAAGAAATTCAGTTTGCAATTGAAAACCTTCAAAGAGAGAACTCCAGGTCAAGATGGCTTCATTGGGAAGTTCTACAGCTTGTCCATGGCTCCCAACCTCCCTTGGTCTGGGGAAGGTCCTCAGGGGCTTGCAGAAGGTGGAAGGTGACTGGTGCAGACAGTGGTTGCTGCAAGAACAGCCACAGCAAAAGGTTTCCTAGAGGGTATGTGAGCAGAACCTGATAATGTCCAATACGCTCCTTAGCCCACAATTTATGGCTCTCTTGGCCCATGATTTATGACTGTCTTTTAATTTAATTAAGTAATCAATTGATTTAATGATGTAATGATCCTGCTACCCCACTCACCAACCAGAGCATTACCAATAATATGTAGCTACTGACACGTTCCTGCTCTACCCCACCCCTCTGCTAATAGGTGGGAGATATAGGTGCTCTACTAAGGCAGGTGTGCCACTAGCCACACAACATCCGTGGACGTTAGCAAATGCTCTCAGATGGCCCGTGTGTCCCTAAATGATAATTCCATTATAGCTCAAAAAGTCATTTGACCGTATTCGATATTCCTTCCTGATTAAAGCAAGAAAAAAAGCAAGTAAATGAAAACCACTTAGGAAACTGAGAGTAGAAAGTTCTTTAATATTATAAATCACCTCTGTCTGTGCAAAGAACCAATATCTTACTTAAGAATTCAATTAGAGTTATTTCTATTAAAGTAAAAAATAATATTGACTCTCCTCTTTACCATTTATCATTTTTAAAAGTTTTTAAGATAATCATAAAAATATGAACAAAAATGAAATATGACCTTCTATGAAGTTAAAAAGTACATGTAAGTAATACAAGCTCTGAGATCCCAATTGAAAAGCTGCAGAAAAATGACTAAACATAATTTAAAATAATGTAAAATTCAATCAGATTATCCACTGTGCACAAAACCAAGAGCATCCATTAGTCCCGGATATCACTGTTTATACAACTATAATGGTGACCAACATCTCATTCTCAATAGCCATAAAAGTAGAAATTATCTGTATGTATATTTAAACAAAAAATGTTTAGGATCCACATGAAGAAAATGTCAAATCTTATCTGAAGCCTGAGTTTGTTTTAAATAAATAGGCATGACATGCTTTAAAACATTTAAAATATTCCTTAAAATGTTATACAGATTCAACAAATTCTTTAATTTTTAAACTTTAAGTTTAATTACAATCAAAGTCCTTTGTTACTGATGCCTATTCAACTGTGATTATACAAAGGAAGTATAAGATAAATGGACAGAAAACATTCAAAATCAATAACCAAGAGCTCTTGGCTCTGTTAGTAGATATCAGAAAGTATGTTACTGATAAAAAAAAAAAAATGACAGTGGATGAAACAGAAGAAATTAGTGAAACAGAAGAAATTAGAAAACAAAAAATATGATTTTTTTCTCACCAATTTAACACTTTTAAAAACATGATTTTTATTGTGTTATTTTCTAACAAATTACAATCGGAAAAACTGGTTAACTACTTAGAAAAAATAAATTTAGATGGTTTAATTTTTATGGTATACCAAAATAAATTTCAGCTAGAATATATTTTTAAGGAAATTATTAATGAAACACAAAGGCCAGATGGATAAATGAATATGTCAGATGCCAAGGGCAAGAGAAAATTGCTAATCCTAAAAGCAAGAGAGAGAGAGAGAGAGAGAGAGAGAGAACCCTTGAGAATATTTTGATAAATTTGTCTACGTAATTTTTAAATTTCAAAACCTCAAAAAAGACACCATAATCAAAAAAGAAAGGATCAATATTTGCAGAAAAGGAAAATCAGAAAAATCAGTATCTATATAAAAATTTTATGCAAAGTACAAAATAGAATACAAAGAACCTATTGCTGAAGACCTCAGTCAATACCGACCACAGGGCCTGAGCCCTCTCTGCCCACCATGCACACTTGTGTTTGGGATTATTGATTCCAAGTGAATCCGGGCGATGTGTGAACTTTCCCTGATCACGGCCTTTCTGCTTAGAAATTGTTTGTTCACCGTTTATGGTCCTATAGTAAGACAGAAAAAAAATCTCGAGTAAGGAACGTTTAGCAGCAGTCACCACGAGCTTCCCTCATTTACTATGAGAAAAGCAATATTGAGAATTCAGAGATTGAGATGAGAGAGAGAGGGACTCAGGAAAGTATTCCAGAATTGTAATTATACTTTAGATATGCTCGGTAACAGAATCATTGGTTATTCTTATTATATTTTCAACACTTTTAAATATGTTTTCTTACTGAAGAAAATTAGAATTAGAATGAACTCACATTGCTGACGTTGCTGTTACCATGAGGCCAAAAATCAATTAACGATCCATCCAAATGCACACAGCCCCGGCCATCCTTCGGCCACTTATGATCCCTTTGCAGACAACAGTGTTTGACTGCGAAGCGCTAGTGAAGTCTATCAGTCAGAGTCAATAAGTCCATGGAATTTTCAAAGATTTTAGAAAAATATTATTTGTATAGTGATGAAAACAGAGGGACCATGCTAAATCTGGAACTGTATTTTATAACCCAAGATCTTTTATTTGCTTTTGGCTTCTATAGTATATGTCTTAAGAGGATAGATTTTCCCCAAAATTCTTATGAAGTGTATTTTTACTTTTAGTATAAATTATAATGTGCTTATGTATATTTCCACATAAATATTAATATTTCACTGAGAGGAGTGTAGTGAAGGGGAAAAGTCCACTCAACTGAGAACCAAAACCCATCACTTTCTGCAGTTCCACTGCTAACCAGCTGCATAATCTGACTGGATCCCACATTTGACTCCTCTGAGCTTCAGTTTTCTCAAATACAGAATTTACAAACAAGGTTTAGGGTTTTCCATCTTATATTTTAGGACAAGGGACACACGGGTTATGTTTAAGCTAGACTTTTCCCCACAGCGGTTACATGGGGCATCCGAGTCGAGAAAAACATCTTTTGTCCTTTCTTTTTAAACTTCACATTCTACTGGGCTCGTTTTCCTTCTGTACTGCGAGGAAACAGAAATGAAAGTCTACAGCTAAGATGTAACTTGAAAGAATTTATGTGGTTCACTGAGTAATAATTGCAATATTTTCCATGGCCTGTTAAAGAGCAATTTCTATGGTTTTATTAGGTGTTTCAGAACATTTTGGAGCGTTTTCCTAGTGTACCTTTCCTCCTTTAATCCCCATTTCAGCTGCATCCTATTCCTGTATTTCAGTGGAGAAAGCAAAAATAACCTAAAATGAACATTTCCAGTGCAGTTCGTTTATTGCTGATTTTACCCATTGTGAATGAAAAAAATATATAATCCTATAATATTCTTTTTATTTACTATTTATTTGAAACACATCTATTCACATTTACTTTTCCTGTTGCATAGAGGGGAAAAAAATATCGGTTTGCTTCTCACTACTCAGAGGTTTAATTAAAACATATCTTCCAAAATGTATCTGACACTGATATGTACGTAAACACAGAGAACATTTCATTTTCTTTTCTTGCCTGTTTCACCGTGGTAAATCTAACTTGGCTTTTAGCCAAAGACTTTAAAAACCAGTAAGGCTTTTAGAGAAATCATTTGCCTTTGTCAACTGACGAATTTCACAGTCAGCACCGCGGCAGGGAAGGAGCTGGGAGCGGAGCCGGGTGGCGTGTGTCCAGAGCCAGCCTGTGGGTGGCAGTGCAGGACAACACTTAGCCTTCCATGCGGGGCAGCTGCCCAGGTGAAGCCCATCTTCCTTCTCAACTGCAACCGATAAAATCAGCTCTTCCTCTTAATTACCGCTAAGTGAATACCTTCGGATACAGCTGTCAGGTGGCAAAGCTGATTACTGAGCAAGCGACTAACACTTGTGGAGCGCCAGGAGTCCCCAGGTGCTCTTCCGAATATTTTCACACACACCGTGTGCCTCACCTGTCACGCGGCATGCTGGCAATACTGGGGCACGCATACCTGTCATGTTGAAGATGAGGATGCTGAAAGTCAAAAAGTTTAAGCAGCTTCCTCATGAATAGGCTGCCGTTATTCTCAGAGCATGTCTTGATCTGGGGCCGGGGAGGTGAAAACATGCTCACGCAGGCTAATTTCTGTTCATCTCAGTGCCTGCGCTGTCAAACAAGGATATGATGCCTCGGACATCGCCATAATGCCCCCAAACAATAAGGGACCCGGAATACAGGAGAAGTTGACATTTACTACCAAGAACATTCCGGATACTGCAGCCCTGTTGCTGTTCTGAGTTGCAGGAGCTGGGCGGGAAAGAAGGACGAGGTCGGGATGAGAAGGTGCATTGCAGCCCTGCAGGGAGGGACCCACCACAGCTGAGAGAAGGGATGCAAAATTTCTTTCCAAGCTGGCAACACAAGTAAAAATATGAAGTTGATTTGTTTTGATAAATTCAAATGGCCTAAAAAATACCCTCTACTGAGGCAAAAAGCCATTTCTGTCTTTTCTGCATATTTTTAAAGTAGAAATGCTTTGTAACCACATGCCCACTTTGCAAAATGCTGCCCTGGAGTGAAGACAGATTTCTCTGGAATGTTGGCATCGCTGTGATATTACCAGCATCTTTTTGTTAATCCAGTGAACCACACTCACACATAAACTCGGTTATAAGTACATCAGCACGATACCAAAGACTTGCTCATCTAAAACACACAGGCTCCCTAAATCCAAACTGCATCTTTGTGTCATGTCAGACCTACCAGCACGTGTCCCCTGTGTGTATGGGGACATTCCTCTGTGGTGGCCTTCACTTGGCCAGTAGAAAACAAAGAACACGGTCAGGTCAAAAGTACTGATTCAGTAGCATCCTGCTTCCTTGCACGCTGAAAGAAATAAAACTAAATGTTTAAGTATGGAAAACTGGAATGGATATTAAGCTCATTGATGGGATGATCTTAATAGGACTTTGAAAAATCAGCTTTATTGTATCTGACATAAAATTGACTGCACTTATTTAAAGTGCTCAGTTTGATAAATTTTGACAGAAGTTCTCACCATAAAACTATCCAAAAATCCAGGTCATGAACAGGTTGGTCACCTCCCAAAGTGTCATTGTGATCCATCCCTCCACCATCTCTGTTGGTCAGACAATGGCTTTTCTCTATAGATGCATTTGCATTTTATAGAAACCTATATCACAGAAATCATACAATATGTATTCTTTTCCCTGACTCTTTTCTCTGAGAGTAACTTTGACATCCATCCATTTGTAGCATGCATCCATAGTTCAGTCTGTTTTATTGCTAAGTGGTAGTCCATGGTATGTATATACCCCAGTAGGTTTATCCATTCACCACTTGAGCACTTGAGCTGTTTCTAGACATTGGCTGGTTCTAATAAAGTTGTTATAAACATTAATGTGTGTGTGTGTGTGTTTGTGTGTTTGTGTGTGTGTGCATGACACTTGCTTTCATGTCTGTGGGGTAAATTTCTAGGAATGGATGGCTAGATCATATAGAGAGGGCATGTTGAAATTTTGAAAAAACAAACTGTTTTCCAAAGTTATTGTAACATTGCTTTTTTTTACATTTTAGTTATTCTAATAGGTATGTGGCATTATCTCACTATGGTTTTATTTTGCATTTCCCTAATGACAAATGATGCTGAGCACTTTTTAATGTGATCATTTGAAATCTGTATACTTTCTTTGGCAATGTGTTTGTTGAAATCATTTGCTCATTTTTAAATTGGATGCTTGTTTTCTTATTATTGAGTTTTGGGGTTTTTTCACATTCTTGGTAAAAGTTCTTTATTAGACACATGATTTACAAGTATTTTACTCAATCTGTAGTTGTTTTTTCATTCTCTTAAAAACTGTGTTGATAAACAGAAGTTTTTAATTTTGATAAAGTTTAATGTTCCATCTTTTTATGTTATGAGCTGGGATTTTGGTGTCATATCTAAACCATTTTTTTTTATCTAAGCCAAGGTCTCCTATGTTTTCTTCTAGAGATTTTATATTTTTATATTTAGTTCTATGGTTCATTTTGAGTCAAATTTCATATATGATGTAAGGTGTAGTTCATATATGATGTAAGGTGTAGTTCAATTTTTATTTTACAAATAAATATGAAATTATTCCAACAGCATTTGTTGAAAAAACTATTGTGTCACTACCAAATTGCCTTTACCACTTTTTAAAAAATAATTTCTCCATATATGTGTGGATATGTTTATTTATTTTGTTCCATTGATCTGTCAGTCAATCTTGACACCACAAGAACTTATTAATGTGCTTTATAATAAGTCTGGAAGGAAGCCAGGGCACATAGTATCTCTAATTTGTATTTCTCAATGTTGTTTTGGTTATGTCCTTTGCATTTCTACACAAATTTTAGAAGCAGTTTGCAAATTTCTGCCAAAAATGCCTGCTGAAATTTTGATTGGGGTTAAGTTAAAACTATAGGCCAATTTGGAAAGAACTGACATCTTAACAATACTGAGTCTGCCAACCGATGAACACGGCGTATCTCTCCATTTATTAAGGTCTTTAAGTTCTTTCAGAAATATTTTGTAGTTTTCGGCTCTCTGGTTCTTTCACATCTTCTGTCAGACGTCTACTTTTGATGCTGTTGTAAATGGTATTGACATTTACATTTTAATTTCTGATAATTCATTTCTAGTATTCATTGCTATTGCAAACATAATTATTATGTGTTTATCGATCCTTTATCTTGTAAACTTGCTAATTTCACTTCTTAGTTTCAGTAGCTTTTGAGAGAATCCATCAAATTTTCTACATAGGTAATCCTGTTATTTTTGAATAAAGAAAGTTTTACTTAATTCTTTTTAACTTGAATGTTTTTTCTTGCTTTATTTCACTGACTAGAATCACTAGAAGTGGCGAGAATGGATATTCTTATCTTGTTCCGGAGCTCTGGAGGAAGGCACTGTTGATAACCATTAAGTTAGATGTTAGCTGTAGATTCTTTGCAATTTTTTTTTTTAAATCATGTTGAGGGCACTTCTTTCTATTCCTTCATTTCTGAGAGATTTTAAAAGAAATCGATATTGGATATCGTCAAGTGATTTTTGCATTGGTTTAGATGCCCATGTTGGCCTTTTTTTTTTTTCCAGCCTGCTAATGTGATTAATTATACTGCTTGGTTTTGGAATGTTAAACCAATCCTGAATTTCTGGGATGAGGCCCTGTGGTCATGATGCGTCAACCCTTTTTGCATATTGTTGAATTTGATTTCCTAAAATTTGTTTAGAATCTTTTATCTCTGTTCATGCCAGGTGGTGAATGGTAGTTTTCTTTTCTTGTAATGTCTTTCTCTGGTTTCAGTATGAAAATATCCCTTGCCTCAAAACAATGATTTGGAAAATATTTCCTCTTTTACAATTTTGTGGATGATTTTGTGTTAAATTGCTGTTACTTATTCTCCAAACATTTGGTTAAATTTATCAATGAACCACCTGGGTCTGAAGTTTTGCTTGGGGGAAGGTTTTAACGACATTCAATTTCTTTAACATAAAAATAATTATTTGGGTTATGTACTTCTTGTTTAACCTTTGGTAGTTTCCTTCAACCAATTGAACCCTTTCACTTAAGTTGTTGAATTTGTTGGCATCGATTTATTTATAACAGTCCCTTATTATCAGAAGTCATCCCCCCTCCATCTCTTTCCCTCTCCCCTGATCACTCTGGTTTAGCAATTTTTTTGAGATTCTACAAAAACTAGCTTTTGGTTTCATTGATTTTTCTCTATTGTTTTCCATTTTCTATTTCATGTATTTCCTCTATAATTTTATTATATTCTTCTTTAACTTAGTTTGTATATAGGTTGATTTTCTTTCTCTGGTTTTTTCAATGTGGAAGCTGAGGTCATTGATCTATGAACTTCCTTCTTTTCTAGTACAGGTGTGTGGTACTCTGACCACGTCAGCTCGACTAGTAATCTCCTAAACCACCAGGAACTATGACTGTGAAGCCCAAGGTCTTCTTAAACATTAACTTTTAATACAAAGTTACATGAGAACATTGCTATACTTTTACTGAAGGTCTCAGAAACAAACATTCCAGCCTCTTGAAAAACCCTCACTTTAATTTTCCCTCCTTAAAGTAATCACATTAAACACGTCTGAGCTTTAATATTGGAGGTCCTTCTGGGCCCTTGGTTTGTGAAAGCTCTCTTCGTAAGACTTCCCTTGTTCTTGACAGGTTTTTATGAGCTAACTCTCTGCTTGGAGTTTCTGCAAGACACATGACTAATTTCCTGAGGGGGACATTTTTCCACCCACATTCATGATTGGGCATTAGCTTATTGTCACTTTTCCAATAAGGAAAAGGAAAACAGAGCAGTTCCAGTTTCATTCTCGGGAATGAGGGGTGCTCTTAGAGATTCCGGCTTTATCAAAAGGTCAGTGTCAGCCCCTACCTCTCACTGACGTGAGTCCACGCCTCCTGTTCTGTGGTGGGTACCACACCCCAACCCCACATCTACTTCTGCCTGTTGGGATGCATTAGGATCAGTTCTGCCATTTTCCTCTGGCTGCAAATATCCTTTACGATTTTATCTGCTGTGGGTTTCTTTCTGCATTCTCCCCCTTCTTCCTCCCTCCCACCTTCCCTCCTTTTTTTCCCTTTCTTTTCTTTCCTTCCTTTATTCTGTCTTTGGTTTTTCAAAATGATATGTTTTACATTTTTTTCACACACAAATATATAGAAAAAAATACTTCAGACATCCACATACCCATCACCAAAATTAAACCAATACCTTATTTTTCGTTAGTGGCTCCGGATTTCATTCTTTATTTTTTAAATTTAAAAGTCATCACATTTTATATGTACAGCTAAGATTTTGACCCACATCCATGCCCTTTCTGTACCTCAATCCTAAGAAGCAATCCTCCCCAGTTTAGTACGCATACGTTCGCTTGTCTGTTTGTACTTTTTAAAGGTGTATTTGCATATATGAATATCATAGATATTACTGTTTCATATTTTAAACATGTAAAAAATCACGATACTTATATTTGTTTTCAACTTGATTTTTAAAAGTCATCAGTATGCTTTTGAACTTTAGCAATGTTGGTTTATAGAGATAGTCCATCCATTGATCTATTGGGTAAGAGTCCATTGAATGAATGAATCAGAATGTATTTACACATTTTGCTCCTGGGAAAGTTGAGTTGTTTTTGTTTTTCATGATTACAAACAATCCTTTAGTAAACGTTGTTGTACATAAGGCCTCTGAGCGTATTTCACTAGTCTAGAAGATACATTTAGAGTGAGCTACATATCTGAATGTGTACTAGTTATTGCTTGGTTTATTTTCCAACGTGGTTGAACCGATATGTGACCTCACCACCAATCTAGATTTCACATTTTCCCCTACTCCCAATAATCTTCTCCCACATACAGCATTATTAGACTCCTTAATTTTTGCCTACTGTTGTCTTATAGTAATTTCAATTTACATTTCCTACTTCAGACTGAATTTAGCATGTTTCTATAAGTTCATTGCTGACTCAAGTTTCATCTTTTTATAAAACGTCCAGGAAGGAACTTCAAACAGATCTAGAGTCCAGTGTGTGCTGGGACGCCATGGCAGAGAAGGGGGTCTTAGTAAATACACATGAGTACATTTAGTTGTTCTTCCCCGGTTGCTTAAACCCATGAGCCAAGAGACATGCCCCTAACATCTCAAAAGCATCTGAGGACAAACTGAGAAATAGGTGAGTACAAAAAGCCCTTGGAGGGTAGCAAAGCCGACATTGTCCCTACCTGAGTGTCCTTGTATGGAAACTTGACTTTGGTAGACCTGACAGCACGTACTGGAAGTAACCCGCCTTCTCCCCTCTACTGAACTCCACATGGGTGTTTCCATTTAGTTCCTAGCGAAATATATGACACCCTCTGTTTCTAATCTTTATTTCCGTCAATCACATATGAAACTTGATAAGTAAATGAAACTGGAGACCAGGCCTGAGGACTCCCTGCGTGCAGGTAATTAAGTGCGTGACCTTCACCTTGCTCGACTGCAAACATGAGCAAAGCTTATCTTGCCGTATTCCGTGTCCATGCGTCTGTTAAGGAAAGACGAAAGTTGAGGCTAACCAATCAAAAGCCACCAAATATTTTATATTTGTATGACTAGGGACTCTCCGGCAAGACAGACCAAATAGGGCACCTGTGTGACCGTCACCACACGGGTGACTTATTGGCTTTACTGCCATGTTCACCCTACAGCATCCTATCCTCAGGTTCACTTGGTGGTGTCCCCAGACCACTTCTGGTTTGCAGCTGCCTGATGCATAGATGACTGTTTGCTCAAATAAACCCTTTAAAAATTTTATTGTGCCTCAGTTTACCTTTTAATACAACAAAACCAAATCTTTGCTTATTTCTCTAGTGTTTCAAATTTTTAATTTTTCTCATTAACTTGTTGGGATTTTAATTTATCCTAGAGATTATTCTCTTAGTTGGCCTGTGGCATTCGTTCTTCATGTGTATGTGTATTTATTCATTTAAAAGATTCTGAGTTCTAAGTCTCTGGTTCAACTCTCAATATTACTACCTGTTTGATCTTGAGGAAATTATTGACTACAACTCAGTAACCTCCAAGGATGACAATATTATCTATCTAATGGATATTTTGAAGATCAGATGGGTTAATATAGGCAAAGTGATGAGCACAAGGCCAGGTATGTAACAAGCACTGTATAAAAATTTGTTATCATTATTATTAATGGAGTCATTTGCATCAAAGAAGTTCAAATATTAATGTTGTCAAAATATATAATTGATTTTAGGAGAGTGTGTTGATCTTTTGAAATTTACTTAAAAAGTACTTCCCTACACAATGTGAGATTGATATTTTTTATGTTATCTTCTGAAAGTTAGTCATTTTTCATTTTAATTATGTCATTAATTCATCTGGGACTTTATCATTTTGGGTGATCTAAGGATTATTTTATCTTTTTTCACATATAGATAATTATCAGTTAGGTGAGAGATAATTATGTCTCACTTTTGTTATTTCATCTTTTTCATACACAAAATATTCCCATACACATGGTATTTTGAGCATGTGAACTTTGGCACAAAGTCAATACCTGTATACAGTAATATATACTCTTTTTAATTATAATTTTACTTTTGAATTCTCATTAGGTCAATACGCTTCTTCAATTCTCTTGGCTTACTGTGGAACATTGATTTTCCATAGGACTATAATGATCAACTTGTCAATTTTCATGTAATTTTATTGAATTGTATAAAATTTATAGGTTAAAATTTTTATTGCATTTATAGACCCAATTGGGAAGAATTAATAGTTTTTTTACCATAAATGAATACCATAAGATCTTATTTTATTTGAGTCTTCTTTTATGATTTTCATTAACATACTTTGTTGGCCATTTTCCTATGTATCTCAATACTTTTTATTTCTATTATAAATGAGATCATGCTTTTTTCTATTACATTTCACAATTACTGATTCACCACAATATTAATATATATTTATATATACACATATACAATATTAGCATATGTGCCATACTGTATGTGTATATATAATCATATATATGTGTGTATGTGTATTTAATATAGTCATATATAAAAACACACACGTATAGGCAGCTATGTTTCTTCTTTTATAATCTTTATAAATTATTTCTTGGCGTTTTGCTTGGCTAGGACCTCCAGCACAAAGTAGAATAGAATAAGCTATAACTGGTGTCCTTGCCTTTTTTCTAACATCAAGAGGAATAATTTTGACGTTTCATCACTAAGTATGATTTCTACTATAGCGATATGAAAATAATTAAAGAAAGTACTTTCTTTTCCAAATTTTAGGCCTCATATAATTTGTTAAGAAGATTGAGAGTTGGTCATAATGTATCAAATAATTTTCTGAATTGATTGAGATAATATTTTTAACTTAATCAATAAATGCCACTAAATTCTTATTAATGTTTATATTACTATTTAGTAATAACATACGTTTTTTGTACATTGAGGCATTTATTTCGCTCCTATCTTATTTAGTGTTTTTACACCTATAGTGACAAGTGAAATTGTTCTGTAATTTTCATCTTCAATATTTTTCTAATATGCTCCAGGTTATATTAGTCTTTTTATGGAGCTCTCCTTATTTTGTTCTCTGAATTTGTATAACACAACACAAATATTATATATTTCTTGATATTTTGCTAAATCCCATTGGTAACATAGTCTATGTCTCTTTAATTAGGGGAGATGGGAGAAAATAGACATTTACTAATGATTTAATATACTTATTGATTTCGGCTGTATTCAACCTTTCTATTTTGGCTTAAGTTTCATTAATAATATTTTTATAGGAATTTCATATTTTGTTCTAAATTTTCAGATTTTTCAGCATAAAATTGTGCAGTGTCTCATAATTTTTACATATTATTTGTATCAGTTGTGTCACAATTTTTGGATCTAATATAGTTTTATTTTTTACTTTTGTATTTCCTTGATATATTTTGACAGAAAGTGTTGATTTTACAGTTTTAAAAATTTGGTTTGAGTTTCATGGACTCTTTAGTTTTTAGTTTAATTTTTATTCTTTATTTTATTTATATGCGTGTATATATACATATATATTTCACATTTTATATATATATATATATATGTTATATGTATTGGGTTTCTTTCTTTCTTTTTTTAACCTGCATGATATAGTTGCTTTCAGACTATAATTCTAACTAAAGTTTCTTTATAGATAAACTGTGTTTTTCTTTGGATATTTTGAGGCTTTCCTTGTTTTTGAAATTCTTCTGTTTCACTAAGATATATCCAGGTGTGGATTTAATTTGATCAATTTTTCTTATGACAGATTTTGCTTATCGTCCTTCCCTTACTACAGTTCTTCTTTTCAATATTGCCGTTCCCGACTCTTTCTGTTTTCTCCATTTATACACAAATTGTATTTTTACATTCCATTCTTCTCTTCCTCTTGGTCCCTCAATCCTATTTTCCATCTTCTATCCTGCTTATTTTCCCCTGGTAATTTCCTCAGTTCTGTCTTCCAGTTTACCAGTTCTCTCTTCCTTGAGCAAAATATTGGTTGTAAACTCATCTATTGGATTATATATTTTACTTACTGTATTGTCACTTCTAAACTATTTTTACCATGTAAAATTTTTATCATGATATTTTTGGTTATTTTATTTAAGATGTTCTGAATTTTAAGATTTTAAATAATTTTCAATTATTTAAAGGTTCTACCAGTTATTCTATTATTTTGAATGCTTGTGATTCTAAATTGGGTGATGTATGTGTATGTGTGTGTGTGTGTGTGGGGGGGTATAGGTCCAAGCAGAACTCAGAAAGGACTAGTTATAGGTATTTGGATTTTATAGTACTATATAGTGTATTAATAAGAAAACTCCACCACCTTGGTTTTATTTAGGTGGTTAAATTTGATTTCAAAACCTTGCTGTTCTGTTTATTAATCTAGCAACTTTTGTTGTTTTTAAAATTAATATTTAAATAATCCAATGGACCAACAAAAAAAAAAAACCCTTTAAAACAATCAAGACCATTAAATTATTTATTTAAATAAATTGTTTTAAGTATTCCAATTTTTTTTTTTTAGTTTAATATATTGGATTATATCTTAACACTAAAAATTTCTGACAGGGTAGAAAGATACAATACCGAGAATAAAATATTCTCAAAAAGTAAGATCTTACAAATCTTAAAAATTAAACCTATTAATTAATACATCATAATCATAAATATGTTAATACTCACAAAATTTCTTAACACTTTATCTTAAAATTATATGCCGGCCGCTCTTAAACAGGAACCTCTAAATAAAACACACAGGGTGAAGTTGGGCTGTTGGTGTTTTGGCTTCACCTCCACTGCTTTTCAAGGCCAGCGTCTCCATTGCACAGGATTCTTTGGCCCACGTTGCTCTGGCTTAGTCTCTCTGGGATGCCCGTCTTTTCAGTGCCCTGTGTGACTGATGGGAAGGACCTGGAGCATGTTTCTATTGTTTTCCTATGAAGCACTTCTGCTGCATACCCATAAGGCACTTCTGCTGCATACCCATAAGGCACTTCTGCTGCATACCCATAAGTCACTTCTGCTGCATACCCATGAAGCACTTCTGCTGCATACCCATAAGGCACTTCTGCTGCATACCCATGAAGCACTTCTGCTGCATACCCATAAGGCACTTCTGCTGCATACCCATGAAGCACTTCTGCTGCATACCCATAAGGCACTTCTGCCACATACCCATGAAGCATTTCTGCTTCATACCCATAAAGCCTTTCTTCTGCATACGGAAGCATGGTGGGTGCTGCAAGGAAAAGCACATGTGAGATTGGGCTGCAAGTTGAGCTAGCCATGTTCTACATTGAACACTGTATTTAATTGAAACAACATCTGACAGACAAGCTATAATTTTTCAGACATGGGTAGACACTTGGTAGATATTTTCTCTAAAACAAATCAAATGAGCCTGACATTTCAAGGAAAACAACTGACAGTATTTGTTGCCAAGGATAAAATTTAAGTTTTCAAGCCTGAGTCTGACAGCTTCTCAATACTTAAAGGCTTTTCTGATGAGATTGGTGATGATATTAATAAAGGCAATTTTTTGATATTTTGAAGTGAAATGTGTCAAGATTTGGAAGATCTGTAAAACTCAGTGAACCAATATTTTCCAAATGACCAGTGCAGGATGTTACAATTTCATACATGGGTAAAAAATCTATCATTCAAAGTACAAAATAGACCAGTGGATTTTAATGTAACAGAGCATGAAAAATTGATTTATTTGTTTCATATTCACATTGCAAGAAACTACTGCCTGTCTAGTTTTAGCAGTATTACAAAAAATATTCAAAATTATATAAAAAGGTTATCACAATGTTTCTTGCTTTTCTGTGAGCCACATTTTCTTCATATACTTCAACCAAAACAACACATCAGAAGCAGATATGACGATCCAGTTGTATTCTAGGAAGCTAGACATTAAAGAGATTTGCAAAAAGGAGAAAACAAAACAAAACAAACAAAAAAACCTCTTCTCCCACAGGCTTTTCTTTTTGAAAATAAAATTATTTTTCACAAAATATACATTATGTATATAAACATGCTTTAGGCTAATTATTGTTATTTTTAGATAGATAATAAAATGAATCATACAATATTTCTCAAATATTATTTCTAATATAGTAAATATCAATAGATACAACCTACATAAATAAAAGTCTTATTTTTTCTCCCAGCTTTATCAAGATATAATGGACATATAAAAATTATATATATTTACATTGTTCCATGTAATGATTGATATCTGCATACATAGTGAAGTTGATTAAATCAAGATAATGACTATATCTATCATCTCAAATACTTATCATTTTTTGATGTGAGAACATTTAAGATCTACTTTCTTAGCAATTTTTAAAATATATAATGCATTATTATTAACTTTAATCACTGTGCTGTACAATAGATGTTCAAAATGTATTCATGTTTCCTAACTAAAACTTAGTACTCTTTGACCAACATCTTCCCATTCCTCTGTCTCCACCCTCAATTCCTGGCAACCAATATCCTACTCTCTGCTTCTATGAGTTCAACTTTTTTATATTCTACATATAAGTGAGAGGTGTTTGTCTTTCTGAAACTGGTTTATTTCATTCAGAATAATCTGTTCCAGGTTCATTGATGTTGTTGCGAATGACAAGATTTTTCTTTTTTAGGGGTATTACTCCATTGTGTGTTCTTTAATTACTCACAAAATTTCACAAAATTATGGTGTCCTACCATAGTATGCATATGTTTTTATTCACTGTACTAGGCTTTGAATAGGTTTTCCTTTATAATAACTCCAGCTTAAATTTTTTCTTTAATTTTCAGTATTTTTCTTTCTACCGGTGCCTCTATAATGTCTTTCCAAATGTCCTCTCTTAATATATCTATTATATCTTATTATATATATATTTTATATATCTTATTATATCCATTATAAATATATATTATGTCTATTATATCATTACATTTTATAAATTCTTTCCTTTTCTCAGGTTGGAACTTTACATTTCATGAATACATATGTTTTTCTTATGTTTATTGAATATCATTATAATTATATTTTATTCTTAAGTTTTCTCAGTTTTTTTATTACATTGTCTGGGGTTATTTTCTTGATCGGTTTTTTTTTTTCTGTTTGTGTCATTCTGATCCCTCTCATGGTAGAGATTTCTCTCTCATGGTGGAACTTACTTGTCTATGAATTGTGTGTTTTATTTTCTCTCCTTCCTGAAACTCAATGAAAATTTCAGAAAAAGAACAAAATGTATAAGCCTTCTTAGAGCAAAGGCAATCAGAAACAACTGGACATGAACTATAACATGTCTCTGAACTGTAACACACAGAATGGTATAATGGTAACAGGACATATGATTGGGACTAAGAAAATAGAGAGAATACTTTGAAGTCTTTAAAGCATTTGAATACTTACCCAGATGAACTAACCAACGGATCACATGCTGCTCTTCCAGGTCCCAAAGGTTTATTTTGAAGAGAAGTTGAACAGTTAGGCTACAGGCTTGTAGATGATAAACACAGTGGATGTTAAGTTGAAGTGCAGAAGAGAACAGGAGAATTAAGCAAAAATCTGCATCTCACCAGGCTCCTAAAATGTGGGTATATGCCTTCCCAGGCAGGGGATTAGAGAGTATGAGTCAGGAAAATATAGACAAATAAATAGATAAACAGTCCTGGGGGAAAATTCTTCCACATTTTTTTTGTTTTTATATGCATACCAGTGTTTATATTAACTGATTTTTCCTCATTCCATTCTACTGTATCTTATGCAAGTTAAATGATTAACTGTGTAATTGAAAGCGGGTTGTGACTGAACAACAACAAGAATGGGTATCTTTTGCAGGTGGATAAGTTAACACTTGAGACTTGTGTCTCTCTTCTGGAAGGAAGGTGAGTGTGTCTTCAATTGCACGTGTAATAGTTGCATAAATGTAGGTGGGAGCACTATTAGCTTTATTGTTTTCCTTTGGAGGTTAAATACGGATAAATTGGATGTATGGATTCCACCTTCAGAAAACGGTGAATTATATTTGATCATCTGTTTCCAATTGAGCATCGGTACCAACCCCTTCCAAGGGCTCCTCTGCAGTTCAAGGACAGCGTTTCTCAGCATTCCTTTCCAGTGAGGAACAGTTACATAAGGCTTGGAAGGTGAGTGGGAAGGAGATGCCATCATTCTCCTTTGCAGGGGCCGCCCGGTGTGCCGGCAGATGCAAGACTCACAGCGGTTCTCCGGAGAGTCCTTGAGCACCAGCTTCCTGGCCACAGACTAAGAAAGTCCCTGGGAGCTACCCAAAGACTCTAAAACCGCAACAGCTTCCATTTGCCTCTAGAGCACCTGCTTTGGGCTTCAGGCTGAGAGCTTACATGTTGTTTTCCCTAACCGTTGAGATGGATTTCTTGAACTTTGTCTACTATTCCTCCCAACGGCCGTGTTAATCTCAAATTCCTATAGTAAACAAGATTAAAAGAAAGAGAGATTTTTTCTGTTCCTGATTCTTCCCTAACTAATATGCTCCCAACTCTTTTTGTCTCATGTGCGGGTGTGTGTTCCTTCCTGTGTTAGCTCTCAGGGTTCTCTGATGTGGACAGCCGGATCTCTGCAGCCTTTTTCTGGAGTCTACTAAACTCTATGGATTTTATTTTTAATTTCTGCTCTATGGTTCCTCTTTCCTATGTCATGCCATCATAGGCCAAGCTCTGGCAAGGTCGACAGTGAGGATGCCCCAGAGATGAAGATGTAGACACATGAAGCTCAGGTTAAAAGTGGTTCTCCATGTTTTAAATGCTGGACTTCCCTTTATATGCAGCTCTGGTCACATACTTATTAATAGCTAAGAAGGTAAGACTCAGAATATTAACTAGCGTGGCCCTCATTTGTACCCTCCAAATATTTATAATCAGCTAAAATTTGCGCCCCTATATATTAATTATTTTTAACTTCCCCAGACTTGCTGTAACTCTAATGTTATAAAGAGATAGAATATTGTTGGAAAAAGTAATTTCCATCATTTATTATTTCAGTCATTCAGCCTTCTCTTAGAGTCCATAATTGTCAATATTTACTTATGTTTTATCTATCTCCAGAAATACACACACACAGAGAACTGTACATGCATGCACACACAGACACACACAAACCTATGTATTTGCTGAACCAGTTGGAAAAGATTTAAATAATTTCAAAACCTAACATGTCACTCTGAACAACTTTAGTTTGCTTCACCTAAGAACAAGTATAATGTATTGCAAAACCAAAAAGGAATTATTAATATCTCATCTAAAATAATCAACATTAATTCATTAAAAACATCTAATATCTATCTAGCTATCTGTCTATTACTTCAACCATCTTAAAATTCCCCACTTGTTCCAATAATGGAGTGGTTTATTTTTGTTTGTTCTGTTTTTAACCAAGACTGCACAGTTGCATATCTTTTTTTAAAATATAAACAGTCCCCAACTTTTTCTTTTTCTTAATGAACTTTATCTGGGTCAGTGTCCTGATGATGAGTATCTGACATTTTAGATTTGTCTGATTATCTCTTCATCGAGTTGTTTTCCTTATTTTTTTATCCATGTATGTCATGCAAACTAGAATTTGGGCCTAGAGTTTGATCCAGTTCAGATTAAACTTGTCTTGGCAAGCGTGGCTGCTTGGAAATGATGTGCAATAAAATTATAACTTTTCTATTATGGGAAAATTAGCGATAAGGTTCAGCAGTTTGGCCCCAATTATTTAATTAAAAGAATATGCTATTAAATGAAGAAAGATAAATTTGTTTTAGTTCTTAACTCTGAGGGAAATTTTCTCACTGCCTAGTTGGCTCTGAATAACACAGGGATGACACGATTATTAGCAATTATGTAAACATTTTGGCTGTGCTCCGCACATGGCAGCCTCACAGAATGAGTAATGATTTATGAGAAATCCGTACTTTTCAGTTATGACTCCGTAAAGGCATTTGCATAAGGGAATAAAATAGTTTGTTTAGCATGGCAATCCACTGTGAATGTGACAGAATGGAAATTAATTGCAGATATATCTGTCTTTCTGTCCTCCCATAAAGATTTTAATAATTTTTTTTCTAAGTGAATGAGATGGTAAATTCTTTTATATTCAAGACCTAATATCATTTCATGAATGAACATATGGCAGAGTGATTTTGGTAGAGACAATGTGTGCCCTCGTCATCCTAGTCACTGTTAAAGCCCAAATCATGCTGCGTGAATTAGCTGGGACATTCTAAGTGCCTTTAGTTTAAATTCAACAGTATAATTGAATGCCAAGAACCAATAGACACACTATTAAAAATAATAGCAGGTAAGACAATCTGGGTTTGTGTCGAGACATTGTTTTTCCAGTTATAGAGTTCATTTGCTGTGGGACGGGAAGGAGATCGTAGAGCAAGATCTGTGGCTCTTCGCAAGTCTCCTTGGGAACCACCTGACCCGGCTCCCGGAGCTGTGGAGGAAGACGCTGCAGCGGGGAGCGGCGAAGGCCAGGTCCTGCAGCAGCCAAGGCATGTCCGTGCCAGGGCAGGCTCGGGGGCTGGGCAGTAGGTGGGGCATGCCCCAGCCCCTGCTTTTCTATCAGAAGACCTCCAGCCTCGGAGCGAGAGGAGGCCCAGAGCTCCGTGGCTGCACGGGGCTCCCAAGCAATGCAAGCTAGAAAGCGTCACTAAGGTGATTATTTTGTTTCTCATCCTTACCTTTAAATGCCCTCCTAGTAGTGGATTGTGAGCTTCTTGCCGCCAGCGACCTCGTTCCGTCTCCAATCCTCTTCTGAGTGTCAGATGGTTAAGACTCGCGAATCGTAGGCCAGTTGAATAAATGTGGAAATGGACATATCCATATGTCTGAGCTCTGATTCTTTAACTGCAGGATCTCCTGAGTGAGAAAAACACATTTCTACCTATCCCGGCCCACTATGCTTCCAGGAACAGACATTTTTACACATTTGCTTATGTAAATCACTCCTGCAAGTATTAGCATATTTTACCCAATTTCTATTTTGTCTTCCTTTCTCGTCCAAATTTATCTAGATATTAAGTTAGAAAGCAGGACACTTTCACCAGGAGAAAGACCAGTAGCTGCCACCGTATCCACTCCCCCTGGGCCCGGGGGACTTCCATGATTTTGGCTGCCCTGTGATGGCTACGGCTGTTTCCTTAGACTTGTCTCACATCTCACCATCTTCACTGGATTCTCTGAATCGATTATAGGTTTCCCAAATCAACTAAACTCTCTTTTCTCACTAGTTAATACTGTTGGTCAGTGTAACCCAGTGCAAGCTGATAGAAAAATTCAAAAAAAATAAAGGAAACCACCTTGGACTCCTTTTGCATCTCCTTTATCTGGGCAAACGGACCTCACACTTAACAGAACCATCTTGATATCCCAGCCAAGTTTCTCTAGCCTGGGTGCTTTGCAGGATGATGATGTTTTTCGCATTCCATGTTGATGCTACGTGTCCCCTCCTTGTCTTGTTGGTTTGCTTTAGGGTCTGAATCACGTCGAGGATCATGTCCCAGGACACTTGTCACAAGTAGGGGCCCACTTTAGCTAAAATTCTGGTTGAGATTGATTTAAAGAGCATTGTTTTAATCTTAGGGAAGGAGCAAAAGGAGGGTGTGGGTGCAGCAGGCTTTCTGCCAGTTCTTCCGTACTCTTGCATAGAGACTGGGGCGGGAGTGAATAAATCACACCTCCACCACTCTGCACACTCTGCGGCCAGACTGGCGGGCAGCGCCTCTGATGGGCAAGTGAGAAATCAGCCACGCGCCTAGGGAATGAGCGACGCAGCAGTGAGGCCCTTTACAGGAACCATAAATAGCTGTCGGTTTTGGCTTCCAACCCGGAGAAGGTCACTCTCGGCGGCAGCGAAGGTAGTATTTATTTAGTAACTGCGTTTAGCATGGAGGTAATTTGAGTGCCTGTATTTATGTGCTGCTGCTGTTGACTGTCACAACCAGTTTTTCTTATTCTCTAAATGTCAAGCCTTCTTTCATACCCCAGGAAGAGAGTGGCATCCCTCTTAGATTCTCATTGCGTTCAGTTACTCTTAAATAACCTCTGTTTTGTTCTTTTCATAAACATTGAGGCACCGATAAAGTGCAGGTTTTAGAATCGAAGTTTATTATAGATCATAGCAGTAATCAACGTGAGGAATAGATCATGCACGTCGCGCATCCTAAGCTGTTTGTGCTACAGCTGGAGATGTGTTGGCCATCACTGCTGCGTTGCTACTTTCCTTTGGCTGCACGTGCTGGTCTTCTCCTTCCTCTCCGTCCTCTCTTTCTTTAACCTGCGTGTGTGCGGCCACCCGTCTTCAACACCTGCTGGAGAGCTCCCTGGAAGAAAGGGACTCTGTCTTAACAGCCTGGACATACTTACTGCAAACATCTTGAACCATGCACAAGCCATGCATACAGTTTTTGAACTGGATACCTTATTCGAACTAGATACTATATGCCTTATTTTATCTGATTATTTTTCTTCCAAAATATTTTAAGTAACCCTCAGCTATCTTTCTAATTGTCCCGTTCATTTCTGTCTTGTGTGAAACAGGGATTCTCACCCTCGTCGCTGTTGGCATTTGGGGGCAGAGGGTTCTTGGTCGTGGGCGCTGCCCTGCACGGCAGGAGGTTTAGAGCAGTTGCTCCCTCCACTCCCCAGACGACAGCCACACCCTCTCCCCACTGTGACGAGCAGAAATGTCTCCTCGGCGTCAAAATCGCCCCAGCTGAGAACCACTGACATAAAGTATATAAAAACATTATACAGATGCTGGTTTCCACCGCCACCCAAATGCTGTGGACTTTCGCAGTGTTATCAGTCTGGCTTTGCATTGGTCTCATAAGCTAGCGATTCATACCATTTAGGGAACACTTGGCATTTCCCAATATCTTTATGGATTTATTTTTTATTTTTTAATTTTTATTTTTTAGTAGTGTAATTTTTCTCTTTTTTAATTTTTTTTTTATTTCAGCATGTTCTAGGGGTACAAATGTTTAGGTTACGTATATTGCCCTTGCCCCACCCCAGACAGAGCTTCTAAATTTCCCTTTTATTTTATTTCCCCTGTCATTTGCATTTAGAAGTGACTTTTCACCACCCTTAAAGAATGTTTTGGAAACAATTAGCAATTATGAATCGTCGGTCAGTGAGCCACATGTCAAGAGGAAGAACTTGAGGGCTTCCTGGGCGCTACCTGGGCCCTTCCTTAGGCGTCTGAGTGGGCGTGCTGGCGTGGACGTGGGCTGGAGCACCACGGCAAGGCGGGCGTGAAGACCAGGGACGTGGACGAGGGGTGAAGCCCATGGAAGCTTCAGAAACTGAAGACGAAGAGTCAGGGCTGCTGCACCTACGAGGCAGACAAGAAGCTGGGAAGGCCGCACGACCAGCCCTTGAGCACACAGCAGGTAGGACCAAGTGGAGTCA
This sequence comes from Cheirogaleus medius, assembly GCA_008086735.1. NCBI lineage: Eukaryota > Metazoa > Chordata > Mammalia > Primates > Cheirogaleidae > Cheirogaleus > Cheirogaleus medius. Next base: position 28,719,989 of record VBSM01003039.1, read on the forward strand.
CCGTGACAACAGATGCAGCATCAAAGAGAGGGAGACGGACCGTGAATCTCCAGAAAAGTGAAAGCAAGAAAATCCAGGTGCTTAGTGTGGCCAGGGGCAAAGGTACTGCCACCACGAAGACTCTGTGTAAACACTGTCCTGTCCGTCCAGCCAGAAAGCTCCCTGCAGACTCTCTGCAGTGCCGGCCACACTGAAGGGCGAGAAGCCCTGTGTCCAGGGAGAGGCTGGGTGGGGAGGTCTACAGCAGAGCTACGAGGACAAGGACTTCAGCTGTCACATTTGGTGACTACTCATCCTTCCTGAGAAATAGTCAGAGCATGGTAACAAATATTGATGAGTGAGCTTGACAGCGTATGATCACAGGTAGAACATGTGGGGTTTTACATCATTTTCTTTATTTCTTTCTAAAATGGGCTTTATTTTGGAACAGAAAGAGGGAAGGAGGGAGGTTGAGAGGGAGAGAGAAGGAATAGACCAGGCGAGAGAGGAGAAGAGGATTGGCAAAGCAAACGACTGGTCTCACGGCTCACACATGCTTGGTGTAAATTTGTTTATATGCGAGTTTAAGTGTAATATAAATTGTTTTATTTTGCAAACTTGTCTGCAGCCACTATGCACAACTGTGCTAATTTGGGAATACTTCTTGAACCAGGAATTGAGACACCACGAGGAGAAGGAAGAAATGAATGCTCAGCACTCCGGGAGAAAACACTTCATTCTGCAATAATTTGTTGTGTTCAGGCTTTATCTGGAAGAAATTGATGCATTCATTAATTTGTCTTTTCTTTTACCTATTTATACCACTCGAAACTTGCCTGTATTCCAAATGAGTGCCTGTCTCCGACATTGGCCATGTGTACCCCACCCGACTTTGTGACCTCCAAGCACAGTGACCTTTGCTTCAGAGGTTCCGAGGCACAGGGAAGGGGGAGTGGAAGGTCGTTTCCCTGGGGCCTGCACAGTGTGTGTCAGGAGAGCAGAAGTTTGAGGAAACCAGCCACTGTCTGCCAGGGCTGAGCACAGGACCTAGGGACAGAGGTACTTGTTTGCTCTAAATGTATTAATATTCATGAATTATATATATCATATATATGATCATATATGATCCAGATCTCATATATATATACACATATATACGTATACATGTACGTATATATGTGTATATATATTTCTGTTTCTGATATGGGGGGCTCTAAACTTTGAAGCCAAGGGCAAACAGAAGGTAACTAAGTTGACCGTTTAAGTAGATTGCTGCCTTTTCCCTATTGCTTTTTCTGCCTGGCATATCAAATCCAGAGAGGTTATGCTGTAGGAGGGAGAGAGGGATCTGAGAATAAGGCCACGTTCACCCCACTTTCCGGTCTGCAGTTCCCGTGTGCGCAAGGTGACGTCAGAGAGCTTCGAGTGGAGGGTATCAGAGTGGACTCTTGCTTTGGAGTCAGCTGCAACCTTAGCACTTGAAGGAGACCCACACGGCTGGGAAATTGTGGGATCTGGCCCCGGGAGCTACTGCCCAGCAGGAAAAGCAGGGGTGCGGGTTCCATGAAGCACAGATACACACAGAGATGAGCAAGACTGAAGATGCGTCACAGTGAAACCCTGACGGAGTCGAGCCCTCCAGCACAGAGCGGATGACCTTGCGCAGTGATGAGACTCTGTGCAGACCCGGCGCCCAGAGTCTCACCTTACCAGTCGTGAGTTCTCACAGGTGGATAACCTTCTCCAACTCTGTGGGACGAGTTGCCACCTTGCAGGTTTGTGGTGAGAGAAGATTCGGTTAACATACGTAAGGAACGTAGAGCAGTGGTGGGCATGGAGTCGGCACTAGGTGGGTGCACAAATCCACGTGTTCTCCCATGGAAAGAACCTCTTTATGAATGAGTTTCCTGACATGGGTTGAAATCAGACATGCTCTTCTCGCAAGCAGGACCCTCGGGCCTTAGGAACCCCCGTGGATTATTCAAACCTCGGCTGCCGGGCTGCTCGCTCAGGAAAATCTCCTCAAGCTCCCTGGACAGGTGGCATCTGCCACTGTGGACTCGCAGCCCCGGGGTTCCTGAGCAGCCTGAGTCACACTTGCGGTTCCCGTGTATAGGTGTGACCGCCACCGCCAGGACTCAGGACGGAGGCTGTTCCATTCCCCGTGCTGCCTCAGCACAGGGCACAGAGGCACGTAGATACCCAGGGGGTGCACGTGGAATGTGACGATGAACAAATCACGGCAGGCAGAGTCAAGGGGCTGGACCGGAGTCTTGGAGCCAGGGGGTAGCGGCGTCCCGCCCTGCTCTTTCTCAGGCTACCAACGCTGATCAGTCATAATTTATTCTAATGCAAGAAAAAATGGAAAGACAAGAAAGCAGCAATTGTACATTCGGTAGTTTTAATCTCAAGTAGCCCATTGAACTGTGTTAATTGCTTATAAAATCGGGACAAATCGTGCGAGTGTGTATCTGAAAAATAGATGTTATCACAGAAGAGATAAATATCCATCACTGAGAAATGATGATTTGCTCTATTTCCTCGGTAAAGCAATATTTATCAGGAGCATTGATTTAACTAGCGGCTATTGGCAGATACAAATGGATGATGACAGGAAACAGAAAACCACCTTCCATGGCCATAAGGGGACTTTTCATTTCAATGTGATGCCTTTTGGAATTACTGATGCTCCCGCTATACTTCAAAGATGAATGAGCAGGCTCCTGCCAGGTTTAATACATCACGTTTCTGGAGTTCACTTAGCCTATGTGCCGCAGTCATTGCTTCAGAGCCTAAAAACACCTTGAGGATTTACTGCAGGTCTCAGAGAAAATAAGACAAAAGAAAACAAAACAAAACGAAAACTAAAAACATTTTTAAAGCTGAAAAAGCAATAAAACGCGATTAAACCTGGGTTAAGTTTTTAAAGAATTTCTCATTTTGAAGCTTGTAAATGTAAAGGATTATTACTTCCCATTTAAGAGATAAAAGCTCAAAGCTGTTGGGAATCGTACAGAAGCCACCACGGACAAGCTGCCTGTACGTGGAGACAGGAGGCAGCACAGAGTTGCTCGGGCCATTCGGCTGGATTAGCAGACGTCTTAAGAGCTATAACAAGAAAATTGCTAGAACGGGACAAGAAATCAGATCACCGGATAAAGCTGACACTCAAAGGTTGGTTGGTTTGTTTGTTTTTCTTTGAAAATGGAAGTAATAGAATTGGCACTGTGCAAAGTCAGTAATCCCGGCACTCAGAGCCACAGCTATCTCTGTTTGGGGCTTGAAATAGAGTTAAGGGACATGAAATGGGAGTAATTGGAGCCCAGAATGTGAACCTCAGCACGGGGCAGTGCGTGAACAGCCCTCTGCTTTCACCGTGGTTTATTTTCTGCCATGATCAGCAGGGATGCCTCCGAGCCTGCCTCCGGTAACACATCTGGAATTCTCCAACAGAAAACAAAACAGCATCAAGATGCAACGAGGCTAGTCACATGGTCCAGGTCACCTTCAAGTTATCCTACAGGGTTTAGCCACAGAGACTCCCCAGCGGGTCTCAGAGGAGCCCAGGAGCCCATGGGCCCAGATGGAGCAGGTGTCGTTGGACATGCACGGGTGTGCTCAGGGCCAGGAAACCCAGCTCAGCTGGCAGCCTGCCCCCCTTGTCCATCCTGGGACGTTGCAGTAAAACGTCATGGTGATGTCTGTCTATGAACCTGGCTGAAATTAACAACAGGCCTCAATGCACGGACGGATGCTTGCTGAAGGATCATTAACATATCGCTCCACCTCTAGCCAGCAGCTGACCATGTGGGCGCTGCGTTCATGAGGATTAGAAGTTCAGTATGTTAATGACTCTGACAACCCAGGCCTGGGCAGACGGGTTGTCTGGGTTCAAAATACGGCTTCGCCATCTACTAGTTGTGTTATCACGAGGAAGTTAGTTATCTTCTGTGTTTCCACTTGCTCTCTGTAAAATGAAATCAGTAGTAACACGTACCCCATCCCCCCTCGTGGAATATTTGAGAGGACTGAATGTGGTGGTTCATGCACAAACGCTTAGCCCAGAGCCTGGCTCGCAGGATGCCCTTGGGAAGCATTACCTGGTGAGACTGCCCTCGTTATCGTCGTCATTGTTCTAATAAAGGCGACTCGGGGAGAAACAGAGATGGCATTCTCTAAACAAGGCCAAGGTCCAGATTGGCAAATGGTAATTTACACCTGCTCTGTGTCTTGAAATAACACAGTCTTGAAATAACGCACAGTTCTCACGGTGCGTTTAACCTTCCCTAAGGCCAAGGTGGCAATATTCTTAACTGTCCCCCTGCAAGACCCCTGGATTAAAGGACCCCCGAGGGTGGATGCTGCTCCCTGAGAGCAGCATGGGGCCTTCTGAGTGGAATTAATACCGTGCACCAGGCCGACAATACCAAGTAGGGTCCAGGCCTGGGACAATACTCTTCATTCTGTCTCACGGGTTTCCCTGAGGGTATTGATCAGGATGCCCTGATACTTGACAGTGGCGGACACCAACATACACCACACTCAACAAATAAATAATTACACAAACAAACGAGCCCAATGGCAGGAGCAAATATTCAAGAAAATGCAACTTGTGAAAATGGGTAATTTTCCTAAATACCAGTCACAAAACGATTGTAAACCTCCTTAAACAGAAATATGCTACATTTTACATAGAAATAGCATTTTTCTACTTTACCCTAATCTTGCCTCACTTTCTGTTTTTTCCATGTTAGTTTATATTTTCATCGTTTCCGTACATGTGGTGGATTAATTTGCTTTGGGCCCAGCAAGATCGCTCCCTGTAACGCCCAGACTGTGCAGCACCCTTGACGGCCACGGCACACACGTCCATTTCTGTTGCATGCAACCTGGAGTTTGTGTGCCCCGAATGCACGTTATTTTCCCTCATATCTTATCGGTCACCTCCTGAGTGACACATTTGAGGTACCTGGAAGTTTGCACTCACATAGGAATTTCTCTTAGTCAGTCTCTGCTTCATTTTGTCTGTTGCTAAAATACAAACACTAATTATTTTCTTCCTGTTTACTAAAAAGAGCTTGTGTGTATTCTGTCTTTATGCAGACTATCTAGATAGATAAAAATCGCCAAGATGTTTTTTCACTCAGTAGGACGATCCGTCCTCTGGGCAGCTAATGAGAGATCCCGAGAAGTGCGGGTTTCCGAAATCGTCCTGACAGAGTATCCCTGACGGTGTGGAGGGCCAGAGCTCCAAAGAAAACCCCCGTGTGGGGCGGAAGACATCACCTGCCTGCCTCCCACCACTGGCAGAGAAGCGACGGGGTATGCCCGCACGGGGGGATAAGGCACATCTCATTTTTACTTCTTTTTTAAATTGCATTTGTGTGAATTTTTATAAATATGTGCAAGAGAAGAGCATGGAGGACCTCTGAGATTCACGCACACACACACATACACTCTCACATGTGTCTTCTGAGTTTAATTCCAAACACTTTGGGGAACAAAGAGTCCAGGGGCTCTTAACATTTCTTTCTCATATTTTCCATCC
>VBSM01003039.1:28725615-28778474 GCA_008086735.1 Cheirogaleus medius
AAAAAAAAAAAAGAAAGAAAAAGTAGAAATTAAATCTCCCCTGAAATATAACACCGCATAATTGAGTTTCTGTATACGTTGTTTGGAGACAGTAACAAAGAAATGTAAAACAGGATCCATGAAGCTGGAACAGCTTGTAAAATCTGGTTAAGCCTTGTTGAAAAATACTTGAATGCCCCCATTAGAAAACACACAATATTTATTACTTCCTTTTCTTTCGCCCTACGAGGCATAAGCTCCCTTTTTTATATTCCTTTCTCTCCCTTTCAAAAGTGCACTCATTGAACTCCTGGCAATTAGCGTAATTGAAATTTATTGACAATGTGGCTGACGTGGAGGCCCCATTGTCCCCGAGCTGTGATGCCGAGGCTGTTCCGTGGCAGCATCCGGCAGCCGGGCCTTGCTCAATCACATCAATGGGCCACCGGCTGCCAAGGGCTCCTTTGGGGGTATGAATGTTACTTAGTGATAAGAGCCTTTCGAAACAGGATCCTTGGACCCCATCTCTGGTGGGAGATGGAAATGAAATATGTATTTGGCTGCTGTGGAAAATTAATGTAATTGGCTCCCACATAAAGCCTCGACAAGTTGACCTGTTTGAAATCCGAGGAGGGCTCCCAGCCCTTTATCGTACTATCTGCAACTCACCCAACCTGGTGCAGCGCCCCCACCCCAAACCCACTGGAGGTGAAATGAAATGGAATTTGGGTACCAGTGTTTAACAACACCTCTGTTGAACACAGTTATTATGTTTGCACATGTAGCTTCAGGATGAAGGGGTCAGGATGATCGGATTTTTGCGAGCATGTGTCCGTGGTGATAGCTCTCAGTCTGGGTTTTCTTTTCGATGGCAAGGTAAGGGCTGCGATGTTTGGAAAGGTACATATGCACATCTATCTTTAGACCTGTTTTCTCTCTCACATATTCAATATGATTCTGAAACGTAGATGTGTAACCTGATTAAATTTAATTGGATTCATTTAGAGGGTCAGTTCAGACTTGCAGTTTTCTCTTCTGAGAGGGTAGATATATTTTTATTTTAATGCATAGGGATTTAGGCATGTAAAACTAATAGGAGAGATATATTTAAATCTCTGCCCACAGAAATGGGCATATAATGTTTTCCCTCAGGGGAGTTTCTTAGGAGGAGATTACCACGGTGAATTAATTTTAGCTGCTGTCCTGCCTGGTTGCTAATTCCAGATAATATACTCTTTTGATTTATTTAATAGGACCCTAAAATGCAACACCCCAGAGTTTAAGAGAATACAATGATAAATTGAGAGCATACGAGAAAGCATGTATATATGTTTCTTCCCTTAAGAACATCTTCATGCTGTTTTTAAATCCTGAATTATTTGCATGCATTAATGTACATAGACCTTTCCCTCGGTACCATTTTAAAGGTAACCTGGAAACAATAAGTTCGTAGGTTTTATCGATTTCACATGTAAAAGTGGATTGGGTAAGCACCTTTTTTTTTGCCTCTTTTCTGTGGTGGAACTTGTTTCTCTGAAGAAGGTTTATTGTAGCTAAGGGAGATTTGAAGTTAGTCTTTCTCAATGACTTTTAAAAACTTCAAAGCACTTTTTTGTTGCGAGTTCTGCAGTACAACAATCAAGTATCAGGGAATTACCCTGAAATTCTTGCAGGGAGCAAGAGAAAGGGGTCGAGAGACAGCCGGATGCCGGAGGGATTATGCCGGGTGCTCTGGCGTGGCAGGAGGTGCTGAAGGGGATGTCTGGTGAAGCTGGTGGATTCCGGGCAGTACCCTGAGGACAAGGCCCAGCTCTTTCCAGACACTCGCTGTGAAACCCAGAAATTGTGAGAAGCAGGAAGGGAATGAGCATGGCAGCCAGATAGGTAGAGGGATCTCAAAGCTGGCAAGAGAAGACAGACCTCAGCTCACTGCATTCTTCTGTTTTGTTCTCTTTTTCTTTTTTTCCCCCCGCACATTAGTATTGCGATGTTCAGTTGCTAATGATCATAAATTACGTATGGAAGTGAGCTGACCTGGTAGGAACCCTAAGCCCAGCAGGCACAGCGTGGAAGTGGAGAGGTTGCCTACTACAAACCTGGTGGCCATGCGCCACACCTGTGCATCAGCTTCAGCTAGTGCTCTCTGAATGGAAACTGAATTTTTCTCACCCCACATAGGGGCAACACAAATTTAGATACCTTTAAACAGGGGTTCTTATCCTGTTTAGGTTTTAAAATATCCAGTGACCACCTGAAAGTTCTGTCAACACCTTAAGTGCATTTCTTCCTGGGTTAGATCCCATAGCTCTCCTTTTTCCTTACGGTTTCCCAGCTTTCTTAAGGTATACTTGACAAATAGCAACTACATGTGTTTGAGGTGTACCACGTGATGTTTTGATACATGTATACATTGTGAAATCATGGCTGCAATCAGTCTAATCAACATATCCATCACCTCACATGGTTACCGTTTTCCTTGTGGTGAGAGCACACTTAAGATCTACCGTGCTGGCAAATTTCAAGTACACTACAGAGAGTTTGTCACTGCGGTCACCATGCTGTGCATTAGAGATCCAGACTCATCCTCTTGCATAACCGAGTCTCTGTGTCCCGGAACCCGGAGCTCACATCTGAGTGCGCAGAGCCTCACCTACCTGCCGCCCCGCGGGCCCCGCCCGATGCTCTCCATTCTCGTCTGGGCTCCATCCCTTCCAGCGGAACCTAGGTTTGTATCCACAGCAGATCCCCCACTGGTGTGGCTTCCTGGTCTGTCCACCCTGAATATTCCAGAGAGATCTCAGACTCAATGTGGTTACAACAATTTCCTGCCCTCGCCCCAAAATCTGTTCTTCCGTTCTGGATGGTGGTGCCCTCCCCACCCAGCTATCCAGAACAGGAGTCTGAGCAGCAGGCCAGCTCTCCTCCTCACCCCATAACTTCTGCGATAGCTGCCCTCACGTCCTGCGTGTCTGCCTCCTCAGTGCCCTTGAGTCCGCTGCTCCATCCCCAGGCAGTAGCTTTAGGTCCGCACCGTCTTCCAGACGATTGTGATCATGATAGCCTAGTCTCTTACCTGATTCCTGCTCAGTACCGTGCACAACCCCAACCCGGCCTCCAAGCGACTGCCCGAGTCAGCCACCCAAATGGAAATCTGGGGCCATGCCCTCCCCTGCGTGGGGCGTCTCGAGGGACCCTCAGTGTGGATAACGTTCAGCCTGCACAAGCTCCTCTCTGAGCAGGACACCACCCCCCACCTCAGCCTCATTCTTCCTCCTATCATGCCTTGGCCAAACCACCCACCCTGTCCCACGTGTGGCCTCTGATCATGGCCACATCACACCTTTCAACTGTCTGTTCACAGTTCCAGAAATTTCCTTCTGTTTCGATTGTTGACTCTTCCGTGAGGACATCATGACTTATCCAAGCAAAGCCATCAACCTCCCACGCGCCTCCCCTGCAGCTGGTAGGGGCCTCCTCCCCTGACCTTTTCACCTGTGTGTACATGCTTCCTCGAAAGAATGAAAAAATGAAGTCTGGAATCAACACATTGTGGTAGGCAGAATGAAGACCCCACCCCAAAAGATATCCTAAATGACAAAAGATAATTTGTAGGTAGGATTAAGTTAAAGACCATGAGAAAAGGAGATTATCCAGGACTCAGGTGGCTCCAGTGTAACCACGGGGGTCTTTGTAAGTAGAAGTGAGAGAAAGATGGAAGGTCTGAACTCAACACAGCATCACTGGCCTGACCACGGCGCAGGGCCGTGAGCCAAGGCATACAGCAGTCTCTAGAAGCTGGAAAGGCAGGAAACAATCTCCAGACAGAAATGCCGCTCTGTAGACACCTTGATTCTGGGCCAGGGAGATGCACGTCAGACTTCTGATCCCTGGAACTGAAAGATAATAAATTTGTGTTATTAAGCCTCTGAGTTAGCGGTCATTTGCAAAACTAATACATACAGTGATTAATTTCTGTGTTCTTGATAATGTTACCTGGCTCATTTATTTTTTAAATTCAGGGTGAAAACTATATATTTCAAGTATTTTATAGCAGACAATAGGTGACAAATTTTTCAGTAGGATTTCCAATGTGTGGGAAACTATGATTTTTACTCATTAATGAAGATACCACTTTATAATAAAAATCCAAACATCATCTTAGACAAGTATTTTATATGGTGACTTGCTTTCTAGGTGTAAACTAATTGGAAACAAATAGCATAAGTACTAGTTAACTGATAATACATATATGTACAGACATCAAATACATTTGAAGTTATTTTAAATCTCCTTGGTAGATGCTCTATTTGGTAACACAATCTATTTGGTATCACAGTCTCTGAAATGAAGTACAAAACATTAAATATTCAATTCAATTCTACCATGCTTGTAAAAATACAGATCCTAAGTCAAAATAACCAAGTATCTACACAAGAAAGTAGACTCTACTTCATCAAGTTGGAGTTGTGCTGCCAAGTGGGAAATATTAGCTAAAACCTGAAGATACCACGAAACTCTTAGATTGGACAAAATAACTTCATTATTAACTGTTATTTTATGAAGTTAGTTATGCAGCTAGGCAGTAAACTACCCTTTATTTTAGGAATTATAGAACTGCAGAGTCTAGTTTTGGCCATTTGGAGACACTGAGAGGAAAAGTAGCTGTCTTTGTGTGATTATACTCTGAAACATGGCTTTGTGCATGAAGAAAGTTTTAAAAGCCCAGTATGAAGTGCCTACCCCAGTTAAAACCTCAGAAAAGAGCACTTTGTGATCCAGTGAGTAGCATTCCAACACAACATCACACAACATCAAATACACTGTTGTCCTGATTAATTGATGATGCTGGCACTTGTTTTGATTAATGTGAACTTAACAAAGCACATACACATGATTTGAAATTTTAAGTCAAAGATCAAAGCTGGAGAAAAGTTTGGTCTATGAGAATGAGATAAAGATTGAAAAAGAGGCCAGGCGCGGTGGCTCAGGCCTGTAATCCTAGCACCCTGGGAGGCCGAGACAGGAAGATCGCTTGCGATCAGGAGCTCGAGACCAGCCTGAGCAAGAATGGGACCCCATCTCTACCAAAAATAGAAAAAATTAGCCAAATAGCCAGGGGTGGTGGTTCCCGCCTGTAGCCCCAGCTACTTGGGAGGCTGAGACAGGAGAATCACTTGAGCCCAGGAGTTTGAGGTTGCAGTGAGCTGTAATGATGCCAGGGTGATGGAGTGAGACTCTGTTTCCAAGAATAAAAAAAATAAAAGATTGAAAAAGAGAGTATTCTACAAGGCATCACTTAAAAGAGTTTGGTAATCTTGAAATATAAATTTTATTAAATAATTTTCACTACAGTATCTGAAGAAAGTCACTGAGTTATCTGAAAAAATGCATTTCTTATAATTAAAAATATTGCATGAGAGGTTTTGCTATTGTCAGATCATGCCCAAGATTCTTGTGCCACATAATGTGGGATAAAGGGGACTCAGTAGACTTTTTCTACCTTGTGTGTCATGAGACGGTACCTGCAGCATCCTGTTTAAATTCAGGGATGTCCCACATTGGGGAGCTGGAGGGAAGAGACAGACAGATGTGGTCGCTGACTGGATATTTCTATTCTAGCAAAATCCATACACTGAATCCTAATCCTCAGTGTGATGGCAAATCAACCGGGTGCTTTGGGAAGTGATTAGGTCATAAAGATTGGAGCCCTTGTGAATGGGACCAGTCCCCTTATAAAAGAAGACCCTGGCAAAAATGATCTCTCTCTCCACCAGGTGAGGACACAGCAAGAATTCATGTGTCTGTGACTCAGGAATACACTGTCTCCAGCATCTGAATAGACCAGCATCTTGGTCTTGGACTTCCCAGCCTCCAGAAATGTAAGAAATAAATATCTTTTATTGAAGTCCTTCGATCCATGCAACGTTTGTTATAGCAACCCAAACTAAGACAGGTATGAACATGGTTATTAAGCAGTCACTTTTAGAAGCTTCCTTTGGGAGAATTATTTTCCTTCTGCAAATCAGAAAAGGCAGAAAGAGTCTCACTAAGGTATATTTAAAAGCAACACTTTGAGGGATTTTTGTAGCAGCCATCATTTCATGCATATTTGTTTCTCCCTTGAAAAAAAAAATGAGAAATTCTCCTAACCCCTTCACTTGGATCCTGAAAGGAGTTTACCAAACTGCACCTCGCTTACGGCATGGACAAATGAGGAAGCACTTCACGAAACTCTCAAGAGACCTATGTCCCTTGGGCTCCCATAGTGCCCACAGAGTGGGGTTTGGGGACTTTTCTGAAAGGCAGATTAGGGGAAGGTGGATCTGTCGGTTATAAGAAGTTAGAAATTTATTTAACAAAATATTACTGTGTAGTTTATTGCTCTTTGTCCAACACACAATAATTTATCTACTTGCTTATTTATCCTGTAAATCTAAGTCGGATTTGGCAAAGATCTTGGGCTGTAGAGTGAGTGCATTCCACTGGCTTTGCTACGAGACTCACAGGGGGTAGGATTCTTCCCGGGGAGTGACGGTGGTGATGCCAGTGAGACTGTATTCAAGTGTCACTTAGAGCCATGGAGGAAAGAGCTAACAATCGACAGATAACCGAAGTTTACAACAGGAAAGAATGTAACTAGATCGGTGCCTCCATCACACAGACATGAAAACCGAAGCTCCAGTTTGGAGAAGCCACTAGAAGGCCAACAACACTAGCTCGCAACAGGCAGCAGCAACAAACCCCAGGAGAGGAAGGATCTTGTTTACAGATTTGCCACATTAGAATATTAAGCATGCCTAGTTTTCAGTAAAAAACACTACTATAAAGCATGCAAAGAAGGTATGCACCAATCATAGGAATAAAAAGAAATTAATAGAAACAGTCTATAAGGAAGCCCAGGTATTGGACTTAGCAGACAGACATGTTAAATAGCCTGTCTTAAATATGCTCACAACACCAAAGGAAACCCTGGATGAAGAACTCACTAAATCAACCGGGGTAGCATAGTGGTTTCCTGATAAATATGAATGCTACTTCATCACCCACAACCCTGCTTTCAACTTCCTAGGGCTCTGACTCAACCTTTGTTTCGGACTTGCTAAAATAGTATGAATTCTAGTTATCAGGTAAGCATGCATGTTCATATACTTAAGCCCCCAGATTTTTCAACAACTGTGATCACAGTAAGTCATACTCATCTGTGCCATTCGTATTGAACAAGAAGAGTTTAAGAATAATCGCTCATGAGACTCTGCCATTAAAAAAAAAATTGATGGAGTCGCGTTGAAAGTCAACCAGTCTATGATAATTCCTCTGTTCCTCCGTGTAAGCCAAGACAGAGGAAAGGATGAAGCCTTCTACAATGAAGGAGACATTGTAGGAATTCCAGGTAGGAATCAAGGGGAATTCCACCACATTGAAGCACTCCTATAAGCAATTAAAAGGAATAATATTTGTAATATGTTAGAAGGTGTTAAAGAATCCAGGCATGTGACAGGTCTGAGTGCTGGCTGTGTCAGACACAGCACTGAGGGATGGGATGCAGAGACGAATGAACACGGCCCTGGCCCTTGGCCGGCCTGGGAAGTCTTTACTCAACCTTTCAGTGGATGAGGGACTTAAAGTGTGCCGTTTGATTTCCCAAGCTTATTGATAAAAGGATTTCAGAGCTGGCTCATATTTTCTTTCTTACCCATTTCTCAGGTGCAGCATTTTCACTTTGGTATAGAGATTCAGGAACCATCCTTTGAATCAACATTAATACAGATAGCAATCATTGAATTTAAGAAGCATAAATAATAATCATCATTGTAAATTGAGCACTTTACTCTGAGACAGTTGCTTGGCTATGTGCTTTATAAAAGTTATTTTTAAGTCCTCACCTTAGGGGTGGGTGTTCGATATATTTGATATATTTATGGATAATGAAAAAGAGGTGTAAAGTGCTTGTCACTTACTTGAGGCTCCACAACTGGTGACTAGGGGGGCACCTTTAGCTATAAACTCGGGAGAGGGTGGACTGTCTACAGGCCATATCTCCACCCACCCCGGCCGCAGGCCAACCAATGCTCTGCCAGTGCGGAAGAGGTTTGTGCAAGATCAAACGAGGCTAATTACTCTCTCCTGATGGATGGAATCCAAGTATCCTTGCCATGAATATCTGTCCTGCATCCTACATCAATAAGAGAAAAATAATTCCACTGGACTTGAGTTTCAGAATCTCTCTTACAATATTTCTCTTTCCTACTACTTAAAAGTAAAAATATTTCCCCAAGAAACAAATGGATATACACCCAGCATCCCGTTCCTTTTTAGGATTGCTACAAAGAGGGGCTGTTGGAGTTGCGAAGTATGAAAGAATTTCTGTTCTTTTGGCAAACACAGATGTTCATGTTGAAAGACAGAAAGCATCAATAGAACTATAATAAGAGGCTCAGGATTAGCCTGTGGTTTCCACATTTGAAGACCATTTATTAATAGCATTGTTTACAATATACATACAGGCAACAGATTGACAAAAGTCAGGTGGCTTGCATCGAATATATTTTGAATTTAAAATGTATTTCCTTTATCACGAGTTCAATGAGCTCTAACATAGTCTTAGGGCTTTCCCGGGTGGAGGCCCTGCACTTGCAGGCTTTTGGGCACTGCCCTGCCTGCAAAGAAATACCCTGACTTTACTTCCAGTTAGCACCTCTCACGGGGCATCAGAGTCAATTAATTAATTAGAACTCAGTTTGCATCTTGACATCAAGACTAACTTGTGTAACTGTGAGTAATGTTCCTAACCTTCCCAAAGCTCAGTTTCTCAATACTAGCTTGCTACTAATAAACACGTGCCGTGTGGTTCGGTTGTGAGCGTTAGAGCAGACGGTGCACAGAGTTCCAACCGCCCGGCTTGCAGTGGATGCTGGATACCTTGGGCTTTGCCCCCTATTTCCTTGCTGCAACTTCTTCTCTCTCCAAGGGCGGGGCTTTTCTCTGGTGCACAGAGACGCTAAATAAGCATTTATTGGAGGAGACCGGCACTCTCTAGGCTGCCCTTTCTCCTGTCATCCTTCAGCTACCTGCTACAGCCCCGCGCCGAGGGCAGGAGCGGGAGAGGAACGAGAGGCAGGCAGGACGCAGTTTCCCAGCGTACAGGGACCCCGCCCAGATGCGACAGGCCCGACTCCACCTACAGGAGTAAGAAAGCCACCTGCTCGCACTGCAGCTCACCCTCTCTGTCCGCTGGCCCTGAGCGAGGTACATACTGGTGATGTCAAGCCCCACCGCCACCGTCAGGGCTCCTGTGTCCGATGGGTTGCCCCCAGGAGTTCAGGGCCCTCAGCTCCACGTTGCCAAAGCGACACGGTGCAGACTTCGCCCAGGACGTTGTTGCATCGTGGATTCAACCATCACTGTCCCGCCCTAGACCGTAAACCCCTTGAAGGCAGAGGCTGCCTCTCACCGCTTTTCCTTTAATGCCTTGCCCAGTTTATTGATATTTAGCAGACAATAAGTGCGTGTGGAATAGAAGGTGTTTCAGTAATCACCTATCGCTGCATAACAAATTACTGGCAAATTTTAAGGGCTTAAAACCAAAAGCATTTGTTGTCCTCGTGTTTCTGTGGGTCAGGAGTGTGGGTGCAGCTTCTCTGGGTGTTTCTCAAGGGGGTTGCAGGCAGGCGCCATATGGGGCTCCAGTGTCACCTGAAAACTCGTCTGCAAAGGGGAAGTTCCCGCTTCCAAACTCACTCCTGCGGCGGTTACAGGATTCAGGTCCCTGCTGGGCTTTGGCCAGAGACTAACCTCAGTTTCTTTCTCTAGGAGTGTCTTCACAGGGCAGCTCCCAGCAGGTCCTGGCTGATCTGGGGACACAAGCGAGGGGCAGTGTGCCCAGGACAGACGCCCTGTCCCTGCAGCCTGTGACACCCCAGCACCTCCGCCGCGCTCTGCGGGGAGAAGTGGGGCGCTGGGCCCAGCCGGCTCTCGGGGGCAGAGGCTTAGGGACAGACGCAGACACCAGGGGTCCCTCTCAGAAGCTGCCACCGCAGTCTTTGTGTCCAATTCTCATTTGACCATTTGTGGCTTAGTCCAGTCCATACTGATCTTCTGCATTGTGCAGACTCGCATCCGCCTTTATCCTGGGGGAGCACGGGTCAAGGGCGGGCTGGGTGACACCTCCCGCCGTAGTCACGCCATCCATGAGCCAGGGTTACCTAAGTACCGTGACATTTCTCTTGATGTTCAAAGTCTCACTTCAGATGTTCCCCACCCCAGATTGGACATATCCCCTTTCCTTTTCAAAGCTCATGGGAGATATTCTCTCACACACACTTTCTCGCCTTGCCTTGCATTCCCCTAGATTTTATCTGGGTCTGCAGTTTACTTCTCCTGGGTCAATGGGTTCTCTACACTGGGCGAGTTCTGTTGTTCAGTGAGACAGGAAGGGCTGCTGGAGGCACAGAATCCTACAAGATCTTTATGTAACACATTCCTCATTAATTTAAAATTTCTTAAAAGATATTATTTTCTGAAATTTATTTTTTTAAAATAATTTATGTTAAAGGCAGCACAGCCTTGTGGCTATGCACTCAGATCTGGGGAAATGACGCTGCGGGTTCACCTTCCTGCCGTGTCAGTTAGCAGCTGCACAAGGCTGGGGGAATGAGGATTTCTCTGAGCCTCCATTTCTTCATTTATAAAACGGGAAAAATACTAGTGCCTGCCTTACTCGGGATGCGGCAGGGATCAAATGACTCGATATTTGGAGAACGCTTAGAACAATTTCTGTCTCTTGCTAAGCACCTTATAAGTGTTTGTTAAACAAAATAAATGGTTTTGGAGAACGGATTTAACGTTTTCTTGGCAGATGTGCCTGGCGTACTTAATATTATTTCAGCGATTCTTATGAATCTTAACTAATTCTGCTATCCCCAGGAGTAACCATTTAGAATAAATAATTTGTCCTTTCTTTGTATCTCAACCAACACTAGTCCGTGGCTCCCTGAGGGCGGGGGCGGCGTCTTACCTCACCTCTTACGGCCTGGGTTTCTCATTGTACCTTCCGTATTGCACACGGAAGGCATCCAATAAACAGTTGTTTAATTAATTTTATATCGTTTGGGGGTGGCAATTTGCAATAAAAAAAGGAAGGAGATATTGCCCTTTAAATGGAGTTTATTTTGGCCACATTTGCCTGCAGTTTAGAAAAGCTAGGTATCTCCTTGTTCCATTACATCACCCAGCCAATTAATCACCGCTTGAATGAATCCCCCGACAGACCCTTCATTTTGTCTACTTATTAACTTTCATTATGTGCAATAGCTAAAGTGTAATTGTGAACAGGATGGATTATGCCGTAAACTTTTTTCCTATTACACCATTCCTTCACAACTCCCCTTATTAAAGTGTACTGAGGGTGATATATTATGTTAAGAAGGTTTAAAACATAAGGTGACAATGACCTTCCCTTTAATTAACTATGATGGAAACAAAGGTGAGAACAATGATGATGAAGCCCGGCTGAAAACCATAAATCACCCTCCACGATGGAAGACAGGACACAGCTACAAAAATAACCTTGCGATTCGCAGGTTAAGTGAGTGTTCCGATGTGCTGCCTCTTCCATTACTTATTCACACGCAACTCCTCCGTGCCCCGGGCACGAGAGAACACTCTAGAAACCTGCAAAGGAAAGCCCAGCTGCTGCTCACTGAGATCAGGTTTCAGAATTTACTTAGGTTATTTTGTTTAAAAATATCAACAGTATCAAGTATTCATCTAGTAATGAAGCAGATAAAGAAAGCATCAGGGTTTATTATTATTATTGTTAAGGAATAATTTACATACAATCAAATACAGGGATCTTAGGTGTTCAGGTCAATGGGTTTTGACAATCGCATGCATTCCAGTAATCGCCACCCAAAATGAGACATGTGACAGCTCCCTCACCCAGAAAGTCCCCGGGTCTCCCTGTCCCATCAATCTCCCTTTAGCCTTACTCTTCTGACTTTTCTGTTTTGCACATTTTTATATACAAATTGAATCGTACAGTATGCATTCTTGTAAGTATATATAATCACTTTGTTTTACGTAGGCACCGTCTATTGTAATTTGTTAATATGTTTCTCCCCTTTTCTTTTCCTGCAGAGAGAGAGAGAGGGGGCGCAACCCGGTGTGCACACCCAGCTCACCTGCGCTCTCCAAAACTCTGGCCCGGCTCCCCGAGGGGTTGAGAATTATGGGTCCTCAGGAACTGGAGTGCCTGTCCTGGCCATCCGTCCAGCTCTGCGCCCCGTCCACTTACCCAGAGTGAACTGCCAGGGACGCCTCCTCTGCCGCCCCCGCCTCTTCCCCCGCCCCCGCCAGCCCCACCGCGCCTATGCACAGTGGGGGAAGTTTTACCTCGACAGAACTCGACAGAATACGTCCCTCCAGTCTGAGACTGACAAATCATTTTCATGGACGTGTTGGGGATGAGTCCTGTGACGATGGATTTGAATCTTTCTTGAGTCTGGTGGGTAAGAGGAAAGCAAAGCTGGGTGCTCACCTCAAGCACTGTCTGATGAGCCTTGTTTCATCAGATCCACTGGACCAGACAGGGAACAAGACCCGATTCCCACACGAGGCGCTGGTTCCCGGACCTGTCACTCCAGCCGCTCAAGGCCAGATGTCCTCTAAGTGTCCTCAGACGGGCACCAGCTGCTCCCGGTGGATGTCGAGATTAGAACAGAATTGAAGGAAGAACATGAAGTTGTGACGACTAAGGATTTCGCAATAAGCACTTTATGTTGTATGGTGCCCTTTGATGTTCACACCAATTCATATGTTAGCACTAAGCCAGCCAGGAAATTTTATTTTTAAATCCATAAATGTATAAAGATGTATCGCTTTTGAGAAGCTCACCTGACAGGGTTGGAGCCTGGGCTGTGGTTTGGCAGCTCAGGACGTTCAGTCATGTGCCCTGGGCGGGGGCCAGAGAGAGTGTCACAGCTTCCGCCAGCCCCATGGAGAGCCCAGGTGAGCAGAAGCCCACGGGTCAGCTGCCCACGCCCGCCTGGTGCACCGGCACCGGCAACCTGCACCCTTCCAGTGTGGGATGAGATCCTCTATGTTTGCAAAGATGCCACCTTCGATATATTTTCCTCAAATCGACTTCACTGTGGGGCATTTTGATGTGATAAAAATGGAGCCAGGAGAATTTCCCCTCCACGAAACTGGAATTTGATGTGTCCGATAGCACTGTGAAACAGCCGCCTGTCCCCTCCCCCAGATGTCTCTAGGGAAACCCGAACAGCAACCGCCTCAGGGAGGTTTGCTCTGTGTCTACCCTCTCAGTGGGGCAAGGGGCAAGAAGGATCTCTCTCTGAGCGGGTCCACTGTCTTCTCCAGAGCTTTGTTGGCCACAGATGTTCAGCTAGGACCTGGGGATGCTGCAATTCCAATCCCACACCCACTTCTCACTCACCTGCAGGATGCCGGTGGAGGGTGATTCTTCTACACTGGACTGAACATTCTGCAGAGAGCTTCTGTCCTTATTATTGTCACCACAATTACGTTCCCTAGGAGCATCAGCTCACATGCAATAGAAGAGGAAAATGGAATCAGACCAAAAGAAAGGGACTTGTTGAAGTCTACAGACGAATTGAGATTTGCAGTCAAACCTCCAGATAATCTGGCGTGACCATGAGGTTCCTGGAAAATCGTGCAGGGCAGTGGCTGTGCAGATGCAAGGGAGAGCTTGGGGAGAGGTCCCGGGAAGCATCCCCACTGGGGGGCAGGGAAGAACTCTGGCCCAGAGACGCCATTGTGCTCTCGCACGAAGTAACTGACGTGTGGGAGAGGCTGCAGAGAGCATGGCATTTGCAAGGCCCTGGGCAGACCTCTGCCGCGTGCAGTGCTCGGCGCTAGAGTACCGGCGTGATTTCTATCCCAGGGAATTTGAAACTGTCCTGTGGACAATTGGGAATATCATGGCACCCTTTTAAGCTTAGTCTGTTTTGTTTTATTTTTTATTTTAGGTAGGGGTCTTTTAAAACTAAGCTGTACCATTTTTACAGTGTCTGTGACTCTAAAAAAAAAAAAATGAACTTGAAAGGCCATAGTAACCTAAAAGGATTATAGTACCTGTTACTGGCTGAATGTTTGTGTCCCTCTAAAATTCATTGTTGGAGTCCTGGTCTCCATGGTGATGGTACATGGCTGTGGGACCTTTGGGATGTCGTTGGATTTGGATGAGGTCAGGACGGTGAGGTCCTCAGAATGGGATTAGTGCTTTTATAAGAAGAAGAGACAGATCCCTCTCTCCAAAAGCATGAATTGAGGAAAGGCCACATGCAGACCTGGTGAAAAGATGGCTGTCTACAAACCAGAAAGCAGCCCTGTCACCAGACACCCAGCCTGTTGGCACCTTGACCTCAGACTCCCCAGCCTCCAGAACCGAGAAATAAGTTCTGCTGGATAAGTCACCCAGTCTTGGGCATTTTGCTATAACTTTCCAAGCTTAAGACAGCCTCTGTTCAAAGACACTGGAATTCCTAGGGATCAGGCAACATTTTTTTATGGCACAGTTAATGGGATTTATCTTACCTGAAATGCTAGAGGTCAAATGATTACTGAGAGCCATCCACCTGTCTTCTCTTGGTTCATTGATATGAATACAATGTGTCGGCAGTTGGTGTCCTGAGAATTTCTGGGTGGCATGGCGGGGAAGATGCAATTCACCATTTTTTTCCCCTCCATTTGCCAGGGTTTGGGCATGAGGATCCTTTGCAAATTAAAAACAAAAAGATTTCAGCCTCAAAGACCATTGTCTTCCTGAGCACAAACAATGCATTGTATCAGTCTTGCGGAGCTGGCTACAATTTATGCTGAGTGAGTAGTAAAAAATGCTGATTTAGTTATATTTTCTATCAATGTACGTTGGAGGATGGAGTGCTAATAAACTCACGTTTTTTACAAGGCTGTTTCTTTGTTAGTACTGCGCGGAGCTTAAATAATTTGTTTTCACTTTAATTTGAAAAATGATCGTATCCCATTGAGTATGCATGCATGCATGAGTGTGTGTACAGTGAGGAAGAAATGAGAAAGGGTTACACTATGGAACACAGCATTTTTTTCAAACTTAGAATAATAGTTGTGTATCTTGTATGCAAAAATCAATACTCTATAAATATGCACATGAAGACATTACACTACTAAAACATATATATATACACATATGTATGTATATATATTTTAAATTCAGGCCATAGTTGGCTTGTATAAGAGGAAAGAGGCCAAGTTCTGTGCTGAGCCTCTGCCCGGCACCTGTGCTTCTTTGCCATACAGCACCAGCTCTGGCCAGCTCTCCCTGCTGTCCTCGCTCATGAAGCAGGTAGCAGGCACTTCTCATTCCCAGAGCTCCCAAGCATGTGCCCAGGGCTCACTCAGACCATGGAACATCCTTGGTCATGTTCAGTACATGAATGGGTGGGTGAATGGATGAACACCCCCTCGTACCAGGAAAAGGACTCAGAGAGAAAGCTAACCCACAGTGAGACGGGTTAGTGGTAAGATATATCATGGGCAAAGGATTTCAAATAACAAGGGTGGTTTTAACTAGTAAAGATTGCATGTTTAATCATTTTCCCAGGGTAAGTATGGTTTGAATATGTTAAATATCTAGATTAGGTAGCGTGTAATTAATTAGCATAAGTAGTCTTTGTTTGGGGCAAATATAACATGGGAAATTTTAAATAGGATAAATAATCTTATCATAAATATTTTAGATATAAATATTAAATGTAAGAGTTATATATTTGTGTATTTTATATATGTATAAACTATATATATAATATATATTTGTGTGTGTGTATATATATATAAAATCCTCCTCCCCACCCCATCTCTTTCCAACTGGAAGGAACTGGCCCAGAAGGGAACATGGGAAAGTCAAATCGATTTGGCAGAATTTTTTCTTTTTGAGGTTGGGTTTATTGCTATTTTAATATTTTCCCATGCTTTTGCTAATAAGGCATGACAAATGGAACCACCTTTGAATACCCTTTGCACTAATAACGCCATAAAATAACTCCCTTCACTTATTACCTCCGGCCAGTCGTCAAGTCAGCTAATGAAGAGAAACTTGTGACAGGTTCTACCTGGGTAGCGTTTATGGGAGAGTTTTCACTGGTTTCTGCCTGATCTGCACTTGCAGGGCCGTTTCAGAACTCCTGCTTGGAAGGAGGAAACATGTCTGTGTCTTTCAAAGCCGGTGAGTGTGCGATCAGCACCCACACCGCGCTCTCAGGATTCACGTTTCCACTTGGAAGGGGTAGAGGGAGCTGTTGGACCGTCCAGATGACGGTTCCGGAAAAGGGGCCTTTTCTAAATTTCACACCTAGGGTCAGTATTCCAAGTTGCTACTTCTATTCAAAGTTTTCCTCTTTCCTTATTCTTTTCTTGTGCATCTTTTATAAATTTCCATCCGCCAGAAGTTTGGCACAATTATAAATGCACAACTTCCCAATTCATTTTTAGGAATGGAACTAAGAAATACAGTGACCGTCTTTGCAAAATTAAAGGACAGAAAAAAATGGAATCAACTGAAAACAAATAATTTGATCAAATCACTAATAATACCGTTGTTTAGATGTATGAATCTCTCATTGTGGATATGCTTGAATTTTGGAACTGTATTCAATGATGTCAGAAGCAGAGATTATTCAAATGATGGGTTAAGAGTTGTCTAATGTAAAATACCAAACCTTCTTTCAGAATCAGGATCTCATGAAAAATTGCATGAGGTTAGCTTACCTCTCTTTTGTGCTCACATCCTTGAAGACAATGAAATATTTGCTTACGTAATTTTGCCGGAAATTCAACGCTGATGATTAACCCTTTATTTGTGAATATCTAATAAGACAGTGAAGAACTGAATGGGTGTATTAGACTTCTGAGGAGCACACGCCAACTCTAAAGCGCACGTGGCTGTCCGTGTGCGTGTTTATTGCCCCCTCGGGCAGCGTCAGAAGCCCCGTTATCACCAGACCAGACATCACCCTTTCTCATCACGAAACCTCATCAGCGCTGCATCTTCTCGGCTTGTGGAGCGTGAACCAAAGAAACCTCAGTCAAGATGAATAGGTAGTTAGCGATTTGCATAGAGAAAACGCAAGAGTGGAAAGCAGAGAGTGAAACAAAAACAACAGCAATAAACTATCATTGACCCATGGTCGACGACGCATGATTATCTCCAAGGAGGCGCGGATGCAGATACAAGAGTCTAAATTTAAACCCCAGAGTGGAAAATCCCACATCTGTCTGTTGCTGGTGCCCAGGCTCTTGCCTTGTGGGACTCAGTCTGCAGGATTTTCCCAGCATGCTCCTGATTAACATCGTGGGCCTTTCTGAGGCGCATTAATTATTTTAGGTCACTAGCATCCCATTAGGGACACTGTGGTAGTCATTAAAATTCACTACCAGGAAGTAACTTAAGTCTGGTCTTTAAAAAAAGATTAATGGTAATAATTACAGCTTTAAGATACTTGAAAGCTGAAAACAATTTACTTTATGGCACAAGGAGGAAATTTTAAAACCATGTAACTAATTTACAGATTCCTAGACTTTTGTAATTTTTACCTAATATTTGAAAATTAGGTGAATTAATTTGAAAAATTAGAATAAGCCTTAACTGAAAGAAACCAGTTTTCCTATTAAGCCTACTTTCCTTTGGTAGTTCATGTTGAGAACATTATATACTTAAATGCATGGAGGAGCAATTTTAAGGCACTTTCAATGTAGAAACAAGAGAAAAATCACAGTATTTCCATCAACCAGAATTATTGAGTTAATGCATTTTTGGGTTATTTATGATATGGTGCAGTAAAGTCTAAAAATCTCCACCTGAAGGGGTAGAGATTATATGCAACATGTTATAATTAGTGTTTATAAGCGATATATTAAGTATTATTTTTTTTCTAAACTTAGGAAAGTTAAGAGCAAAAAAGATGACTGTCTTTAAGTACTAACATCATTTTGGTTTCCACTAAAAATGAGCTTGCTTCTACTCTCCATTCAGAGAAAACTAACCTGTGGAAATAATTTATTTTAACCATTGAGAAGTAGGGAATTACCCATATGATGCATATGTATGGCTGTCTTTTAGGGTTAAATTAGTTCAATCTGAATGCACTTCTGGCTGTGAGAAACACTCTTCATTTATCAAAGACCGTGGCTTAGTGAGTGCTTAATGATAAATATTACTTCTTCATATTAGCTTAATCAATTTTAGTCACATATAAGATCAGAAATAAATATAGGACTGCCTTTAAGTCCTTAGAGACTGTGTTAATTGCACGTGTTAGTGACTGAAATAAAAATAATCAGACATAATGGCGTTGTAATAAACATGCTGAATCATAATCTCACATTAGCAGTTATTATTCCCCCTTCAGATTAAATTGAAACAATAGATAGCCTGGTGTGCTTTGTGTATCATTTTCCCCAACATGATTAACTACTGGGAACCCACTTAGTACAGTAGTTAGGAGACACAGGGTTGGATGCCGCGGTGGTGGGGCGCAGCAGGCGCTCTTGCAAGATTTTTCTAAAAAGCCATCTTAAAGGAGCTGCAACACATGCAGTTCTGCTGCCTGGAAACAGCCGCGCTTCTGAACCTAAAGAAAAGCATGCATGAAGGGAGTATTACAAATGAAGAGTTGATTGAATAGAATATTTCATTTTTAATTGCCGAATATATTTTCCAGGGAGAATTCAGGGAACATAATTTGCCATGGTTACATAAAATTGTCATTTCCTTATGCCCAAGGATAAACTGCACTGTAGAGAAATAAAGTTAATAGGTCATTATCTTTATTAACCTTACTGAGAGTGAAATTTGTACGGCTGTATATGGGGATTGCCTAAATTACATAGCAGATTTATCATTTTCTCAGGAGGACACAGGAGGAAAGCTAAAAGATGTGAAAAATGTGGGAGAAATGGTTCTGATATCAGAGGTGACATGTATTGTTCTGTTTTGTTTCTCCTTTTTCTTTCTACGTAAAAAGTGAGGAAGTTTGTAAAAGAAATAAGTGGGGATAGTTCTTTCAGTTAGAATGATGGAAGGAAATGATCCAAACTGTGTGTGTGGTTTCTTCCTATAAAAACTTAGAAATTTACGTGTAAGGCGTAATTCACTTGCCTTGCTGGCAGCAATGGGAAAGAATTTTATAGTGTAGTTTCTTCTTATTCTGACTTATTCATTTGAAAATGGAAGAATGACAAAGGCTAATCAGAAATGTATTGCTTTGTACACAATGAGATGATGAATGCCCGTTATAAGGATGTATAATTGGAAGGTGGTAAACTGCTTCTCCCCTCTGGAATTTGCTACAAATTCAGGGCACTCTGATTTCTAACAGACCGTGTTGTGTGTGTACGTGCCACCAACTGACTTCTTCTTAGTTTTAGAGTAATTCCTTGGCTCCTTTTTTTACCTCCCGCTGCAGGTGGAAATTCTGTTGTAAAGTGCACGGACTGAAATAAATCTGATATGTGGGAAGACATTATAATGAGACACTAATGAGGGCCCTGCGTCCAAAGAGAGAATGTCACCTGGAAATTGTGATCGGGGTGAGCGAGCTGAAGGGCGAGCTCCGCAGTACACAGCCCAAGTCCCGCGTGCCAGCCCGTCCTCACGTTCCCACGGGTTGCTGCGGGGACCGGGGAGGAGATGCCCCGCGACGTATTCCCCCATTCAGGCTGGGGTGGGCTCTCTCTGTGCTCACACAGTGTCACACAGGTTGGAAAGAGCAGCACAAAAACGAGCTCGGAGGAAAATGGACCTCTTTCCTCTTCACTGGATATGGTGCAGATGCTAAAAAAAAAAAATTAGCTTCTCAACCTTCGTGGATCTCCATTTAAGCGCTACTGTTCTTGTTCTCTGTTACTTGAAACTAATGCAGACTTTCTTTAGTTTTCAAAATAGCACTTGCTTACTGGAGAAATTAGCATTTTTTGGCAGATCTAAAATACCTACCAGTATTGAAAGTTTTCCTGTATCGTACTTTGTTTCAGTGTACTGTTTGAGTCCGTGTTTAACTCTTCCTGTTGGAGATAAAGCACTCTATAAGCCACCACTAAGACAAAAGCATTTCATTCTATATCGGCATATTTTTTTCCTCATTCCAAAGCTCCGCTGTTCATTTGAAAGTAATCGTCCTTTTATTTGAAGGATTACATTGCACCAATTGGTAACTTAAAAGATTACACCATTGAATAGGGGAAGGAAACATGGGATCCCAAGCACATGTAAAAAAATACATTTATTCTCTCGTTTCTTCTTTCCCTGTTTTCTTCAAGTGTCACCAACATGACGCTGTGTCAATGAACATATGCTTCTGGTAGTTAAAACAAGATTGTGTTTTGTGACACTGGTTTGCCTTGCTAGTGCTAACATCGGAATTGTCCTGAGTGGCTGCCCCTTTCCAGCCAGCACAAAAGAGGGCAGGCTTGCTTCGCCCCCGCTCAATGAGCCCTTCACAGCCATTCCCCATTGAGAAGGCCTAGGTCCCCTTCCATTGTTCTCCTTACAAATGGTGAATGTCCTCCATTTGCAGAGTCTGACCTTGACTAATTATGTAGAGTCGGTGCAGCTGTCCCTCGCTTTACCAAGTGCCGTTGCCCCAGAACGTGCGAGCAACTTCTTGCCGACACCGCAGAACTTCGACTTGAGAACTTCATCACCGTGGACAATGCCCGCTCTTTGTGCGGACTCCGAGTCCAGCCACGCCCTCTGCCACCATATGTTGACAAATAATTTATATTCATACTGGGCTTTGTTCCTGCATTTTTAGGGCCGACTGTTTTAAAAATAGGTTAGGGAAGTTTCCTGAAAGTCATCTATCACAATAGCCTTGCTAAAATATAAAAAAAGAAAAGGACATAAAACACACTTCACATTATTAGTATTTGTTTTACCGGCACATTTTATGACTCACTGTGAATATTTGTATTTAATACGAATGGCTTTTTAAAATAGTTTTTCTCAACAGTGGGCCAGATGATCCCCAATAAAGGTAGCTACGATAATGCAATTAATGCCACCCATAGCCTTTGCAAACAGAGTCGCATTGCCATGTGCTTATTTATTTCTTTATGCAAAATTAAATGCAAAATGCATTATTTTTAATGAAATACATACTTCAATTTTAAAAGCATATTTTCACGAAAAGACCGTTTCTATTACAACATATATTTTCTTTTTTATTCTTATCGTCTGAGTTATTCTCTACATGAAGCATATTATGGTCAGTTTTTAAACAAGGCATTTTTAGAAAAGAAAAAGAAGCTTTTAAAAATTTTCTTGGAAACAGAAGCTACTACTATAAAGGGGAGAGTTGGTGTTTTAAAAATGAGAAATTCAATAACAATTAAAAATAACAATTTCAAAAATCATAGAATACAACAATTATACAATAAATTTAACCTAAATATCTTAAACTTAATGATATACCTTATTATAAAATAAGACAATGTTTTAAGTCATAAGTTGACTGAGTGGTATAACCTTCTGTCATAAGGCTGTGAAGTATCCTAATCAATAGACCATCTCCAGACCTCCTTCTGTTTTGAAGGTCTGACTTAACACCCCTATAGAAAGCACACATGGTTATGTCTGCATTTGCATATTTGTATATATGAAGTGGAGCTGTAGGTATTTGTGACGGGAAATATACATTCTCTACGGCCCTGGCAGCGCATGTACCAAAACTGAGCTTCCCCTGCAGACACGGGGGAGAAGCAACCCCGAGTTTTCTGCCTTTCCCTGGAAGGACACATGGGAGGGAAAATTTCATTCTAGAAGAAATACTAATTGTGAAAGTAATAATTTCTATAAATAATTTTTAATTTTTCTTTTATTTCAAAATATTAAGGGGGTACAGATATTTTTGTTACGTGGATACCTTATAAAATGCTTAAGTCGGGGCTTTTAGTGTGCTCGTCGCCCGAATAGTGTTCATGGTACCATAGGTAGGTTTTTACCCCTCCCACCCTCCCCTCTTAAAAAGAAATTTTTAAAATAGAGATTTAAATATATGTGTATATATATACCCTCTTGATTTCAAATAAGACTGAAATGCACTAAGACAAGAATTCTGGAAGGAGGTGGAAACCAAAATCTTCATTTCTTGTATTTTTATATATAATGGCTGGTAATAAATTTCATATGTTATAGAACCAGGGACTTACATATGAACTTAAATTTGTACTTGATATTAAAGAAAAAATAATTGTTACTACCAAAAAATAAGAAGAAAAAATGTGTGGGGAAAAAAAATACTCAACTTTGTTGGAAGAATAAAGTGTTTCTAACACTTTTACAGCCAAAATCACACACGCTATGAATAGTAATTACAAATTAGATATACCAAAAGTTCTTTCAAAACTTCACAGAAGCGGCGTGTCGTAAAATATGAAAATGCATTTCTTTCACACTTGCTCACACTGTCAGCCTTTGCTCAGACCCACTGGACTGCATGCTATTATATACGCTAGACCCAGGAGATGCCTTTTAGGGGATTTGGTGTTTTGCTTTGTTTTAAAAAAAAAGAAAAGCATTTTTCTTCTTGCTACTCAGAATTGAAATGCACCATTTTATATTAAATCAGTGCAATAATCCAATAGCTTTTACATCTCTTTTGGAGAGTTTGTTTAATTTTGTTGGATATTATATTTACATTATGGAGACATCCCCTGCACTGATTTTGTACCTGCCAGCATTCCCGCTGAAAGAACAGCCTTGTGCTGTCTCCCTCCTTAAAACAATGTTTGGTTCAAGACCACGTCTGCCCAGATGCCATCGATGAAGCGGCTTGGCGCAAGCTTCCAATTAGCTGCGTGTCATGCACATGTTACTCCTCCACGGCATAAGGGGTAGTGTTTGTTTTGCAAACCTCCCCCACAGCCCCGATGCCTTCTAAGAAAAGCACAACAATGTCTTCTTTTAAAGTGAAATTAAGATGAAGATAATCCTGAGGGCAGGTTGCATTAACACACGCGAGTGCTTTAGACTGCCTGAATACAACCGTACGGGGGAAAAAAAAATCGTGGAGGTTTTCTTTAGGACTAGTCAGAATCTCAGTGCAGAGTTACTACGAAACAAAATGGTCATACTGTTCGGTTGTGTGCAAAATTTTCAGTCTTTCTTTTTCCTTAAATCATAATCCGACATTACTTACTTTAGTGTAATACAGGGAGCCCCACTTGAAGTAAACTATCCCGGTAGAGAGTGATGAGCCTCTGTCCACAGGCTGTATGAGACTGCAAGTAACCATTGATAGATTTTCCCAGTTTACTCACCTATTTTTTTACTACAAATAACCTGAAACCAACGTGAGAGGGAAAAACAGAGAAAAGGCCTGATTAGTGTGTCAAAGCTCCTTTTTGTTATTTGTGCACAACTTGGAGCTTTTATAAAACTTGATATAATAACTGTGTCCATTTAAAACGTTGTCAAATATTCCAAGAAAATTATAATCCAAAATGTTCAGCTTTAAGCTTGAAGCAAAACTTCACACGTAAAACAATGTCTGAAACATGGAGATTATCTTTTATGATTATTGTTTGGCATTTTTTCCCACGACAGACAAAGTGGAACTCTGTGGACTAGAGCCCCGGAGTGTGCATGACTGCGGCCGACTGGCTGTGGGTGGGGTGGGGAAGGGTCCCACCAGCATGCGGGGACTAGGGAGCAGGGGTCAGATATCAAGAGATTAAAAAAGATTAATTGAGAAGACTGCTCTCACATACAGCAAACTCAATAGACTCGGAGAGACGCTAAGTCTTTTCCCAGTTCAATTGAAATAAAAAACATGCTGACATATTCAGTAGAGTGATGTCATGAACATACATTTCTAAAATCTAGAATTTTCTCAGACTGGAAGGCAGAGTTAGCAAAGGTAGTGTTTGGGGTGAGCACTGTGTCAAATTGCAGCAGTTTGCAGAACACCTTTGCCAGGAGCTGGCATGGGAAGAGTCTGCTGAGAAAACTGACTTTCTGTGCTCACCCGCTCCACCAGAGTCCAAGACCCTCGGGGGCAGCTCGCGGGAAACTCTAACGCAATGCGTGCCAAATACATCACTAGGTGTCCAGCAAATGAATGTCGTCTAGGTGGATAAAGTCAATATGGAGCGGTTTGCCTTTGTTTCTATGGAAGTACTGATAGTACCGAAATAGTTCCCTACTTGCAAATCACTAAGCTAACCTCCGGCAGTTAGTAAGAACAATCCATCTGGACTGTTATCTTATTTTTTTGTTTTAATGCAGACACATTTGAAAGTCTGGAATTAAATTAAGTGATGTGTTTACTATGAAAAAAATACACCACTATCAGTATGATTATACATTAAATAAAAATGTGCATGAGGAATCAAATCTAAAAAAAGCTAGGGGGTAACACTCTAGCTTGGTTGGCATATCTGAAAAATGGGCACAATGATGCCTTTCCTGTAAGGTTGTTTTGAATTTTAAATATTTGATAACTGCTTAGTTTAATACATGGCACAGGGATTTTTTTTTTAATGATAAGGAAAAAAAATAAAACCTTTAAGTGGTTCAAGAATAAATCTTTCCCTCAAACCCACTGTGGATTCTGAGACCAGACTGAGTGTTGAAGAGCAGCCCCCACTCCCTGCCCAAAGCTTCTCTCGGCCTCACGGGGCTTGGACCCTCACCTCTGAGTCAAGCTCCTGATGCTCTGGAAGATGAAGGCTTGGCCAGTAATGCTTCATACAGAATCTTCTCCCCAGTGGGTCCAGGAGGCATTTCCTGACCCCCCACCTTCCTTCCCCTCACTCCCCCTCTCTTCTGAACCCAATTCTTGAATTCCAGCCCCTCAGCCTGGCTTGATTCTTGGGGAACAAAATTCCCCTTTAGCAGGAAAAATACGTGTTAGACCAACCCTGCCCATCACCCAGGCGCAGACAGCAGCTGCGCCACCTCCAGGGGTGTGTCCTTATCCGCCAGGTAAGCTGGCTTTGTCTCGCAGCTCCCGCACCCTGCCACCGACCTGTGCTGCTGGCGTTTCTCGAAACACGTGAAACCGACGATCCCTTTCTCCCTGTACCCACGCCTTTGCACGTCTGCACACGCAAACACACGCGCGGACGTGCACCCACGCAATCAAGACATGGGGGGAAGCCGCTGATTATTCTGATTTGGCCACAGGCTGTCACAAGTTAATAGTACAGTTAAAGATGCTTTCCTTGGAATTGACTGGAAAATACACTTCAGTTGTTCCCTATAATTGAAACTGATCAAATATAAGATGCCAAACCCAACCGCTCAAGTAGGATATCACTGGGGCACATTTGCCGAAACTCTGAAGCTTTCGTCTCAGCATCTTTTTCAGTCTTCTTGTGTAGATTAGAATGAATGAATCAATCAACTGGTTTTTTTAAAAATAAAACTACCTCTATTTATTTCTATAAAAATAGACACTATTTTTCCCAAACTCAACACTAGTAGCTGTTAAATCTCTTCACAGACAACATCACTATGAAATAGATTTGGAGGAATGTACCCAAATGGTATAACCACCACATTTAAAATTGTTGCAGGCTTTCTGAACTGTCTCCATTGTCTGCCCCGCACCCGCTGCCTGGGCTGTCCCACCATGTCCCTGCCCCCCACCCAGAGTGGAGGTGTAGCCCCTTAGCGGTCCCAGGTTTTCTGTGTTGTCTGACATTGCCATAAAGAGCCCGGGGGCTTTGAGAGAAGCTGTTCTCAGGCATTGAGGACATCAAGATCAAAGAAGACACAACCTCCTGGGTGGAACTCACTCTCTGCAGCAACCCCAAGAATCCAAGGACTTGGCAAGCGAACAGGTCGGAAACAGAGCTTAGCTGCTGCGTCAGTGTCTGATGCTCCCAAATTCCCCCAATTAGAAGTTATTCTAGATGAAAATCATCTAAGTAAATGCTTCCCTGTGATTTTCCTGGTAATGTTGGCACTCAAGCACTTTTTTTTAAGTTAAACTTTTTATTTTGGGATGATTATAGATTCATAAGCCGTTGTAAGACAAGATAACAGAGAAATCCCATATATCCGTCACCTAGTTTTCACCAGTGGAAACGTTTTGCGATTGCTGGTGAGAATGGGAAACGAAGCACTTTTGACGAGGGGTGGGGCTTGATCACCTAGAGGCCAGCACGGGGGAAGGTTTCCTAAAAAGCAGGATAGGGCACCACAAAGAAACCATTGCTAAGGCGGCATCCGGATCAAAAGACCTGCTCTCCCTGGAAGCTCTGTGTCCTTTTTATTTGATGTGCCGGATGCCCCCCGGAGCAGAACTCTTCAAGGAGGCATGAAGTCCGTGTGGGGTAGGGCGAGTGATGTGCTGGTAAACATTTAACCACCCCTCCTCCCCCAGGGGTGAGACGAAGGCCCTCACGGGTAGCACTTGCCAATTTCCATGGAGCCAATATCCCCACCACGCCAGTCAGTCTCTGTCTACGAATATGACGTCACTGAACATGGAGCTGAGAAAAGATGCATGGCAGTAGTACCTTTATACACTACTCCGCCACACGGGGGCAGGAGACCTAAACAACCTCAAAACCATCAAGATAATAAAATGTATTACAACGATTCAGAAATTATATACATTGAGTATTCATTGCTTTTGTCTGTCATAGAATATACTTAATTTAAAGTCTATGTAATTAAATGTCTAACAATGGTTGTATCTAACAACCACTGATACAAGTTGGCTGTAGCATATCATTAGACATGGGCTGTTCTGACATTTTCCCGCCATTTATGATATCATTTTAATTTTTAAAAGTGCTCTCTATCACAAGTATTTTAATAAACTTTTTAAGTATATTTTTTTGTTGTTTTCTCTATCCCCCTCTAAATGGTATTCCCTATTGCCCTTATCCTGCTGCTGTGCCTTGTTAGTGATTTTTCCATCGTCATTGCAGCATCCCACGGATTTTAGCATTTATTATCTTCGTGATTCAGTGCTTCCCGTCACTAGAATCTAAGCGTCAAGAGGGCAGACATTTTTACCCTTGTGTTCCTTGAAGCATCACTGGTGAGAGAGAGTTTTGCTAATTATGAGCTTGTTGACTTTTCCACACTAATGGCATGAAGATTGGGAGAAATGCGAATGACAGCTATCCTGCCCCAGTGTGGAAAACATAGGGTCACTGACAGAGCCGAGGGGTGAAGGATGTAGACCTCGCGCTTTTAGAATACTTTTTAATCCTTGTGATCTTCAGGTCGAAGAAAGGTGAAATCGTTTCATCCATACCTGGACACTGGTCCTTGTTTCCACATATGTCTAAGCCCAGATTAAACTAGATATGGATTCTGCAGCTTCCTTAAAAGAAGTCTAAGTTCCCTCTGTGCCTGCCCCCAGTTGGAATAAAGTGCTGATCTTGGCAGACCGATTCGGACCCCCTGGTTCAGCACTGGGCAAGTCCCGACAGAGACATGCCACCTCTTGCTTGAGTGGGCACAACTTGTCAGAGTCCCTGTCATCGAGGGGACCAGGGAGGGAGGAGAAAACAGCCCATTACTCGGGAAAATGCCAGTCTTGATTTTCCCAATGTAGGCTTATTTTCGTTAAACAGCACCCTTCCAGTTTAAATTATTGAATCTCACTTAAGGATAATTCAGCGCTTTCCATATTTTAGTTCCAATCTAAATGGGCGGGACACAAGGTTCTCAATCAGACTTTATTTTCTGGTTCTTTTTGCATAAATGGCCTCTTTTATTAAACGCTTTGGTTTGCATGAAGGCAGTCATCATTTCCTGTTCTTGTCTTTTATATTTTGATAGAATACACCTTTCCAAAATTGTATTTGGACAGAAAAATTTTAGTGCATGTTAAGAGTCATTGCATAACTTTGGAAAGTGGTATCTCATTTACTGCTGAGCGACCCTTTCCTGGACGGGAGCCGGAATTAGAAAGCCGTTCCGTCCTGTACACTGCGGCACGTTTACAAATTCAACCTGCACACAGAAGGTGAGATGACACTGTATCTAGAAAATTAATCCTGGTTCATAGAGAGCTTGCCAGCAGAGAGACACACAAGGGTTAATGCAATTTCCATCCCAGCGAGGTTTGCTTGCCATTATTTTCTTTTTCTTTTCTCCCTTTTAACTGATTCGTAGCATAAAATCTTCCTGGACACCTAATTATCAAGCCAGCTCACAGTCACAGCTGTCTGCTTGGAGAACCCATTAGATGCAGCAGTTGAAGCCTCCATAATTCCCCAAACTTCCCGGTTGTGAATATTAAGAAAAGATTTTTACATGTCATATGCAATTCGGAGGTGGTGTGAATGGCCTCCGCGATGACTAGCTCTGAATGCTTGTCCATCACCCCATTCACTGGTTACAGGTGGTCTCATTTTCCACTTTCAGATATCGGCTGGCTATGACAGCAGGCACTTAATTTGCATGTTCGACAGACAACAAACGGCCCCGTGCATGTCAAAATAGGTGGTGATGCGTGACAGTTCCTACACAATACTGTCTCCTCTTTGTGTGACCTTTGACCTCCCTGCATGTCTTTTTTTCCACAATCAGAAAAAAAAAAAAATATGCACTTCTCTGCTTTGGAATACATTTGATACCAAATTGATTATTTTTCTTTCTTCCTCCTTTTCCTTCCCTTTCTCTTTTTCCCCCTCCTTTTAAAGGGTGCTATGCATCCGGATTTTCATCTTAACTGCTACAAAACTCTGCCAGAAGAACCTCATAAAATTTAAAAATAGGGAGTTTGTGCAGACAGGAAGCTGTCTTGTCGAAATCCATTGTAGTTAAATTGCTTGGAACTTTTTTTTTAATAAATGTCACCTTTAAGAGAGAACTCTAATCAGGTTAATTTTTATTTAAAAAGACCATAAAATTAGATTCTTTAAGGCTTTTCTTTAACTTGTGTTAATTAGATTTTTGTCCTTGCAACACATTTAATATTAATATTTCACCACGGTTTAAAATCACTTTCTCTAATTGCAGGTTTGGCTTCCCCGTATTAAATATAAAACCCGGCCATTCTGATTTTCTATTACAAGCATAATGAGTATCAGCTCCTGGCTTTACTCTCCCGCTAATGAGAACCCAGCTCACGCGTGTGCTTAGGAGGTTAAGAGAGCGTGAGCCTGAAAACGCCCTGGATTGCTGTGGACACCGGAGTCCCAGGACCTCTGTGTTTTGGGGGGTTCCCTGGCAAACGACGCAATGTTAAGTTTTCTGCTGGAGGGCCCCTCACTCATGCTCTGCGAGGGCCCTCGGGGCTCTGACCTGAAACTCTCGGGGAGCCCACACACCCCTCGTCTCACCAGAGAGGAGCTTAATCCTCTCCCCAATCCTGTTTTAGTGCCGGTTCTTGTTTTAATTAAGAATTAAAGCATGACAGCAGATGATCACGCCTCTTGGGTGTTATAAGAGTTGAGCTGCAGCTGTGAACCCAGTCCCAAGGGGGTGATTGCCCCGTGATCGTCACATGCCCCGGGGTCCCCTCCAGAGGGCCCACGGAGGGTGCAGGGTGAGATGGCTGGGTGAGCTCTGGAGCTCTGAGCAGGCTGGCCAGGGACAGCTCCCTCATATGGGATGAATTCGCACAGACACGCACACCACCGTCCTAGATTCCCAGGCTCGGGGGGAGTAGAGGTGGAATGATGTTCCATTTAATCTTGGCAGGACCACTATCTTGCAGATGCAGGAACTGAAGGGTGCAGAGGAGCATCCCACGTGTGTGGAGGCTGAGCCCAGCCTGGGGCTGAGCCTCCCTAGATCAATTCCCACTTCCCACATCTTCTCAGGGAACTCTCTTATCAGGCCTGGAGATGCTAGCCAGGGAAGGAGTGGGCTAAGTGAAACAAAAGTTAAAAAACACACCCTTTCCAAGGAGGTGATTGCTAGACTTGTTTGCACATTTTTTCCAGCAAAACAAGGGGATATATTTGCCTGTTGGTTCCTATGCGGCAGGTGATGTCAAAACAAGTCAAGGACAGATTCTGTTCACAGAACCCCCGACAACCATGCCACCTGGACCCTACTGGATCCCTACTGGGCCCTCTCCTAGTGCTCACATGCACATTGCACAGATTACTTAAAAGCCAAGCACTGGATCTGGAAACCGTAGGTGGCACTGTGCAGTGCTCACCTGTGTGTGAACGTTTCATGTTTTTGTGAGATGTCTGGGCCAGGGGACAGGAATACGGGAAGTGGTGTGGCTGCTGGTATGAGTCCAAGTCACTTATTTGTGTCCTCCCCATCTAGGCTCTGAGCCAAGCCCACTACCACTGGCTTCCAAAATTTCTGATAAGAGATTTGCTGATAATCTAAAGCAGGGGTCCTCAAACTTTTTAAACAGGGGGCCAGTTCACTGTCCCTCACACCATTGGAGGGCCGGACTATAGTTTAAAAAAAAACTATGAACAAATTCCTATGCACACTGCACATATCTTATTTTGAAGTAAAAAAACGAAACGAGCAAAAACACCCGGCGGGCCGGATAAATGTCCTCGGCGGGCTGCAGTTTGAGGATGCCAGTTAATAAATTGAGGATCCTTTGTGTGTGACAACTGACTTCTCTCTTGCTGGTTTCAAGATTCTTCCTTTGTCTTTGTCTTTTGAAAGTTTGATTATAATGTGTCTTGGTGTGTGGTTCTCTTAAAGTTCATTTTTGAATTTTTTGAGCCTCCTGGATGTTTATATTCATGTCTTTCACCAAATTTAAAAACTTTTCAGCCATTATGTCTTCAAATATTATTTATTTCCCTTTCTCTCTATCTTCTCCTTCTGGGACTCCTACAATGTGTGTGTTGATCTGCTTGTTGGTGTCTCACAGATCCCTTAGGTCTGTTTACTCTTCTTCAATCTTTGTTTGTTCTGTTCCACAGACTTGATAATTTCCATTATCTTATCTTCAAGTTCACTGATTCAGTCTTCTTTCTGCTCAAATTTGTCCTTGAGTCCCTCTAGTGAATTTTTCATCTCAGTTATTGTACTTTTCACTCAGAATTTATTTTAATATATTTTTAGTATTTCTATCTCTTTATTGATATTGGCATTTCCTTCTTCCATCATTTTCTTAACTTTTTCTATATCTTTGTTTAGTTCTTTGAGCATCTTTAAAACAATTGTTTTAAAGACTTTGCCTAGCAGGGCTGTCATAAGGATAGTTTCAAGGATAGTTTCTGTTGATTTATTTCCTTTGATTAAGCTATACTTTCCTGTTCCTTTTGAGGGCATTATGTTTCTTTGGGAAAACTGGATATTCGAATCTAAAAATGTGTTAACTCTGGAAATCAGATTCTACCCCTTCCCCAGAGTTTGCCATTTTTGATTATTTGTTTGTATTATTTTTGTTTTTTAATTATTGTAGGCTGTCTCTATGTCAAGAATCAGCCTGAGAGGTGCATTTAAAGTCTTTTCTGGTCTTTCCCAAACATAACGCCTTTCCCTGTGCATGCACAGTCACTTTGTACTTTACTTTATGTATGCAGTTGCTTTTGAATGTCATAGTATTTTTTTTAATTTGTGAATTTTGTTAAATCAAAATCAAGGCTTTTTTTCCCCCAATAAAGGACAATTGTTAAGCAGCTGAAAAGTGGAGTGGTTATTAATAAATAGACCGTTAAGGGACAAATGATGAAATGATGGAATAGGAGTAGATGTTTTAAAAATATAAAACTATCAAGGAATTAACATCTAAAATATACAAGAAACTTCTGCAAAATTAGCAAATAAAAAAGGGCAAAATACACAAATAGTCAATGTATAGAGAGGGAAACACGAAAGGTCATTACACTTGTAGAGATATCAAAATCATAATCAGAGATATGCAAATTAAAATGATATACCATATGACACCTCTATGAAACATAAAGCTAGAACTTCTTCCAACCAGATGGAATATCAAGGACTAGATTTACCCTCTTGTTTGAAATAGCTAAAAATTTGGAAAAATTATATGAGAAAATAATTTTTAAGTCTATTTCAAGACACTTTGAACCAAAGACAATGATCCTTGAAAGACAGGAAACAAAAAGGGTGAGGTCCATGCTGATCCATCAGCTGGAGAGAGTTTCCAGGCCACAGTGCAGCGAAAGTTACCCCCATATAACCTGGGGGTCTTCCTGAGCTAAGCCTTTAATATCAGGCTCTCAGAGGGGAAAAAGAGAAAAATGAAAGGGGCAAGAAGGAGAAAGGTTGTTGGTTCTTTAAATCCCCTGGAAGTCCCTTAAGCCAAAGGGGGAGGGGCTTGTAACAACGCATGGAGGTGCAGCAGCCATGGCCACTCACCTCCTTGCCTGCACCTCCACGACCAGAGGCAGCAACCAGAGCACAGATGCCCAGTGCTGTAGTTGGGGGACAGGGTTCTGTGTGCACACCCTGGCTCCTGCCAGCTGTGTGCCGGCTGCTCAGGGAACATGTGCATGGCTTCCCACCACAAGGCTGCGGGTGGGGATTGGTAGCTGCCACTGTGTGAAGAGCCGATATTGACTGAAATTAACCTCAATTTACCGTCCAAGAACTGCCCTGGACCTTGCAAGCCTTCAGTAGATTCCAGAGTTCCAACACAGTTACCGCAGGTGGAGTCTTCCAGTGCAGGTGCTGCCCCAGTGGGGTGCTGACAACTCTGCCATCTTTCCCTAAATGTCGGTAATGTTAAGCCACCCTACATGTGCTAATTTGCTGTAATAGTCCTAAGACACTAATTCAGAAATCATATAGAATATTAGATGACACACAATAAAGTGCTATATAACTGTTACATAAAAAATAATATATATATAATTTAGAAAGATAGCTGTGTGACCCAGAGCCATTCTTCAATCTGGAGATTAATATATATAAAGTGCTGTTACGGATTGAATGCTTTTGTCCTCACAAAATTCATATGTAGAAATCCAATCCCCAACTTGTTGGTATGCGGAGGCGTGGCACTAGAAAGTGATTAGGTTATAAGGGTGACACCCTTACAAATGGGATTGGTGCCCTTATAAAAGGGACCCCTGAGATCTCTTTCAATCTCTTTTCTCCATCTGAGGATAGAAGTCAGCTGTCAGAAGACCAGACAGGCAGGACCTTGCTAGAACCTGACCACACTGGCAGCCTGTGCTCGGACTTCAGCCACCAGAACTGGGAGTTAACTGCTTTGTATATATAAATCAGTATCTTTTCATAAAATAATTAAAAGCTAGTCATGGCAGTTATTTATTGAAATCTCCTTTCCCCACTGACCTTTATAATACCTCAGTCATTTGTACATTTTCCAGCTATGTGAGAACCTCTAGGTCCTCTGTTCTATTTTATTTGATCTTGAACATAAGACCCCCGCTTTTATCACCATAGCTTTGTAGTAAGTCCTGATGCATCCAAGGCAAATCTCCTCATCCTGTTCTTCAAAATGCCCTGGGGGGTTGTGGTTATTTATATTTTTTTAAATTAGTTGGTCAATTTTAATAGGACTTTTTGTTTGGAATTTTAATGAGAAACATATAATTTTGTAATGATTGACATGAATATGATATTATACATTTCTATCTATTTGTTTAGGTCTCCCTCAATGTCTTTGAATTAAGCATTATCATTTTTCCCTAAAATTCTTACACCATCATTTGATAGATTTATTTTTAGCTAGCTTAAATGTCGTTTTAAATAGTCTTTCTAACTGGGTATAGGTGATTAATAAAAATGTTCTTTATTTTTGTATACTTATTTTATATTCAATAGTTTCTCTATAAGTTGTCTCTAGATGCTCAAGGTGTTATATGTACATCTAATACTGTCTCTATGAGGAAATTTTTGCTTTTCTTTTCAATTTGAAGGATTTTTATTGTCTATTTGTTTCTTGCCTTCCTTAGGTGCAAGGAACCCATGTAATAAATGAATTCAGATAGGAAAGGTAGGCATCATTGCCTCATTCCTGATTTTAAAGAGAGTATTTATATCATTCTACCATCAAGCATATCAGTTTTGTGTCTTCTCTATATATATTAAGTTGAGAAACTTCCCTTCAATTTCTAGTTTGACATCAAGGTGTTGTTAAGATTGCTTCATTTTTATCTGCATCTGTTAAGACAGGGAGAAGGGCATATTGGAATGAGTAACTGGTTTACTTCCTAACATGAATTAAAACTTTGATCTACATGAAATTTATTATGATATAATTTGCCAGGTAGGGACTCCAACTTTATCACATTTTTAAAAATATGGCTACTCAATTGCCTTAACATGAAATGTTTAAACAGCAATCTATTTTTCCTCCTTTCTCCATTTTGAAGGCCACTTTTGTGAAATAGTAAATTCCTGTATATATTGGTCTATCTCTATAACTGTAGCCTATTTTTTGCAATGTTTGTCTTTTCATGCATCAATACCACAGTGTTTTAACTTTTTTTAGCTTAATAATAACTTTTGATACCTTTAGTTCTTTCTCATTTTTTTCCATAAAATTTATAGAGATTCTTGTTGATTTTTTTTATGTGAACATTACCAGTTTCAAAAAATAAAAAAGGAATGTTGGCATTTTTATTAGAACCACAACAAAACAATTGTTTGGCAATTATCTAATAAATATGCTATGAACATTTTCATACAATTTATTTTGTAGACATATAAAACTGTTGTTTCTAGTTGCAGTTCCTTGATGTCTAGAAAGGCTGGGCTTTTATTTCTTGTCTATTGGGCATTTGTGTTTACTGTTCATGAATCGCTTATTTATTTTCCTTTGCTTTATTTATTTTTCTTTCAGATGATGAGAAAATACTTCTTATTATGAATTTTACTTTTATTTCTAATTTGCTAGTGGTTTGTATTATAAATAGACATTGAATTTTATTAAATATAATTTAAATGTGTTTCATACATCTTTAAGATGATCAAAAGTAATTTTTCCTTAAATTGCCAATTTATTATATGAATGGATTTTCTGATGCTTAACTATATTTGCATTTCTTAGATATATCTGACTTTGCTAGCATTTTAATTAATTCTTACATCTATATTCATAAGCCAGAATTCGTTGATAAGCCATTAGTTTATGATAATTTTTTTCTTATATCATTATATGTAGTTTTGGATCAAGTTATAGTAGCTGGGTAGCTTATAATTTTTCTTAGATTTTGAATTTTTTAAAAATAAAATAAGAATTATTGATTTACTTGGATGGATGAAAATGCTTGACCTTAAAATTATCTGTGCTTTGCCTGATACATTTTTATGGTTAGAGTGGCTATTGAGTGGGTGGAAAAATTTTATTATTGGTTTAACATATTTAATGGTTTTGTTAGGCTCATCTCCAGAACCTTATGTGGCAAAAGGGACCTTTCAGACATGGTTCAGTTAAGGTCTTGAGATGGGAAGACTATTCTGGACCATCTAGATGCACCCTAAATATAATCACGAGTGTCTTTAGAAGAAGGAGGAAGAGGGTGATTGGACTACAGAAGAGAAGGAGATGAGACAGTAGACACAGGAGGTTGTGCTTATGACAGGGGAATGTCATGAGCCAAAGAAAACAAGCCCTTCCAGAAGCCAGCAAGGGAAAGAGAATGGTTCTCCTCTAGAGCTCCCAGAAGCCACCAGCCATGCCAACCCCTTGGCTTTAGCACAGTG
Source organism: Cheirogaleus medius (assembly GCA_008086735.1). Taxonomy (NCBI): domain Eukaryota; kingdom Metazoa; phylum Chordata; class Mammalia; order Primates; family Cheirogaleidae; genus Cheirogaleus; species Cheirogaleus medius. The sequence goes on from VBSM01003039.1 coordinate 28,761,209, forward strand.
AAACTGATTCCAGACATCTGGCCTCCAGAATTGCAAGAGATTAAATCTGTGCTGTTTTAAGCCACCACCAAGTTTGGGTTGATGCATTACAGTGGTGACAGGAAACTAATGCAATGGCTTTGGAGTTACTGTTTTATCTGCATTTTCAATTTATATTTTTTCAAATTTTGGTCAGTTGCATTTGCCTTGAAAATTATCCCTTTCTGCATGCAGTTATCCAGTTTTCCCAGCACTATTTATTGAAAAGAGATTCTTTTCCCCAGTGTATATTTTTGTCTGCTTTGTCAAAGATTAGATTACCATATGCAGATGATTTCATCTCTGTATTCTCAGTCCTGTTCCAAAGGTCTATATCTCTGTTCTTGTGCCAATCCCATGCTGTTTTAGTTACTATAGCCTTGTAGTATAGCTTAAAGTCTGGTAGACTGATACCTCCTAGTTTGTTCTTTTTGCTTAAGATTGCTTTGGCTATACAAGGTCTTCTCTGGTTCCATACAATCTGCTTTTATATTTATCAGCATTAGGCTGTGAAATTTGTCAGATACTAAATAGACTCATTTGTGCCAAACCCTGGCAAATGGAGCAGGGGAAGGCCATGAAGGGGCCTCTCACACCCTGTCTGCTTGTTAACAGAGACTATCACAAGGCATTCTCCAAAACCTCAGCTCACTACAGCTCACTACACTGAGTCACAGTAAGACATCCTGGTCTGTGTGTATGTCACGGATTTCAATGCGACTTCTTGTATATCATTACAAATAACACCTTTGACTTGGAGATTCATTTCTCTATATTTTTCTGTTGACAGGACTTTCCTAGATAATTAGTTTGTGATTTTTACACCTCCCCTTTATATGGCCTCCCCATCCCACTTAATATAAGTCTCAAATTCATTCTCAGATGCTGGGACCCACACCCTGCTGCAGGCAGCGCCTGTGAGTTCACACAGCTGCAGCCCCTCCTTGTTCTTTCCACACACCTGTTCCTGTACTGACTGAGCCTAGAGGTGCTTCTCTCTCCTTTTCAGCTTATTGGACGGGAACGTGACACAGCCGAGTCTCATGGAAGGCTGATTTACCTGCCATGCCATAAGAATCTCAGAAAACATCGCATGATTTTCTTTTTCTTTTTTGCTTTTCTTCCACTTTGCATCAGTATCTAACTTAGTGGTTAAAACTAGTAGATGACAGTGGAACACGAGCTCTGCCCCCAGTTAATTCTATGACTTGGTAGGTTAGTTAACCACTGCACACCTCTGTTTCCTCACCCATAAAATGGAAATGCGCATGGTGTCCACCTTGCCTGTGCGTTGTGAAGATGAAGAAAGCCTTGTGAAGTGCCTCATGTCGTGTTTTACTCACAAAAGCTCGTGATGCCTTTGGCAAAATCACCACAACCCTGGATGTGGACATGAATGATGCTGCCCTTTGGAGCCCCGCGTCTGGATCCGAATGATCTCCTGCGCTCTGGGTCCCACCTTGCCTTCTCCTTCCATGGTCTATGCTTTGTTCCCTGCTGTCTGGGCAGCTGCAGCACCATCTCACTGGCTGCCATGGGCTGGCTCCTGGTAGGGTTAGGGGCACACCCTGCCAGTGCTGCCTGGGAACCCACCGGGTCCAGCTCTCAGCAGTGCCAGAGAGCGACCCCAAGAGTCTGCCCACTGATCCTTTCTGCGCATTCCAACTGTGACCTGCCTTGGCCTCCAGACTCACCAAGGAGTTGTTGGTCTCATTCCGAAGCCTGGGTAAGTCATTCTGTGGTTTTCCCGATACTTGAATTATTCCTCTTTCTGAAAAAAACCTTCAGTTTCCCATTGTTTGTTAAAACCTTCCCGAGCTGTCATTCCTCCTCCTCAGAGACCTTTTCCCACCAAGCGCACCCACCGTTACCTTGTCTCCACCCCTCAGAGCCCCAGGCTTCCAGGTCCCCACAGAGTGCTCATTCACTGACATGTATCAAAGTATCTAATAAATTATTAATTTGTATAATTCAACAATGAATAAGGAGGTATTAATTTCTATCATTTTTGACTAATATTATTAATTCCAAAGAACTCCAGTAATCTCTTCTCTTTTTGCCTTGATTTGCTAGGCAGATCTTTAAAAATCTTCAATAAAATTTCCCCTATGTACTCTGTAGTGTTCTTCACAATGTGATACACACAGAAGAAACTCAATAATATTTCAAGGGAATCTGAGCTCCTTTTCCTTCATTGTGGATGCTGAAATTATATAGCCATCAACTTTCATAAACTGGAGAAAATAATTAAGCTCCCATTCATAGAGTGTTTAACATACTTTATTGTTTCAACAACTTTCCAACCCCATAATCCATTATGCTGTGCCCAAATAGCGGCTTGTGAAGGAAGTAGGGAACATGGCTTGCTTGTTCACTAAAGCACTGGAGAAGCAGAGAAGAAAAGAAAGATCCTGGCCCAGAGGGTCTTTCCTTTTGTTGGATGCCACTTTACACTTAAAACACACTTTTAAAAATATCCTGTTCTAGCACTAAATTCCATCTTCACCAGCCTTTCAGGCTATATTTATAATGTCATGCTATACTATAATGTACTATAATACCATGATATATCAAAAACCTATATTATAATATTTTATAACACTAGGGCACTGAAGACAGACCAGTCCCTGGGCCATGACTTACATGTCAATGTCCTCGACAGGTCGCTCTAATCCATCATACTTTTTAGACTGAGATCACTTTTTCAGTTTTGTTTTCTTTCTTAATTATTCAATTGGACTTTTATCTATTTTTAGCATCAAAAGTAAAATAAAAACCATGCCAAACACCAAGATAATCTTTCTGATGTGCTTATTCAATGTGAATTTGAACCCTAGAAATTCACACATTTGTTTGAATTTGGTCTCCAGTTACTAACGGCTACTTTGGAATCCAAGGAGCTCCTATGAACAGCTACCCGAGGGCACCCTGCTTTGTGAACTGAATTGTTAACATGACTGTGTTCAGGATGCTAAACTTTTCAGCTCATTTTAGGATTTCAGAATGTTTTATGACATTTTTGCAGTGTGAATGCCAAAGGCCGTTACTTTTTTCACTTTTTAAGAAATAAACATATCTCGTTGACGTGTTCAAATGGACCAGATGAAATAGTTTTTACTCTTTAAAGAGCATTCTTTGTTAAACTAGATGCTGCTGTTTTACTCCCTTTCATTAAGTATTGTGTTAAGGACAAAGTTTATAGAATCTTGGAAAGAAACAGAATTTCACTGTTGAGATAAATTTACATCAAAACTTCCTCCCATAATAGCTTTGGACACACATGAAATCTCTTGTGGCCACTTACATTTTGCATCAGTTTTTCTTGTATTGATTTTCTGTGTCTTGCACAGAGATCTAATAAATCAATCAGCTTAAAATAAATTCATATCATTGGAAATTATAAGTAAAATAAAAGGGTATTAGAGAATACTTTCACAGAATAAATTTGTATTTGTTCAGAAACAGACCTACTAAGATTATTTTGGGTTCACTGACAAAAAATCTGAGAAAATCATAATTTGAAGCTATAGCTGAAAGTAGAATACTTAACGTTGTCACATATATTTTCTTATTTACAGATACATTCCTTGGGTTTACACCATGATTTTAAATGTGACTTAGACCCTGAAACTGGTCTAATTTTGTCAACATGTCTAAAAGTGCAACCTGAGCACCAGGAGTGGAAAGAACAGTGTCTCAATTATCACAGAACCTGTAGTGGGTGGGGGAATGGATAGTCTGTGTTTGAAACTCACACAACTATTTTACTGAGTTTGAAATTTATTAAAGGCCATTTGCAGCTAAAGAATGATATAAAAATTCCTAAAGGCCAATTTAGCTTTCATTTACTATGCAGCTGGGACACTGAAACTTAAAACTCAATTGCCATTTATCTCAATTATGGCTCTTCCAACCCCTTTTTATTACACCCTTCCGGAATATTCAGTGACATTTTATGGGTTATGGCTTGTACATTTAAGTTTACAGTATACAATTGGTTTCACACAAAGCATCGGTTTTATCAACATATATTTTTACTTATCTGAACCATATTTAATGAATTATTTAACACGTGGAATATTATTTTCCCAAAATATATTTTCCATCATTTATAGGTTACATCTTTAAATTAATATGTTACCCTTCTGGTTATTATCATAAATGACAACGTTTCAGGAAGAGCTAGGAAGTTTGTTTAGTTTCTTGAGATATTCATCTATCTTCTAATTGAGAACTTAGTTATAAAGAGATATTACTAGTGCCACTGGAAGTGATTAATATTTGACATTTCAGTTACTTTGGGACTATGTTGGTTTCGCTCATGATCTGTCTACTGTGTTTTGTTTGCGTTATGATTGTTATTTGCTTGAATTTTATTTTTTGTTCACTTTCTCTCCCAGCACCATTTCTTGAGAGGGAAAAATATTAAGCGACCTGCAGTGTGCCTCTGTCCATCGTGACAAATCGCAGTGATGTTGTCATTGTCTTTCTATGATTAGTTTTATAGTTATGCTTTTTACAAAAAAACAGGTCAGGATATTGAAATTTTACCTGTTTTTAACTACTAAATTATACTTATTCAGTTTCTTTCTCAGTTTTAAGAGTTTTCTAAGAACACCGACGTGTGTCTCTCATTCACTGTCGCTCCTTGAAGACCATCCCTGACACTGGATTTGGTGTTGCACAGAATAACTTTCCGAGTCTTTTGTTTCTATTGGGAACATCTGCATCAAATTACAGATGTTTGTAGCAGTGAGAACTTCCACCTGGGGCTCAGTAACTGCAGGACGTCATTAGTTATCTCAAGAAAGACGAAACTTATGATTCACTTTCACATCATAAATAAATTGCAGTAAGGAGTCAAAGCACATTGTTTGAATGTTGGACCGTTCACAGCTCATCTTCCCCTCTTGCCCGTGTCTGTCCAATCCACGTCAATACAAAGCTCAGGTGCTCCTTCCTTCGGCACAAGTGGAAAGATCAAACTGTGCAAGCAAGTCCAACCCACAAGCAGGAACCCCCAGAGTGACCTCAAGCCTAACCACAGGTGAAGCCGTGCCAGTTGCCCACCTGGCTCTCGCAAGCCACATCGATTCCTGGCTGGGAGCCTATCCTGCACTCCCCAGGAAACTCTGTTATTTGAGTAATAATACTTTTTTATATCCTCTTGGTTGTATGTGTGTGGATCATTTTTCTCAGTAGCTGAATCACATTTTTGTTGAGGGGTTTATCCTGCCTTCCTGAGATGACAAAGACACATACCACTTACTGTTATAAATACTGTTTATGAAGATGCCCTAAGATATCATAGAATTATATAAACCACCATATACACTTTAAAATATATTATAAATAATCCATCTCTGTCGTCTTGCCATTAATAAAGAGAAAAACCTTTATTTAGTGTATGCACTTTTCATCACTCCTGGGTTAGGCATCCTTTTCTGAAGATTATGATCCACATTATTTATTGTTATCTAACAAGCTTCACTAATGTGTTTGCTGTCACATCAGTTCCTGAGAGCTCTGTGGTTTCTCTTTGGCCCTTGCTTCACCCCCTTCTTTTGGCTCTTTGCTCTTGAATGTACCCACACTGACCCGCCAAGCAGTCCCTGCCCTTTGTCTTCTGCCTGGGATAAACTGTTGAACCTGTAGGTAACACTAAGCATCATTTACTGCCACTTGAGCCCAATTTCTGTGGAAAGGAAGCAAACACTAAGTCTTGTTAGAAACAAAGAGTTCTAGGCTTACCTGGAAACTTGCCCCTACTCTGTATTTTTATAGACTACCCAAGCCCATTCCTTTTGTAACTGTTAACCTAACACTTGGTCTTTATTGATTAAATACTCGTTTGCTAAAGATGCAGTTGAATGAATAAATGTCGTGCCATTTCTAAATGCTTCTCCCTAACACTCCTCTCTAACGCCAGATGAAGAAAAGTGGACTTGGTGGGCGCTGCACTGGTGGCTCTTTCAGGACAAGATCATCCTGCTAGAGGCAGCCTGAGCACTTGGAAGCAGGTGCTCATAAGAGACTTGTTTGCTTAATCTTTACAAAATAGGGATAGACTCTAAGGTAAGAGTCTCCATAATAAGAATTTCAGCAGTAACTTATTGGTGACATTATGTCTCAGGTTGCATAACCCAAACCTGCATAAAAAATTCTTAAATCATTAAATTACATGTGGGTTCCAGGAATTTTAGCCTATCTCACTGGTTGTTATGGAAAAACAATGCCTGAGCTCGCTTGCTTGCTTTCTTTCTTTCTTTCTTTCTTTCTTTCTTTCTTTCTTTCTTTCTCTCTCTTTCCTTCCTTCCTTCTTTTTTTCTCTTTCTTTCTATCTTTCTTTCTTTCTTTCTTTCTTCTTTCCTTTTTCTTTCTTTCTCAATATATTGCTTCACTTCAAAGCATAAAATAAGGAAATTAAGAAGCTAATGTGTTATTCTAAAATGTCAAATATATTCTGGACATAATATATTATGTTTGTGTTGGTAACTGTAATTTTGAAAAGTGTACTGAATGTCTTAAAGGAAAATGTCACGGCATCGTAGATAAATTTCAGAGCTGTTCTTCTTTTTAATTTAACTGGAAGGGGAATGGCCCAGTGTTGACCTCCCCTTCCTATGAATGTTTTTCTTGGTACCCTACTTAAAGATATTGCTCAAAATCAAGCCAAGGTACTTCATTATAGAGGAAGGAAGGCAAGTTCCTAGGAAGACATCATAAAATATGTGGCACATTCAGGAAAGCATATGTGAAATGACTACCGACAAAATCCTTCGAGATCTTGCTGAAGAGTAATAGCCTATATCCAATCAGATGCTATTGTTGGGATCAGACTTATTTATCATAGGTTCTAAGTTAATATTTAGCAATCCATTAATTCTACAGTAATATGGCATAACTACTATACTTGAAATATGTGATTGCTGTATAAATATTTAACTAATAACTATGACTTTGAATTTAGCAACATGCTTTTAAGCTAAATATTCAGGAGGAATTATTGGTTCAGTCCTCGGTATGACCTCAGAAACATTCTTTCTACCTCAGAGGAAAGAGGTTCAAATCTGTTCAGAGATAGTTGGTTCTGAATTGAGAACTCATTGTTGCCCATGAGTGTCTGTAGAAGTTTTCTAAGACTTCCATGTCAAAGTACCATAAATTGGGTGGCCCAAAAAACAGAAATATGTTGTCTCACAGTTCCGGAGACTGTAAGTCTGAGATCAAGGTGTAGGCCGTGTTGGTTTCCTCTGAGGGCCGTGAAGTAAGGCCCAGTCCCGGGCCTCTCTTCGGGACTTGGAGATGGTCACCTTCCCTCTGTAAGTGTCTGTGTCTGTGTCCAAACTTCTCCTTTTATGAGGACACCAGTTATATTGGCTTAAGTTCCACTCTAATGACTTCATCTTAAATGTGTTATCTCTGTGAAGACTCTATCTCTAAATATGGTCACATCCACAGGTACCAAGGGCTAGAACTTCCAAAACATGATGTTAAGGGGAACAATTCAACTCTTATCAGTGTCCACACGGTGACCACAACTTGTAGTTTTCTGAGGAGAGGTATACTTTGTATACTGCCTACACGAAGCCAGATCATGGCTTTTCCTCCCTTAATCACATCCACGGTAGGAAAAGGACGTGGGCCCTGTTGGTGGGCTTTCTAGCTCACAGAGATCCCCACCTATTTAAAAACTGCTTCCCATTTGGAGGACTCATTCTCAGTACCATGTCTATAAACGGCCTTCTGTTTAGAGCTTATTGATTAAGGGGTGGATACCCCTTCCAAACTGAAGTATCAGATTCTCTCCCCCAGAAATTTTGAGTTTGAATCGAAAATGGAAAGAGGCTGAGAGTGTTGGAACCGAATTCCATTAAAAGGAGTATTCTACCAGGAAGTTGCCTAATATCCTTAGAGTGGTCTCTTTATCACCTATCCCATATCTTGCTGTTTCGACCTTCCTTTCATTTCATAATATGTGCTAATGTTTTAGCATATTCCCTGTTTTTTTCCTCAAGTTGATCAGAGTTGGTTTTTGTGTTTCTATCCAAATGATATCTGCTTATGTAATATCCAGTCACATGGAAGTTTTAAGAAAAAAATTATTTTTCATCTCCAGGGACAAAAAAGAAAAGAATCTCGGTAAATTTTGCCATAAAAACACTCATTCTTTCTTCCTAGAGCAGGTGGTCTCTCAAGGTTCTGTATTGTTTTGACCGTTAGTTTATGGCTTCACTCGGTAACAGAGTTAGGGACCCAAAGGGATAATGATATATTCTAAGGCAAAGATTGGGTTGAAAGATGATGAAGCAGCTACCAAGAGAATAAGACAGTCAGACAGGACTTCCAGGGGAGGATTAGAGAGCAAGTTCCACGTGAGGGTTTCTACTGGCCCATTAGTGACCGTCCATGGATGTATTTTCCCCGTAAACCTTTGCAAGTGATACGCAGCTCTTCCAGACTCCCAGGGCTGGAGTTCTGAGATGTCGTATCTGTGCAGAAAGGTCTGATGACTGCACAGAGCGTGTGTTTGGTATCATGGAGGTGGAACTTCAGAAGGCATGCCATGCCATCCGGAAAGGGGCGTAAGAAATGCAGTGCCTTCCACTTTCCTGGGCTATGCTGGGCCAGTGGCAAAGCCACATTCTTCCACCTGTGAGAGTCTTTAGCTCCAAGACACTCCAGGAACCAAGGCAGCTGCAGCTTCTACAGAGTCTGCTAAGACGGGGAGAAGAGGGGACACTTACTATCACATGTACCATTGGCCTTTAATGGTTTTACACACAGACTCTCAAAAGAAATTTGTAATCTACTCACACCATTTTAAGTACGCATCTAAAATACTTTATACATTTCAATGATTATAGTCTATTGTAAATAGTCATATTTTAAAACAAAATGGCACACACATTTAAATTTATCCATTGAATCCAAATACCACTTTGATGTGATACTAATTTAAAAAATGTATGTATACGTTCTTTTACATTTCAATAATTTATACCCTGGTTTTACTCCTTGAACAAAACCATTGCACATTTTCCCCCACAATTTTTATGAAAATAAAATATATTTTATAATTAAAAGTCTCTGAGAAATCACCTTACCACGCTTGTCCAAAACAAAAATATGTAATTAAATTTTTATTTTTAAATTGTCTCTGATTATAAGGCTCCAACAGTTAAAATATAACAGATAGTATTAGTACATAATTGTTTAAAACAACAAAAGAGATGTAATACATTCATAAATTTTAAGAATAAAAGGGTAAAATTTTATTACAAATGCATTTCTGAATGAAATACATCCTCAACCTTCTCTATGCATTTAATGTAGATAGAAACATATATACTGCCCTATCCAACCAGTGTGGTAGTTTGAATAGTGTTTTATTTTTGATTTACTGACAGCAAAACACAGTACAGATTGTATAAGATGAATTGAGGACTGACCACAGCTGGAAATAATATTTTGTGGTATACCTTGATAAAATATGTTTTTGTACCTAGCAGAATAACACAGACCATATCTGAAAAAATCTCCACGTTTTGCTCAACTTAATCCAAATGATCTTTAAAACTTTGGCATTCCTAGAAGCTTTCCAGCAGTCTTTTTGCTTTGCTCTCCTGGGAGTCTTCCTTAGGAGCTGCATATTCTTTAATAATGGTGGGGATACTATGGCAATGCCACAGTCAAGAGACAAAAGTGACCATTACTCCCACCGTCATGTACATCATCAGCTGCAATCAGAACGTCCCAGCCAGACATCAGGGAAGGCCAGGGCATGCGGCAGCTATAACGAGTCGAAAACACCGGAAACCTGCAAAGTTGCTGTGTGGGGATGTTCTGATTGCAGCTGCTAGGAACTGGAGTTGTTCTCATCCGGAGGGTAACATATAGCTTTGGACATGTGGGATGGGGCAGGCAAACGCCTTTCTTTCGTAATGTGGGCAGATTGCTACTGAGAGCTCTGGCCTGTCCAACTGCAAACCAGTTTTGGAAAAAAGTGATTAACGAAGATGAAGATCTGGAAAGCTCACCTCTTGAAATTGTCCAAGACTTCACAGTCCTTGGAAATTCTTCGTACACCTCTGTACAAAGTACAGGAGAATTCAAAGATAATGCCCTGTACTAACACACGTACCCCAGGATAGCTTTTACCATGTAATTTCCCTCTTTTCTCCATTGATTCTTTTTCTGACAGAGAGAAATGCTCAATAAATGGTTTAGTAATCCATGCATCGGTGTGCAAATAAAGAAGTAAATAAGTAAAGGGAACTGATCTGTGTGAGGTTTGTACAGCAAGGATGGACACGTGAAAGTCCACACAGTCTGGAGTTGCTATTACCTGTGATACCTGAGATAACACTGCATAAACAAAGTTGTCCCAGAATGACAGGTGCTTATGGAGTCTCTGGAACCCTGGCTGCTGCCACGGATAGTTAACTGATGGAGGAGAACATTTGCTGAACTCGTGTTGCACTTGGGAATGTTATAATCATATTCAGAGCTAATCATGGATCCACTTTAGACCTGAGATTAAAGATTTAGATTCAGTTAGAGAAAAAAATAAATAAAAAATTGCTCCAACCTTTTATTGGCTCATCTTTTGAAAAATCTTTGACACTTGGGCTGTTTCCAACAACAACTTAGAATATTAAATATAATTGAAATGAAGGGCTGCTCTGTTCAAGACAACTGCTGGAAGAACACAAGGCTGTCACTGTACTCAGAACATCAAGAATCTTTGTTATTAAGTTTCTTTTTCATTCAAAATAAAAGCAAATGTAGGCAGAAGCTTTCCTCCATGATTTTATATTAGACTTGGTATAGAATAACAACTGGATCATGTTAAATTCAGCCAGTGGCTAGTCAGCATGAACACCCAAAACTTTGAATCCCAAGACATGAGGATGCAATTCTTCCAGAGGAGCCTTATTTTTCATAAGAGCATGCAAGGTATATACATTACACCCACGATAAATGCTAGGGAAAATGCATATGTTTAATCTATATAGTTTGGTTAAGGACCATTTAGAATATAAATCTTATTTTGTAATATTTACAAAGTTGCTTCTCTGTTTTAGTTTATAAAATAATTTTAATATTCATAGGGAAGAAAATATCTCCTTCCAATTTCTCACATTTCCACCTTCTCCGAAGTCCTTTATTACAAAATGCTACTGTGTTACATCAAGTGTCCTGGAAATTTCTTGGAATTAAGTGTCACTTCCTCTTTTGGGGATTACAGATTTGACATCCAGATTACTGAAGTGAACAAACCGAATTTTCCTGGTTATCTGCTTCTGGCACGAGGACTTCTGAGCCTCCTCCGTCCCTGCTGACGCCACCTCTCTTCCGGGGACTGCTGCCCGCTCTTCAGGTCTCATGCCAGATGGTGCCTCCTTGGAGAAGGCTCCCCTCAAGCCCATAAGAGATGCCCCCCAGAAAAGAACAGCACCTCTCAGAGTCCCCGTCCTTATCGAGACCCAGGCCGGCACCCATTTTCCTGCTCTGCCCATTTCCTCCACAGCTGTGTGTGCTGGCAGGTAGGTGGTGGGGCAGGTGGTGGGGCAGGTGGCATGGGGCAGGTAGGTGGTGGGGCAGGTGGCATGGGGCAGGTGGTGGGGCAAGTGGTGGGGCAGGCGTGTGTCTGTGCTGCTCACGGTTACCTCCAGCGCAAAGCCAGCCTCCAACTGATACCTGTTTAATCAGTAAATCTTCCCCATTATTTCACTCCTTCACGTGCAAGTGCGTAGTTGGGAACTGGTAAATGTCGGTGAGTTGGCTCACACCCGGCAAGAGATGGTGAGAAACCCTGGGCATTATGCAAATTAATTTAAGAAGACTGCGAAAGGTGAGCCAAAGAAATAAACAGACATTTCACAAAAGAGAATATTCGGGTGTCAAATAGACACATGAAAACATGTTCAATGTTGTTAGTCATTAGGTAAACGAAAATCAAAATCCAACGAGATATCGCCACACACCTATCAGATTAAGTCAAATAAAAACAAAAATAGCGGCAACACACACTGCGGGCGAGGTTGTGGAGAAACTGGATCTCTTAAACGTTGCTCGTGGGAACGTAAATAGGAATGTAAAACGGCACGGTCACTTTGGACAACGGTCTGGCAGCTGGAAACGAGAAAACTAAACATGAAATTACCAGGTGACTTAACAATGGAACCCTTGGGCATTTATCTGGAAAAAACAAAGATGTGTGGCCACTCAAAAACCTATACACATGAGTGCTGTTCGGTTAGTTCCAATTTAATAGTGAGGACATGTTGTGTTTGGTTTTCCATTCTTGCGATACTTCACTTAGGAGAATGGTCTCCAGTTCCATCCAGATTGTCATAAGAGGTATTTAAATGTTTATACCCCTGTAATACTCTGAAATTAAAAAAAAAAAACTCTACACAAATTTTAATCAGATTTATTTGTGAAAAAGCCCAAACCTGGCAACACTCAGAGGTCTCTCATGAGGGAAATGATTAAACAATCTGGGCATGTCCAAATCATGGAACACTACTCATGTGTGTGAATGTCTGGGTTGTTCAGTGTAACTTGAAAGGTTACCTACTGTATGATCCCATTTCTATAACCTTCTTGAGGATAAATTATTGGTTGCCAACTGTTAAGGAGGAGTCCACGACAGGGGAGAGGTATATCCAGGCAGCAGTAAAGACCCTTGTGGTGCAGGAAACATTCCACATCTTGACTGTAGCAATGCCAATATTTCCTGTGGAATTGTACCGCAGTTTTGTCAGATGTCACCTTTGGGTAACTCAGTAGAGGCTACATAGGGTATCTCTGTGTTATTCTTATAACTACATGCAAATCTACAAGATCTCAAGAATTTAAAAATTTTAATTAAAAAAAAGTGATGGCTATTTTATTCTTCTATGAAGGTCAAGAGTTAGAACATCTTGGCTGTAAACTATTCCCTGAATTGCTTTCAATAACTAAGGAATATTTTTAAGTCCCATTTACCTCGCTGAGATGTTTGAGTGCCCTATCAGGACTTGTGTTTTTGACAAAATTAAGTTTACAAAATTACCTAAATACATCCAAATCTGGCAATTTTTCATTGTTTGCTTTTATGTGCTGAAATACACTGAGAAATGGTCCAGGATAAGCAGGAAATAATTATATACTTTAAGGTCAATATTTGTGTGCATATAGAGATGAGCTAAATTAATAGATATCTTGTCCTCTTCGGGGCATCCTGCGAGAACGGCCGTGCACACCACGAGGGCCTGCACAGTCCCGCATTTGCTGTCTCATGTCAGCTGGTCAGAGCCCCGCCATGCCCTGCTAGGAAGATCAGCATCTCGCTTTGAATTACCTGAACCTCCCCCTCAATTCGGCTTATTCTAGAATTCTGCAGCACACCCAGATCAAAGGGGAAGGAGGGAGGCTGTTGTGTCCACATGTCAAGCTACCCGAGAACGCTGTTGGCTCGGCCCGCCATGGCCTCTGTGCTGCCGTGGAAGCTGGTCCTGCAGGGCCGTGGACACAGCTCTGTGCCGCCACGCTGCACTGTAGGAGCAAGTCCCCAGACGTCCAGGGGCTCACGGATCGTGCTTGGCATTGGGTCCCCAAGGTGCCATCAAGCAGGGCTGAGTCCTAGGACTCCCCAGCCAGACGTCCCCCACTTGCCGCTTGTGGAAATCGTGGGGGAGTGTTTCGAATGGCCCATTTCCACAACATGGATTTGCTTCAGAGACTGCAGTTCACCACCCTCAATCCCTTGCTACTAGGATTGCCACAGAGCTTTCCTGATTCACTTCCAGATTTTTCTGTTTTAATCCAGCTTTTCTGAATTCACCCTGATTCACAAAAGGACTCCCTGAAAAAGAATCTCGGGTGGCAAGTGTCAGTGCCTGTGTCCCTTGTACAAACTGGTCTACTTCCTTCCCAAGGCCTCACAGCAGGTACCTCGGGAAAGAGGAACATTGATTTTCCATCGAGTATCAAATTTATAAAAGGGGCAATGACCAGGGATGGACATATTCAGGTACTTTAATAAACTCAATTGTGCCAAGTACGTAAGTCTTAACGTGGGTCTCAAAATCTCAGGGAGGTGAGTGGAACTTAGAAATATTCCTTGACTCGCCCTACTCTACTCCTGCTTCTAAAGGAAATCATTCATGATTTTTTGCATAACTCAAGAAGCCAGTGTCAAAGTGACTTTGAACATCCCCACTCAAAGGGCCCGTCAGTTAATTGTTGCTTTAAAAGGCCATGGTGGGACTGACTTCCAGAATGGTGGCGTGTGACACAGTGGGCTCTCTCCCTACAACAAACAGCCGTGTAGCTGGAGAAGATTGTGAAAATAAATCATTTCATATCTTCACAATTGACCTAAGTGCATACTGCAAACGGAGAACCACATATTCAAGAACATCTAGTAAATCTCAGCAAGAAGAGCAAGAGTCTGCAGCATTAGAGCAGCCAGGGAGCCCTGCCCACCTCCCCCTCCACCCCACGCTCTAGCTCACGGAAGCTGATGTGGGAGCTCTTCCCCGGGAGGGGATGGTCCAGAGGGGACTTCACCAAACGAGGGGGAGGCCACGGCATTTCCTCCTCTCTCCCAGATCTGTGGGGAAGATGCTTTCTTCCAGACACACTTCTGAGAGCTCTGGGGTGCCGTCATCCAGCTAGGCCCCGTCCATAAGGCATAACCTCGGCCCCACGTGTGGCAGGTTGAGATTACTGGGGCCCCATCGTCCTTGCCCGGCTCCCTGGTGGAGCGGATGTTCGGTACCGGAACAGGCAAAGGAAGAGACCAGGGCTACCTCACCTGCCCAGCGCCTCCTCACAGAGCAGCACGAGTCTCTACAACAAGCAGACCCGGTCCCAGCACCGGTGCAGCGCTGGAGAAGTTCCACAGGTGGAAAGGAAGCCCGCAAGGACCACGAGTTCTGCTGGAGAGGACCCGCCGTTTGCAAAAGCGTGTGGAAAGCTCCATGCCTAACAACATGTTTTACGTCAAAAATGTGCATTATTTTTTTTATGAATGAGTAAGAAATTATTAATTAATAGATGTGTCTGTTTTTATTTAGGTTATTGGTTTTTAACTTATTTTTTGATTGTATGTTTTCTTGGCAATCACTAAGGACATTGTGGAGACCATGGGAGATCTTGGGGGAAACAGGATGTTCATCTATCTTTTCAAAGAACCAAGTGCAAGTTTCAATGATTTTTCTGTGTTGCATTTCTGTTCACCATTTCACTTATTTCCACGGTAGCCTTTATTATTTCCTTTCTTCTACTTGCTTTGGGTTTAGTTTGCTCTTCTTTTTCCTGCTGTTTTTTAATGTGGAAAGTTAGGTTACTGATTTGAGACATTTCCTCTCATGTATAAATTTTATGCTATCGGTTTCCCTTATCTGCTCACTAAGGCGTTCAGGTCTGTGACCTCCTTGGAAAGACGTCCTTCAGCGCTGACAGACTCTCTGTAGAATTTGTCACCCTGCAAACTCTGCCTTGTCAAAGAGCTGGCTTGGTCCTCCTGGCTACGAAAGCTGGGATTTGTGTCATTCTGTGTTGTGTCTTAGCACAACATAGAATGTACATTCACGTATGGCGTGAAGATGACCACCGGATTCTAAAGATGGAAGGTGATCGCCGGCCACGTTCCTGGTGTGTGAAGCTGCGTTTCTTCAGAAACAAAGGGGGCTTAGGTGCTGCCTTTCCACCAGAATGGGACGTGTAAGCTGACCTTTCCTGTAATAAAGCAGACTTTCCAATTCTATCCCAGGGAGTCCTCTTTAGGGTCTCCAGAAGTATCAGAACTCTCCTGCATGCAAAAAAGCATTTTCATGATAATGTAGCTATAATTATGTGCACATTTCTTATGAACAAAATAAATATGCATGCACTCTGATACCGGAAGTTCCTTGAGAAAGTGAAAAAAATAATAAACAAACAATGTTTAATGTAAAGTTTTTGGTCATAATTTCTTAAATTTGTAGCTTAAAATTTTATTTCTTTTACACTCTTTTAAAAAATATTTCAATAGACTTAAGGGTACAATTTTTTTTTGTTGTTACATGGATGAATTTTATAGAGGTGAAGTACAATTTTAGACAGCAAATAAATTGATGAACAGACTTTCTCATAGCATTAGATGACAAATGTGTTTGATCTTTAGTGAGATCTGAAGAAATTTATATTTCTTAGAATATATATGAAACAAACAAGAAAAATTAGAAGATATTTTGAGAAGAATGAAGACTAAACTATAACATATCAAAACGTATGGAACATAGCAACAGCAGTATCAGAGGGCAATTTGTAGCTATAAATGTTATAGTACTTTTTTAAAAGACATCTAATAAGTAGCCTAAACTTCTACCTTATGAAGCTAAATGAAGAAGAGCAAAGCAAACCCAAAGCAAGCAGAACTAAGGAAAGGTTAAATATGGGAAGAAAAACAAGCAAAATAGGGAATAGAAAAATAATAGGCAAAATCAATGAAACCAAAAATTAGTTCTTCGAAAAAAATCAATAAGATGGACAGCCATTTAACTAAATTGAACAAGAACAAATGAGAGACAACTTAAATTACAAAAGTCAGGAATGAAAGAAGAGACATCACTACTGACTAGAAATCTAAGGATCATCACAGAGTCCTGGGAGGAAGTGTACGCCGTGAGCTAAAGAGCTCTGGCGGAGTGGCCGGGGAAGGACAGGAGGGCAGCCCTGGGCGAGGGTGCTCTGGGAAGGAGGGACCTGCCTGGGCCCGTCCCCCAGCTCTGCAGCATCCTGTCCTGTGGGGCCGGACACGGCCAGGGGTGCAGGGTCTTGGGTACCCCACCCTCTCCTGGGTCTTGGGAAGTTGTGATTTCAAAAGTCCAGAGTCCTTGACTACCATTGGCTCTCTATTAAGTTACAACCACTTCAGATCCCCTAAAATAATTATTGCTTGTAAATTGATCTCACAAATACACTCTGAGACATATGCCCTCATGTGTTCAAATTATGTAGAAACTTTGCTTATGCGAGGGCTGTCCGGAAAGTATCCAGCCATGCAAACTGCTCTCGTTCTGTTAACAACGGCTGGATGCTTTCCGGACAGCCCTCATATGTCACATTTTGTTTCATTTTAGTCTACATCATTCTTTTTCTCTTGTACTACAAAAACCAAAATCTGTTACTAATGTAGTCAAACTAGGCTGACTGACTTAATGGTACATGTATACCAATGTATGTTATGGATTAAGAGATATATAGGCTT
>VBSM01003039.1:28778568-28799288 GCA_008086735.1 Cheirogaleus medius
CTCCCAGAGTGCTAGGATTACAGGCGTGAGCCACCGCGCCCGGCCGATATATAGGCTTTTAAAAATGCATTGACAATTATAAGGAAGAAAATAGATAAAGTCCACATTGCACTGTATTTTCCCAGCCTGTTTGGGTTCACATCTACCAAAACATGTTTGTTTTTCTTTAGAATCATTGAAGTGAATGATTCGCAAAGTGATTGCACTTGTTTTTCATGTACTACAGCATTAGCATTATGAAAAAAATGTAAATCCAGTATGACCTTATTTAAATATATGAAAATATTTGACACTGGGGGAATGTTTTGAAGCCATGTATCCAAGTGTTTGTTCACTCTAAAGCTCATTCTACGGAAGGTGATAGGATGGACCTGCTGCCATAATCAGATGTTCAGAGTGAGCACAGGAGCAAGGACACCTGCCAGGAGTCTGGGGACCCGACCTGAGGGTCCACTCTGGCCGACTGCTTGAGCTGCTGCCAACTTCAGGGTGTTGGTTTCTCTGGGAACCCTGTCAAGCCCAAACTTCCATGGTGACTGTTCCAAACTGAGGGCAAATAGTCCAGTGGCCCTTTTCAAGTTCAAGGTAACATTTAAGAGGACTTGCTTATCATGATCGGTAATGCCAACGGCTTCATCTAACGCTGCGGTCCCCAACTGGTATCGATCCATGGCCTTTTAGGAACAGGGCCACACAGCAGGAGGTGGGCGCTGGGCGAGAGAGCGAAGCTTCATCTGTATTTACAGCCGCTCCCCGTCACTCACCATCCCCCTCCACCCAGTCTGTGCAAAATTTGTCTTCCATGAAGGTTGGGGACCGCTGATAATATACATCTTTTTATGCAAAAGGATTTCAGTATACACAACTTACAAATTTGAATTTTATTTATTGAAAACACACAAGAATCAGAAAAATCGGAAGACGTACAGCAATTCGTGGTCATTTAAGGAAGACTGATGGAGATAATTGCTCATTCTTCCTTTTAATCAGTAATGGGACATGTTTACATATTAAATCTAAAAATAAATTGTAAAGTATTGACTTTAATGAAATCTCTTGTTAATTACCTTAAGAGTATGCCTTTGAATAGCATAAATAAATAATAAAATTATGATTACCTACCCAGGCTTCATTATATTTCCAATAGTATATTAAAGGAGCTCCATGTTTGCAGTTGGGTAGATATGGGTTTGGGTTCATGATTTGCCACTTACTAGCTATGAGATGTTAGGCAGGTTACTAGACTCTTTTGAGGCATAGCACTTAATTTACAAAGTGAAGATTACTGAATTAATTCACAGCAGATTTCAGAGTAAAATAGATAAGATGGTTAGAAAATTATAGATTTAGGCAGATAAGCACACAGAATTAGAACTCCTAAGAAGTAGCTATTCTTAGCATTACCATCACTCCCGAGGCTGAGGTGTGGTACCAACCATGGTTAAAGGTACGAACTCCAGGTGCATTTCAACAGCACAAGGCACTGAGGCTCTGAGCTGAAGGTGGGCAGTGGGCGAGTGTGGCATTAACACAGGGAAGACCCGACACACAGCAGATGTCTTGTATCCTCTCTCCACGTGCAATTCCCTTAATTCAGGGGACAGCCATTTGGAAATTGACTTTACAGTGGTAACAAAATCCAGGTAAGCTATGAAGGTTTTGCATCTCAACATCCAAGAAAAACCCTTGTGCAACCACTGCGTGATGTTAAAATAGGATACTTCATGTGTGGAAGGAGCAAACACTGTCTTTGTATCTGTTTTGCAAAGCAGATGATGTCACCTTGTAAATAAAGAATCCCTTTTCAAAAAAGAAGAGACGTATGCATTCCTGGGTAAATCTGTTAGTTGCTTTAGCAATATGTTTAACAAGTTTAACTAGGTCCCAGCGTGCTCAGCGGCGAGAAGGCGGTAGGTCTGAGTGTTGCGTGCCTGGCGTTCAGCCACTGAGCCTCCAGCTCCCTCCCACACAGGTCCACTTCCCGGTCTCCCCGTGTCCTTGATGTAATGAGTAAATTGTTACGGATGCAGATGGAGTGCCATCGAGATCTCGAAATCCCTCGGAGGTGACCATATGGCTCCCTCTCACCTTTAAATATTTAATGATGGTCCTTGGGCACACTCCAGTTACTAAAAAAACAAAGAAAACGAAAGTTTGAAAAAAGACGATTTTCATATCAATTACGAAAGATTGCACCAAAGAAAATCTACCCTATGATATTTAAACTTCTTTTAATTAGAATTTGTTGCTTGAGATTGATAAAACGTTTGCTAAATGTTTTGATGAAAAACCTATTATCCTTTAGTAGGTGGTAGGTGCCTTTCTCTATTGGAATAATGCAATCACATTCAAAGACCCTTTCCTGCTCTTGATTACATAAATCAATGACAGGCTGCTAATGCAAAGTCATCGTCAAGTAGCGATATTGGGTAAAAGCCTGATAAAATTGCTGTCTTCAGAAAACATGAAGATGTTGGGCTCTACTTTCTCTGTCAATTCGATCATGCTGGTTGTGGTCGGTAACCAAACTGCTGCCGAGTGTAACTGCCCTGGAGTTTCTGCGGCCACTGCAGGGTCCCCGTGCTGGAGAGATGTGCCTTTGCTTCTGAGAAGCACGTGAGTGCATCCTGCAGGCCCAGGTGGCCAGTCTTACTGTGGAAGCTTTCAGCTAATCTTTGAAAGTCTATAACTCATTCAGAGTGGTTAACATTTCATGGTTATTTAGTCAAGCTGTTGTATCAGCAGGTTAATTTTTTTTTAATTCTTACCTTTTTTTTTTTTTCCAATCAAGTAATATGTGCTTTCATCGGTCAGTCATTTGTTCTATCATTCAATAGGCATGTGGAAATTTATTACTCGGGGTCTGGGATAGGCACTGGAAGGTCAGAAATGAATAACACAATTCCTTTCCCCCAAGCTGAACACAATCTAGCAGGGTCACAGTTAGTGACGACATAGTTACGAGACAGCACAGGTGCCGTGGGGGTAGGTTCCTGGACTGAAGGCTCTGGGCTCAGAGGTAGGAGTGAATGTAGGGGAGGAGGCTGGGAAACGGGAACTGGCGAGGGAGGCTGGGGAAAGACTCCTGGAAACCTTGGATTACGTTTCTAAAAACCGAGGAGGGGTTGGCCTGGGTGGGCGTGGTCTTGGGGAGCTTTCCGGGCTGGCAGAGAGCTTAAGGACCTTGAGGGAAAGCAGGACAAGCTTGCAAAATGTTGGCCTTTTCACTATGGCAAAAGTGTGTGGTGCAGAGATGGTGAACGCGGAAGATAAGACTTACACTCACTTTGAAAAATTGAGTGTTCTAGGACTTAGCAATAAGTCGCACACTTGCCAGGATTTTTATTTTTATTTTTTTTTTTGCCTGTAATTTTTTGTTTGTAAAGAGATAAAGACACAGAAGATAAAGTTATTAGCTGAGAATATAAAACCGTAGAGGTGGGTAAGAGGGCATGAGATACGGACGCCGGGGGAGGAGGTAGAGTGCTCTGTTCAGAGGTGGGAGGTTTGCAGCGGAGCAAGTGGTCTTCGAGAGAGTTTTCTCTGGGAAACCTCCGCTTCCTCTGTGTAGCAGCGGCTGGGCTGAGAGCGCCAGTGTGCTAGTAAATCTCTGCAACAGACGCAAGTGAAAGCCCCGTTAAGGAACACTGGGGATCCCTAGAGAGAAACAGTAAAGAGAAATCCAGAGTTCCAGGGTGGCCGTGGCATGACTGTCTCCTTCCCTTCTCAGCTACCCGCGGAGAGCCACAGCACATGCGTCCTCAGCAGGAAAGCTATCGCCACAAAAGGGCCAAAAATGGTTTTGGGGGAAGGTAAAATAAACCCTTACTCCTCTGCATGAAACACAGACATACATACAACTCAAATAAGCATACGGTGAGTCTGTATTATTACATTTCTATGGGATGAAGCAATTAGGAAAACATACCTAAAAAGGCTTCTTAATGGGCGTGATAATGAAAAAGTGGTAGAAAAACACAGCTGTTACCTAGAATGGTAACCTGTACAAAAACAGGTGGAATATTTTTAAAGGAAAATTGCTAGATGTGCATAAATTTTCCAAGTTTGGAAAACATGATTCTATGGAAAGCATCGTTGAGGCTAAACCAAAGAATAAAGACTGCCCTGCAACCCCTGTTCAACAGTGAGCTACCAGCTGTTAGAGAAGACCCTGGCCTTCACTCACATACACGTGCTGACATCCACGTGTTCTACTAAGCAAAAACAACCAACAACACAACAAAACACCGTGCAAGGCTGCGAGTTGATTACATTTCCCCAACCGCGCCCACGGCGTCCGGCTCCGTGAGCAGCACAGTTTCTGTGCTCACAGGAGAAAGTCACCTGGAATCCCTTCTCCTTTTATGCTCCACTCCGCCTCCTTTCTGGTGCTGCTGTGCAGGGTTTGACTGACATCTGGAAGGAGCTGCTAAAACGAGAGATCATTTTAACAAAGATGGGATCGAGAAGAGGTTAGTCCCATGCTTTACCACCTCGTGTCAAAAAAATTGCTCCATTTTGATGCCCGCCTTTGTTCCCTACGTTGGGGAATTAAGCTCTGTGATAAACAGACGTCGCCACTTGTTCCAGGGAGTGAGCGGTGGTGCTGATGAGCGCCCCTGGCTCGCTCTAGGCTCCACGCAGTAATTGCTGCCACCGGGCACGACGCAAACCCACCCGCCTTCAGCCCTCCTTTTGGACAGCGTGCTCTCTGTGGAATACGCCTGCTAACCCCTGAGCCGATTTAACAGCTCCCTCGCCGTGTCCCCAGGCTAGCTCTCTTGGCACGGAACCCCCCATCTTGCCAGACCCAGTTGCTTAGGGAACACTCTGCTCCTCCACCGTGATGCTCTGCCGCGCGCCCGCCCGTCCTTGCTCCCGCGGCTTGAAGTGGTAATCACTTCGTTTATCTGGAGCCACACTCAGGTTAGTCTTCTTTTCTCCAGGAAAAGGGGAAAGAGAAAGCAATTTTAAATCTGTGTAGAATAAAATAATCTGGACAGCAATAGGCAGACGAATCTAGTTTCACAAGTTTCGAGTTATAAATTTGCCCTATTGCATTTTATTTGGAACGAAATTATCCAGCCTCTCTCTCCACCTCTGGGAAGAAGGCATTCCATAGGAAAGAAGGGAATTTTCTCTGTTTAGGTCTCTGGGGGGAAATACATGCCCCAATTGCTGAATGGATGTATAGACGACGTCCCTTCGACTAGTTTGCAAAAGTGTGAACTCTGCCCGCTAGGTCAGACACATCAAGTGCCTCTGAATGAAGTGGCCATGAACGAGCCACTATCTCCTGTGACAACAGACAGACTTGTGCTGGGGGCAGGGCGGGGAGTAACCGAAAATTCTCAGTGACCTTTCAGCCTCATTCGTGGTAATAGGGTATGTAACAGATTTGCAATTTCTCCTCTTTTTAACCTGTGGAAGTCTCAAACTGTCTCATTGGATGGTGAATGAGTGTTATGAGGATAAGCAGAAAACACGAAATAATCTCACGCTGACTCAGAGATTCCATCACATGATCACACATGGTACTCATCTGTCTTAGCCCAAAGAGGTCGTGTCTGAATTATTTAAACTCAATAGAAGAATATGAACTTTGATTTGGCTGTAAACTAGCAATAGTCCCACCTGGGTTTAAGTAAACCCATTTCATCAGTTTAAGAATGGATCAATCTAAAGTAAGTCTCTAGCACTGGACCTACATGTTTAAAAGTACAAAAAGATTGTGATAAGATAGATATTCATGCATGCCCACGCTTTCAAGCATATATGTCATGTACTCTACTCAATAATTTTATAATTTTATAACTAATACAACTGTCACCTAATTCGATTTGAAGGAGAAGGACTTCTGAATTCATGCTGAACCTCGGCGTGACGTCAGGCAGACCAGCATGTCATGACGTTCAGAGGCATTCGGATGCCTCCTTGTTTGTGTGACTTCCAGCTTAATGATTTGAATAGCTTGAACTTTTAAAATTAAAACCAGGACTGTCCCATGAGAGCAGAGAGCTCTCATGGAGACCCAAGATGTGGAGGTTAATCAAACTGCATGTCCTTTCTCTCTCGTTGGATATTCCTTAAGACAGGGGTGCAGAGGAAAGGTGAGGCAACGGCACCTGTGACCACGCAGGCTCCTGCATGTGTCCTGAAGAAGGAGGATGTAGGTCTCTGTTGACTCGAACGTTAGGAAAACTCCTCATTCATTCTCACCTTTTGTCCAGTTTTGTCTTTGAGCATCTTCTCTGAAAATGTAGAAATGTATCTTCTCGTTCAAATTGAAACTTTAGCTCTGTGTGCCTCATCCCCTTCCTGCTCCCTTGACAAATGGGCATAATGTAGTCCATGTCACTGTATCTACAAATACTCTTGAAGTGCCTAATATAATATAGTCCATAGTCTAATTAGTCCTAGTCTAATATGGACTAGGTTGTCACTCTTCAGGATGTGCAACTCCTCAAGTGTACCAGTCAGACTTGTGTTGTAAAATAAATCATTACCAAGTTGACTTAGGCTTAAACATCACTTTCCTATAACTTCGGAGTATTCGTTATTGCTGCTATTGCCCTCACAACTGTCAAAATGGATATGTTTATTATATTTTAGTAAAAAGAAAATACAGCATCTTAACTTTAAAAGGCTTGTTCAAAATCAAAGACAGTTTTCTGAGCCTCTTCACTGGACTTCTCCCTAGCATTGAACATTTCATCACTCCCTTCCTCATTAAACTCTCTCTTATCTGACTCCTGTTACCCCAAGACCATACCGTACCCGATCGCTCTCACCCCAGACACAGGTCCTCCTGAGCACTTTGTGCCGAAGTCTTTAGGGCTCAGGTCTGAGACAGAAGCCTTGGTTGTGCATTTGGTCATCCCGGAAAACTAACCAGCAAGACAATCCCTTGTGTGATGGAGCCTGGCATAGCGAGACCAGACAGCTCTCCCCTGAGCGGGAGAGCATTTTCAACTGCCTTCCAGACACGCCACAAAGCATTCAAGGTCGACACGAACTGACCCGAAAGTGCATCTCTCTTGACTTTAGCTCTGCCATGTAAAGAACTTGGAAGTTGTCACTCCAGTCCTCACAAGAAAAACAGTGGAACAAACTGTGGCTATTTGCTCCAAAAAATTAAGAATTTGAAGATAGTGACAGCAGAACATTTACCCAAGTGTGGGGTCCCTCTGAGCACGAGTCCGTGTGCAGCTGTGGGTAATGCACACCCAGGAAGCCAGTTCTACCTGGCACATAGGTAAGCACTTAGGTGCACCGGAAGTACTACTACTGCTAAATAGTACAGTACTCTGTGCTGCTATTAGTAGTTGCAGCAGCAGCAGCAGCATTAGTAGCACAAGTAATATTAGTAATGTTGGTAGTACTATCAGATTTTACTGCTACTGTTACTAGTACTACTACAATAGTAGTAAAATAAAATCACACTTCTAAGGAAGAAATCTGAAAATATACCTTATTCCTCCCTTTGTCTCTGCTTGCAGCTGGTGAATACCTATTGATTATTTTTAGCCAGTTAAATTTCTCCCAATATTTTGTTCTCTCTCCCTACTGCTCGAATCATACCTATCTTAGATACGCAATCAATTTTTAATTGGCTGCTGTTCCTCCAGGCCAACCGTTTCATCATCCTTCAAGCTCTCTAACCAAATCCGCTGTGGCAAAATGCAATCTCATGATCGCACCCCCATGCTGAAGACAGTCCAAGGCTCCACACGGTTTAAAAACAGCCTGGAAACAGCCCTCCACCTTCCTTAGGATTCATCCCGCCTCTCCCTAGTCCCTCTGCTGTGGGTCCCCTCCCCTCAAAACCTCTGTCCCCAAAGACTCCCAGATTGTTTGTAGGTGCAGATGATGATAATCTACTGAAAGTTCTTGCCTGTTTTTTTACATATACAACCTCCCCGCTCCCCCACTGAACGATTATGAGCATTTCTCTTTACCCTTTCTTATCTTATTCATACATCTCTTTGGTTGGGCGCTCTCATTCACTTCTCTCCGGAGTCAGGCATGTTTTCCCCTTTGCTTAGGTACCCTCTGTCCTCGCCTGTCTGGGGATCATCTCTCCCACCCTCCCTGCACGTCACAGGCCGCCCAGAAAGCATGTTCTCGTCGCTGTGTGCAAAGTACATAGTGAGTGTGCTTCACGAACTCTTGAGGACTGGGGGATGAATGCACGAAGGAATGATGACAGAATTAAAGGAACAAATGACTCACTTTCATATTAATAACGTTAAAAAATTGGGAGCATTTAAAAAGTCATCGAAGAAAAAAATTCATACATAGAGGGAATTCAAATGGAAAAATCTAAAATCTGAATTGCAAAGTTACCATTTTCCCCTTTCCATACCCTAGGAGTTAGAATTAAGTCACTTAGTTTCGTTTGCGCTCAGGGAAGACAAATTAAGCTCCACCTCCTAAAAGAAATAACAAAGAATTTGCGGACACGTGTTAAAACTACCGTACCACCATAATTAATAAACAGATTGGAAGAGATGATTTGAGCACACGCAAGTATCCCTTCCTCTTTTAAGATTTCTCCCGCTAATTTCATCAGTGAATTTTATCTGCAGTAATTACTACCGGGGTGCTCCAATGGGGCATTTTTATTTCCCTCATTTATTCTATATTTAGTGATTGGAATTTTTCTGTAAGAAAGACTTGTCTCTTATCCTCCACTTATTTATTCATTAGTTTACTCATTTGTGTCCAGCATGGATTTCTGGGTATTTACTTTATTCTTGGTGTTATAATACAATACGATCATTTTTTCTTTCTTTTTTTTTTTTTTGCCACTCAAGTTTTCCCAGGGTTTGGCCATCGGGAGATCTGTTACACGAGTTTCTGAGTCCTGTGAACACACACCCTTTTTTTGTGAGCACTTACTTATTCCAGGCTCTTTGGGTGTTTTTCTTGCCTCAGCCCTTAAATCAGCAAGTTTTTCAGGGAGTCTTGACTCCTTTTGTTGGAGAATGGTATTTAGAAAGCAAGGTCTGGGTGCCGGGTATGCTTGCTGCTGCTGGGACTTCCTTGTCTCTGTGCTATCTCGGTGTATACAACCCCGTAGAGACACACGTCTACACTTGTTTCTGCAGCTTTCCGCCTGTGTGTGTTTGTGTGTGTGTGAACCTGAACATGAGTTCATACTGATGTCTTCCACTCCAAACTACCACCCAGAAATACCTTTCTAAATGGCAATAATTCAGTTTTGCCTTGGCCTCCCTCTTCTCATGTGGCTTCTGCACTAAAATAAGACATGCACATACCAGTTTATGAGTCCAAAGACAAGCAAATGGAATGAAATTTCCATTTATCCAAGAACATGCAAGAACCTTGGCCAATGCAGTTTGGATGCATTAGTTTAAATCAAGTTCTTTGGGTTCCTTAGGTAACATGATCAATGCTGGCTTTCATTTGGTTTGAAGTAAGCCACCCAAGGAGCACCTACAATAACCAAACCACTTGCTACAGACACTTCCCAAACTTAATCAGGAATTTCCTCTTTTTGCCTTTTCTTCCTGTATGCAGAGAGAATGCATACAATTTTATCTAAGTATATACCGTTTGGAGAGAAATCAATTGTATATGGTCTTGGTGACTAATTGCTTATGAAATCTATCAACAGGCTTGTGAATGTCTTGTATTATACCATCCATAGAAAGTTTGTGTATGGCTTATTTTGTATAATATTATTCTGAGGAAAAAAACCAGTATTTCTCTGTCATAATGTTAAGGAAAGCAGGAATAAAACTAAGACAAGGAGAGTGAGCAAGACAGAAGCTTGTTTTCTCCCGAAGGGCTCAAACTCTCCCTTGGCAGAGGTATTTAGGAAAGGATACACAGGACTTGGAGACAGTGGTTTGTAGACCTAGCCTTGATTTGGCATTCGACATTCACTAACCTAGTGATCGTAGGTCCATCATCAAACCTCTCAGGATTTGCGACTCCACGCCTCCACAGTGAGGGGGCTGGGCTGCACAGATCCTGAGGTTACCTGTCACCTGTCCCGGGGAGCAGAAGGCCACCTACGCCAGGCTCACGGCTGAGCTCATTCAGTTTTGCTCTTATCAGGACTATTTGACTTTTAATTTCTTTCATTAAGAAGGTGGTGTAAATGATGACTGCCACTTATTTCCCTCCTAGGTTGAGAAAATAAAGATAGACCCGATTCAAGTGTCCACCAGTTTCCTGATTCTGCCTTATTCATCTGCATTAAACACTGTCACCGCCTACTTACAGGTCTGCCACCCGGCACCTCCTCTGTGGCAGTAAATATTTGTGCCCTCTTTGACTGCGTACGAGCAGAAGTCCTATCAACGTGGTGCTGGCTCCCTTTGTGTGCGTCATTCCTGTCCAAGTGCTCCCTCACATCTGACATTTCTCTCCCTCCCTCCCGCCCTGCCTCTCTTTCATAAAGGGTTGAGTTGTGTTTCATCCTCTAATCCTTCCAAAGCACGGTGTACCTTTCTAAATGACGGCAGCCCCCTGACAAGGCGAGCGAGATGAGAACGCTGGGAGCCACATCAGAGGGGCCTGCTAGATCTGTTGTGACAACAGGGAAGGAATGCTGGGACTTGCTTCACCGGGGTCTGAAAGCACCTTTGTTATGTTTCCCAGGGAGAAGACAGAGGGTGGAGGCCTGGAGATGGCGGCCCCTCCCCTCCGCCTGCCAGTCACACCGGCACACATAAGAGAAACAAAAGATTAAGGAAAAGTGGGAGCAAAATCCAAAGGGAAAGGTGTAAATAAAAGAAGCATTTGCATAGTTCTAAATATCAAAACTGCTCTGTACCGTACCCGGAGGTGATTACAGCGAGGAAAGGTGACTAATTTGTGCCCGGAGGAATGTAGCTAAGGTCACCAGAATTGGATTCTTCTTGACTTCCATCTTGGCTGAAGATTTTTTTTTTTTTTTTTTTTTCTGAATAGTGAATGTCCTTTAAAGAAAAGATATATTCAGGGATTTTTTTTTTCTTGCTTGCTTAGTAAGGTGCTCATTTGCATCAGGTTGTCAAGAGTTATGACATTTAATGTTATTAATGTCACTTCCATTATTCCGCTGAATCTCAGCTGCCTTCACCTACAAAATGTAAATGTTTCTGACTACATGACCATAACTAGAGACCCCAAGGAAAGGGAAGAGAGGAACACAGGTCTCCGTGCTGCGGGGAGGCCACCTTGCCAGCCCCCGTTGTCACTCACTGCCATGAGTTTGGAAATGCATCCACTCGCATGTCAGAAGTATCACACACACACACACACACACACATGCTCCTCTCCTGCCCATGAATAAACCCACACATACATACATGCTCACGAACACACACACACACACACACACGAGTTATTTTTATTCTTGAAATCCAGTACAACCCAACAAACACCTGGAACCATTCCTTTTAGAAGAAATCGTGTCTGGATTTAAAAAGATGGATTTAGTTCTGTGAACACATGGCTGGATCAAAGAGGACCAGAAGATAGAAAAGGCGCATCTTGGAGGCAGGTGGACCCATCATTTTCTAGAGAATTCCATGCAGTGAGAATTACTCAATTACTGGATTCTAAAATGGCTTTTATATAGCTTATCTACAGGAATTTGTTGACATATGAAATAATTTTGCAATATAATCAAATTTTCAAAAATTATGACTTCCGTTATTTTCACTTGGGAAAGGCAAATAACTTTTAATATAATTATATTTCATATTTGAATAATCTTAAAGTTCAAAAGAATATTTGGGTAGTTCCATTGAATAAGACCTAAAATTTAATACTGAAATGGAAAATAGTCTTTATATATAACTTTTATTTTTATTATGAGAAATTTCAAAAGTATAGTAAAAAGCAGAAGACAATACAATTACCTCAATTCAGCAATTACTATTTTGTCATATGTTTATGTTTACCTTTTTAATTTTTCCTATTTTTGTACCTATTAATATATCTATTTTTAAGTTTATGTCTCTAGACAGATACAGAGATAAGCAGATAGGTAGGTAGACAGATAGATAGATAGATAGATAGAGTTACATAAATGTTTTGCCAAACACACACACCCATGTATACCCAACATACCATTATCATACGAGATTCAATTACCAATCATTCTCTAATATTAGCTTATCACAGGCCATTGGCACATTTTCTCTATTTGTTTTCCAAACCGAGAACTTTTTTTTATCAAACTCAGATTCGTCTCTTTGCATTGCATTACTGTGTCTCCTCTGTGTACTCCAAATTCAGAATAGAACCCTCCTCCTCAAAGTCTTAATTTTTCCCATAACAATGACTTTTTGAAGAGAATAAGGCAATTACTTTTAAGTGCCCACATTCGGAATTTGTTTGACTGTTTTTTTGTTTGTTTGTTTGTGTTTTACTATGCCTTACCTTGTTTGCCCATCCCTTACATTTCCTGTGTACCAAAGGTTAGGACAACATTCACATTCACTATTGTTAACAGGAACATGTCCTATGTGAGGTCACATACTTGAGATTGATTGTTATTTTTAAGGATAATTACCAGTTGTACAAACTTATAGAATATATGTGATATTTTGATACAAGCATAAAATGTATAATGATCAATTCAGGACAATTGGGAGAGCTATCACCTCAAATACTGATCATTTCTTCGGGTTGGGAACATTCCAAATATGCTCCTCTAGTTATTTTAAATACACAATGAATTATTAACTATAGTCACTACTGTGCTCCTGAACACTAGATTTCATTCCTCCTATCTTACTGTACCTCTGCACCCATGAACCAACCCCTCTCTATCCCTCCTCCCCGCCATCCTCCCCAATCTCCGGTAGCCATCATTCTACTGTCTACCACCATGAGATCAATTTTTTTGTAGCTTCCACATACAAGTGAGAACATGCAATATTTGTCTTTCTGTGCCTGGCTCATCTCCCTTAACATAAAGTCCTTCGGTATCATCAATGCTGTTGCCAATGACAGGATTTCATTCTTTTTAATAGCTTGATATTATTCCATTGTGTGTATGCACCACGTTTTCTTTATCCATTCACCTGTTGATGGACATCTGGGTTGATTCTACATCTTGACTATTGGAAATAGGGCTGCAACAAACAGGGGAATGCAGATACCTCTTTGGTATATTAATTTCTTTTCTTTTGGTATACTCAGCAGTGTGATTGCTGGACAATATGGTAGTTCTATTTTTATTTTTTTGAGAAGCCTCTATACTGTTTTTGTAGCAGCTGTGCTAATTTACATTCCCACCAACAGCGTGCATGGGTTCCCCTTTCTCTGCATCCTCACCCACATTCATTATTTTTTGTCTTCTTGATAAAAACTGTTTTAACTGTGGAGAGATGATGTCTCATTGTGGTTGAATTTGCATTTCTTTGATGATTGATGATGCATGATACTGAGTATTTTTTCATAAACCTGTTGGCCATTTTTATGTCTTCTTTTGAGAAATACCTATTCAGATCTTTTGCCTATTTTTAAGTAGGATTATTTGGGTTTTTGTTTGTTTTTGCTAATGAATTGTTTGGGTTTTTTATACAGTCTATTATTCTCTTATCAGTTGAATAGTATGCAAATATTTTCTCCCATTCTGTAGGTGGTCCCTTCACTCTGTTGATTGTTTCCTTTACTGTGCAGAAGCTTTTTACCGTGATGTGATCCCATTTGTTCATTTTTGCTTGATTGCCTGTGTTTTTGAGGTCTTACTCAACCAATTTTTGCTCAGATAGATGTCCTTAAGCTTTTCCCAAATGTTATATGTAGTAGTTTTGTAACTTCAGGTCTTACATTTAAGTCTATAATCCATTCCGATTTGTTTTTTGTATATAGTGTA
Organism: Cheirogaleus medius; assembly: GCA_008086735.1. NCBI lineage: Eukaryota > Metazoa > Chordata > Mammalia > Primates > Cheirogaleidae > Cheirogaleus > Cheirogaleus medius. The sequence continues at coordinate 28,792,415 of VBSM01003039.1, forward strand.
TATAGTGAAAGACGGGGCTCTAGTTATATTCTTCTGCAGGTGAACATCCAGTTTTTCCAGCATCATTTATTGAAGAGACAGTCCTTTCCCCAAAGTATGTTCTTGGAGACGTTGTCAAAGCTAAGTTGACTATAAATATGTAGATTTATTTCTGGGTCCTTTTTCCTATTCCATTGGTCTATGTATTTGTTTTTATGCCAGTACCATGGTGTTTTGGTTACTACAGCTTCGTAGCATAGTTTGAAGTCAGGTAATGTGATGCTCCCAGATTTGTTCTTTTTGTTCATGATTGCTTTGGCTGTTCTGTGTCTTTTGTGGTTCCATATCAATTTTACGATTGTTTTTCTATTTCTGTGAAGAATGTCAATGGTATTTTGACAGGTATTATGTTGAATCTGTAGATTGCCAGGTAGTGTGAACATTTTAGCAATATTGATTATTTTAATACATGAATATGGAATATCTATCCCTTTTTGTGTGTCCTCTTCAGTTTCTCTCATCAATGTGTTATAGTTTCATGGTAGAGAGCTTTCACTTCTTGGGTTAAGCTTATTTCTAGGTATTTTATTTTACTTTTATCTATTATATATTGGGTTGCTTTTTAGCTTCTTTTTTAAAGTTGTTTGCTGTTGGTATTTATAAATGTTCTTAATTTTTGAATGTTGACTTTGTATCCCACAACTTTACTGAATTTGTTTATCAGTTCTAATAGTTTTCTTTTTACTAGAGTCTTTAGATGAGAAGAGCTTATCATCTACAAACAAGGATAATTGGATTTCTTCCTTTCCAATGCAGGTGCCCTTTGCCCTTTATTTATTTTTTTTCTCTTGTCTGATTGGTCTGGCTAACACTCCCAGTATTATTTTGAATAAAAGTAGCAAAAGTGAGCATCCTTGTATCATGCCAGATTTTAGAGGAAAGTCTTTCCATTTTCTCCTATTTGGTATGATATTAGCTTTGAGTTTGTTGTATATGGCCTTTATGTTGTGTAGGTATGCTCCTTCTATATACCCAGTTTGTTGAGGGCTTTGTCATGAAGGGAGGTTGAATTTGATTAGATGCTCTTTTGGCATCTATTGACCATATGGTTTTTGTCCTTAATTTTGTTGATTGATTTATCACATTTGCTGATTTGCATATGTTGAAGCATCCTTGCATCCTGGGATAGAACTTGCTTGATCATGATGAATGCTTTTTTTTAATATGCTGTTGAGTTCAATTTGCTAGAATTTTGTTAAAAATTTTGTATCTATGTTCATCAGAGATATTGGTCTTCAGTTTTCTTTTATTGTTTTTGGCTTTGTCTGGTTTTGTATCAGGTTAATGCTGGTCTCATAGAATGAGTCTGGAAATATTTTCTTTTCCTCAATATTCTAGAATAGTTTGAGTAGGATTAGGATTAGCTCTTTTTTAAATGTTTAATAGAGTTCAGCAGTGAAGCCATCAGGTCCTGGCCTCTTTTATTGGAAAATTTTATTACTGCTCCTATCTTGTTACTTGTTATTGGGCTATTCAGGTTTTCTGTTCTTTCATGGTTTAATCTTAGTAAATTGTATGTGTCTAGGAATTTATCTTTTTCTTCTAGGTTTTCCAATTTATTGTCATTTAGTTGGCAATAAAGAGTATTGGCAATAAAAGACTATTGGCATAATAGTCTACCTTTTGAGTTTTTATGGTATTAATTATAATGTCTACTTTTTCATCTCTGATTTTATTTATTTGAGTCTCTCTTTTTTCCCCCTCAGTCTGAATAAAAGTTTGTAGATTGTATTTATCCTTTCAAAAACCCAACTTTTTGTTTCATTGATTTTTTGGTGTTTTTTAATATTAATTTTATTTATTTCTGCTCTGATCTACATTATTTATTTTCTTCTACTGATTTTGTGTTTGATTTGTTCTTGCATTATTAGTTCTTTAAGATGCATCCTTAGTATTTTTTTAAGTCTTTACACTTTTTAGGTATAGGTGTTTATTGCTGTAAACGTCCCTCTTTGCACTATTTTTGTTATGTATCACTAGTATTGGTATGTTGTGTGTCAATTTCCATTTGTTTCAAAAAATTTTTTAATTTTCTACTTAATTTGTGTTTTGACCCAATTGTCATTCAGTAGCATGTGGTTTAATTTTCATGTATTTGTATGGTTTTCAAAGTTCCTCTAGCTATCGATTTCTAGTTTTATTCTATTTTATTTAGAAAATATACTTGTTATGATACCATTTTTAAAAAAATGTTTTGAGACTGACTTGTTTTGTGGCCTAACATATGGTCTATCCTTGAGAATGTTTCAGGTGCTGATGAGAAAAATTTGTATTCTGCAGCTGTCAGATTAAATGTTTTATAAATGTCTGTTAGGACTATTTAGTCTATAATACACATTAAGTTTGATATTTCTTTGTTGACTTTCTGTCTAGATAATCTGTTCAGTACTGAAAATGGGGTCCTAAAATCCTCAACTATTATATTGGGGTCTCTCTCTCTCTCTCTCTTTTGCTCTTTCGTTCTAATAATATTTGCTTCATATATCTGGGTGCTCCAACATCAGGTACTAATACATTTATAATTATTATATTTTGCTGAATTAACAAAGTTTTCATTATATAATGACCTTCTTGTTTCTTTTTATAGTTACTATTTTGAAATCTGTTTTACCTGATATAAGCATAGCTACTCTCCCCCTGCTTTGGTTTCCATTTGCATGAAACATTTTCCATCCTTTCATTTGCAGTCTATTTGTGCTTTTTTACATGAAGTGAGTTTCTTGTAGGCAGCATATAGTTGGGCCTTATTTGTTTTTGTTTTAGTATTTTTTATCCTGTTGGCCACTTTATGTTTTTTAACTGGAGAATTTAGTCCATTTACATGCAATATTATTATTGATTGGTAAGGATTTAATTATTATCATTTTGTTATTTGTTTTCTAGTTGTTTTGTTATTCCTCTCTTCCTTTTTCTTTTTCTTCCAGTCTTCCATTGTGTATAAGTGATTTTCTCTGGAATTATGTTTTAATTTCTTCCTTTTTGTTTTTTATCTATTGTAAGTTTTTGCTGTATGGTTACCCATGAGACTTGCAAAAATATCTTTTATCCAATTACTTTAAACTGATGACAATTGAACTCTAATCACAATGAAAACAAAACAAAACAAAGAAAAAACAAGCAAAGAGAAAACTTTAAAAAACCCTCTGCACTTTTATTCCATCTTTCCCATTTTTTGACTTTTTGGTGTTTCTATAAATTCTACATTATCTATTTAAAAATTATAATAGCATTTAGTTTTCATAGTACAGATATTAGCGGTTTACATACTGTGATTATAACATGAGAGTATTCTGTATTTGTCTGTACTTACTGCTACCAGTGAGTTTTATATCTATGGATGATTTTTTGTTGCATTTTAGTATCCTTTCATTTCAGATTAAAGAAGAGCTCCTTTTAGCATTTCTTGAAAGACAGGCCTAATGTTGATGAATTCCCTTGGCTTTTGTTTGTCTTGGAAAGTTTTCATTTCTCCTTCATGTTTGAAGGATAGCTTTGATGGTTGGATTTTTTTTCCAGCACAGTAGATATGTAATCCTACTCCTTCCTGGTCTGGAAGGTTTCCACTGAGAAGTCTGCTGCCAGATATATCAGAGCTCCTTTATATGTTACTTGGTTTTATTAAGGTTTTTTTTTTTTTTTTTTTTTTACTGTTTTTAGGATCCTGTCTTTGTCCTTAACCTTTGAGAGTTTGATTATTATATGTCTTGAGGTCTTGAGGTAGTGTTATTTGAGTTGAATCTACTGGGTGTTCATTGGCCTTCCCGTACCCATCTTTCTTTGGAAAGTTCTCTGTCATTACTTCTTTGAATAAACTTTCTACTCTGATCTCTTTCTCTGTGTCCTCTTTAAGGCTAATAACTATTAGGTTTGCTCTTTTGAGGCTGTTTCCTAGATCTTGTAGGTGTGCTTCATTCTTTTAAATACTTTTTTCTTTTTTCCCTCTTATTGTGTATTTTCAAATAGATTATTTTTGAGAACACTAATTCTTTCTTTTACTTGATTAATTCTGCTGTTGAGACACTCTGATGCGTTTTTTTTCAGTTTGACAATTAAATTTTTCAACCTCAGGATTTCTGTTTTTATTATGCAGATTTATTTGTTTAATTTCTCTGATAGGATTCTAAATTTTTTTCTTTGTGTTATCATGAAGTTTGTTGAGCTTCCTCAAGACAGCTATTTTGAACTCTCTGAGAGGTCATGATATCTGTCACTTCAGGATTGGTCACTCTTACCTTATTTAGTCTATTTGGTGAGGTCATGTTTTCCTGGATGTTACTGGTGCTTGTCAGTGTTCATTGATGCCTGAACATTGAAGAGTTAGGTATATATTCCTGTTTTTACAATGTAGCCTTGTTCGTATCCATCCTTCTTGAGAGGGCTTTCCAAGGATTCAAAGGAGATCGAGTGTTGTTACCTAAGCCTATGGTCAATGCAGCCGTTTTGACACAAGGGGGCACCCTAAGCCCGGGAAAGCTTCAGCTATTTCAGGCTCCTAGATACACAGCCCTGGTGGCTTTAGGGAAGATAAGGGAGAATTCCCTGCATTCACAGGTAAAGTCCTTCACTCTCTTCCCCAGTATCTCCCCCAATCAGAAGAAGTCTATCTCCTTGTCGTGCTGGCTGGAGTGGGGATAGGGGTGACAGGGCACTCTCGTGGCTATCTCAGCTGGTGTCACATTGGTTGCACCACAAACCCACAGGTGCCAAGACCAGTGCAGCACCAGGGCTTGCCCAGGGACTGCAGTTGGTGTGTCCTGACTGCCACACAAATTTATTTTAGGCCATTTTGGTCATCCAGTAATGAAGTGGCCAGGACTCAGTTTCTTCCTACCAGGGTGGAGGATCCCCTCTGGCCCAGGGCTGCTCTAAATGCTCCCCTCTGTGGGCACCAGCAGAATTCTGCCCGGTGTTGCCTTCCACTGTGCCATGTCCACGCTGAGTTCTAATGCAAAGTCTCACTCTCTCTTCCCTCTTTCTAAGCACACAGCAGATTCTCTCTCCATACTGTGCTGCCCGGGGCTCGGGAAGGGTCGGTGTAAGCAATGCACGATCATCCTTCCCGCACTCCTGAGTGCATCTTTCCTTGTTATTATGTTAGCATCAGGTATTGTGTTCACTCACCTAATTTCCTGGTTCTTGTAAGGTGCTTTCTTGTGTGGGGAGTTGTTCAACTTTTGTTCCTGCCAGAAGGAAGACCACTGTGAGTTCTATTTAGCAACATTGCTCCGCCTCATCTCTTGTATTCTTCTGAAATGCCTCCCATTGGTCTTCGAACACTTTGAACCTTTCTTGTTGCTCAGTTTAAGTTGGCTTTTGTCTAATGAATACTGGCTTTTGCTAGTGATGAAAAGTTAGAGATAATTTTTGCTGCAGGTGTCATTACTTCCAGGCTGTAAGATGAGCTTGGGAAAGTACATATTTTTGAAATTAATTACGAAATCGTATTTCTGAACCACATTTAAAATTAGAGGGTTTTGCCTTTAACTGTTTCGATTTTCTATTTTTATCTATTTTATCTTACATTCAGAGTCTTGGTTCATAAGATAAGTAACATATTTGCTTATTGGGCCCTCTTATGGTCTGCAGAAATTAGTATCAAAATTAAAATGTCATCATTACAAATAGAACTTCTGAGTGAAGTTTAAGATTTATTTACAATCCTTTTGACCCTTGAAATATATCCTATTGAGGATGTACTATCAGAATCATATGTAAAATATAACTTGAGTTATTTCTTTTCTGTGTTATGTTAGCCATCTATTTTTGTCTTCATGAAATTTAATAATTAATGTTTCTTTTAAAATTGTATTTTATCTTTTAATAGGTAAAACATTTACATGATTAGAATGTCAAATATATATTAAGTTATACTTACAAATGCATTACATCTGTATGTATTTACCCAACACTATCTATAGATATAGATATCTAGAGTGTATAGATATCTATCTATGCACTATCTATATCTATCTGTATTAGGTTTGTTCTTCCACTAGTTTTCTTTAAAAAATAAGCAACCATCTATATTTTTTTCACCTTTTTTCTTACATAAAATGAAGCATAATAAATATACCATTCTGTAACTTTCTTCATTTTTTAATTTAAGTGTGTATTATGAATATCACTCAATAATACCACTTTTCTCACCTTTTTTGTTAGTGTTCACTCTATTTAGAATTCCTCATTTTTTACACTAATAATATTACATTGGGTGAATGTACATTTTTATTTTCTTGACAAACAGTCTCCTATTGATGCTCTATCTTTTCTTGCTTATATATTTGCTGTCAAGAATTTGAGGACAACTTGATTATTTTTCTTTGTAAATTACTTGGAATTTATACCTGGAGATTCACATATTTCATATTTTTATGGTTTAATTTTTTTATTACAATATGTTTTAGAATTGATATTTCTTCTGGGTCAATATTTTCAGGCATGTAATGGGCCCCTCTCAATATGTAAATTCACATTTTCTTTTATTTCAAGAATAAGGCGTGTGTATGCATGTATGTTACGCTTTTAAAAATAATTTTGTTTTATTGTTTTGTTTTTCCTCAAAAGAAAAGTGTTGGGGAGGAAGAATCAATTACTCCAATTATAGGTATGTTGGACCCCCCTTGAAGATCTTCCACACCTATTATTTTCTGATTCTTTTGATAGCATTCTTAATACTCTTTTATTTATATCCTATATGTGAGCTCTTTTGTTTATGTCCTACATTTCTCATACTATATTTTCATTACATGTCCTCTCTCACTTTGTAATTTAATCTTTATTTCTTTTTTTTTATTTAAGCATATTATGGGGGTACAAATATTACGGTTACGTATAT
>VBSM01003039.1:28799388-28819873 GCA_008086735.1 Cheirogaleus medius
GCATTTCCCTAATGATTAGAGATGTTGAGCATTTTTTCATATGTTTGTTGGCCAGATAAAATTTTTTCCAAATTCTTTCTGAGACTGAAGATCTCTCACTTTGCATTTTCTTTTGCTTAGTACCATCATGATATTCCGAATTTTCTGCTCATGATATTTATTATATGTGCCTTTGCATAAAAATCACCATAGTTTATACTCTAGTGTTTCACTGTTAAGTTTCCTCTTCTTCCTGGCTGTTTTGACTGTGTGAGAAAGAGGGGAATTTCACATTGTGAAAAGTTTTGAGTTTTATTTTCTGGTTTTTTTTTCTTGTTAATTGTTAGTCTAGAGCACCCTTTTCTCTTGTTGTGATACAGTTAAATTCTAACACAAATGAACACATTTCAAATTTCAAAGTCATGCTTATCAGTACATTGGATCAAAAGATATAAAAATCTCCAACTTAAATGTACTGATAAGCATGACTTTGAAATTTGAAATTGAACAGACAAGATAGGGAACATGGGTAGAAAAATACATCTTAACTCACCCTTTAATGAACTGGTGTAGTAATATTAGGACAAAAATAAGAAAGATATAAAATGTATAAATACAATGATCGATAAGCCCTATTTAAAATATATAAGATGTATATTCACAAAAGAGTACACATTTTGTTATGTTTTCCAAACTGGGTTATAAATTAGGCAACAAAAGAAAAACCAATGGGTTCTAAATAATCAACATTGTATTGTGTTCCTCAACCTTAAAGCCAACAACACCGACAAAACGTTTTTATGCATTTGTAAATGACTGAGATCACTATTAAATAACCCTGGGGTTAAAGAGAAAACAACAGGTGAATTATGGAAACATTGCAGCAGAATCATAAATAACTCAAGTATGTAAGGTTTTGATAAAACGTTTAAAACAGAAATTTGAGGCATATTTGTAACTTTAAATAAGTTTTGAGGAAAATTTGGAAATCTATTAAAAGAACTAATCCTCCATCTGAAAACCTGAAAAGACTGTATAAGTAAACAAAAAAGCATAATACATTTAAGGACTATAAAAAACTTTCAGAGAAAAAAGATTAAAATGAAAAGAAATTAAAATTGTTGATATACATAGCAATGTTAAGTAAGAATATAATGCAAATAAAACACAGAATTTTAAAGAGTGATAACCACTCATTCCATTATTCAGAAAATATTTACTAAATATCCACCACCATTGTTCCAGGCACAGGATGTTCAGTCAAAAAAACTCAGGCGAGGTTCTTATCTCTATAAAGTGGCAGAAAATGAAGTTTGAGAGCCAGATGGGGATCAGGAGATGCAGGTCCTCAGAAGGCAGGTGTGTCAATTGCAGTTATGTGTAACAGAGACTTGGCTGCAGTGAGTTAAGTGTGTATAGGTTCCTTTTACCAGGTAACAGGAAGTCTGAAGGTTGAGGTAGATAGTTTTGTGTTAATTTAAAGGCTCAAAAGTTTCAGCAATGTCTTCTTTGGGATTCTCTTAGACTTCACTTCACTGTGCCTAAATGGTTGTTGCTGCTCTGGCCATCACAGTTATATCCCAGATAGGAATAGAGGAAGAAGGGCAACCAAGATGAGGTCAAACGTGCAACAGGAAAGTGAAAGTTCTCCCAGAATTTGCCAGCAGAATTTCATGTCATTGGCCAGAACTATGTCACAATGCTGGCTACTCCTAGTTACAAGAAAGGTTGGAAATTAGGGTTTTTTGTTTATTGTTGTTTTTGTTTTGTTTTGTTTTGTTTTAACTAAGTTGTACATATTTCTGATTCCAGCCAAAAGATGTCTTGATAAGACATGACAGGATAATGGATATTTGAGAGGCAGGACTCTTAGCCTCTGCCATATTTGGGTCAGAAGTTTTGATTTCATTATACCTGTGTTAGGAAGTCTCTAGATGGCTTTAAGCAGCATAATTAGATTTAAATTTTACCTAGACATTTTGCCCGCTGCATATAGAATGATTTGTAGGCAAATGACATCAGAAACCAGGACAAAAGCCAGGGAAGTTACTACGGAAATCCAGGTAAGAAACAATGGTGGCCTGGGATGTGATGAAATTAACGTAGACAGAGAGAATTGGAAGAATAAGAAAATATTCCAAAGAGAAGCAGGACTTGTCCATGGAATGAAATTGCAGAGTGAGGGAAAGATAGCTCCCAAAGTTGAATCTACCCTAGAAATTTGACTTGAGCAGGTGGAGGACCACGGCACTTGAGGTGGGGGGACTTTGGCAGGTGCAGGGAGGTGGACGTCAGGGGTGCTGTTCCAACCTTCCATGGAGGAGAGGCTCTTGGACATCCAGGTGGAGTTCCCAGTCGCCTCTCGGAGACTGGAGATCTGAGAATAGAGCGAATAGAAGAATATGGCAAGAGCTCTGGGGGGAGTTGGAGATGCCAGGTTCTACCCTTTCTGCAGAAGGAGCCATTGAGTCCTTTCCCATGTACTGAGTTTTACCTTGTGGCTCTCACCGTACTTCTGTGGTGAAACGCGTTGCTTCTCCAATCTGCCATTGCCACTCTGACGTGGGCGGCAACGTGTGTTTTGTACCTGTAAGGGACTGCAGCCACATTTTTGTCCTTTGGAAAAGGAGGTTTTCTTAAAACCTGTGATTTACTTCACCACCGCCATAATAACAATCATAATGATTCTTTGGACATTTAAGCATCACCAATTAAAAATGAATAATCACCTTTTGCAGGTGAGGTAGTAAAGCAGAAGTCTAGCCCAGCCATAGACCACCCATCTGCACTAGTAGTATCTGCATTGTGGTCAACTGTTTGCCTTTGGTAAGGCCACAGACTAACCTATGACAATTAAAGGCAGATTCTCATTTTGAAAAGAAAAAATTGTTAAGATTTTTGTTAAAAAAGACATTATTGGGACAATCAATGAAACTTAAATAGGGTATGAAAATTAGAAGGTCGTGGCTTATCATCATTGCTTCCTGATTTTGATGGTTATATTTGTGTTACGTGGGAGAGTGTCCTTTTTTTGTAGAAAATGAGTAACGAAATATTCAAGTGCGATGGAGCATCAGATTAGTAAGTTCCCCTCAAATCCAAGAAAATCATTATTTGAACCACACTTCTAACTTCTTTTAAGGTTTGTAATGTTTTAAAATTTAAAGAAAAATAAATAATCGTGGCTTTTTAGCTTAGGAATTTAAAGGTGTTTTCTTAAATGGGCTGCCATTTCCAAATTTCTAGGATGTTAGGGGTAATTTTTACTTGCTCATATTACGTGGATGAAGTGTCCACATGGCTTCAGTCATTAATACACGTCTTCATCACTTATACCTTTACAATTCTCCATGTTCTCAGTAAAACACTGACTGGGATTAGATGTCAACCTACTGTAAAATTAAATTTTATTTCTTCGATGCTAAATATGTTCAAAATCCACCTGCCCAGAGAGCACTAGCTTTTTATTATGACAGCATGTCTAGCCTGTAGAAGATTCCATGACTTTTTTAGAAGGGGTGTGAGAGTTCATAGTTTCCTTGAGAACGTTAGGGATCAGTTAGCATACTGTCTGCTAATTGTCCAGTAGGAGAAAACACTGGGAATGTCAAGATGTAATTACTACTTGCAGCTTACCTGCTGTGAAAGCATCCTTTGAGTAACTCTGTTTGTTGTTGATACCTGAGAGAACTCCCTCCAAAGAATGCAAAGCACATAATTACCAGCCTTTAGTGCAAACCCTTCTGGAGAAATTCGCAGTTAAACCCACTCTTTAGAGGCAAATAGCAAAGGGGCTTGTAATTAGATGAACTGTTCTTCAGACATGAACCAACACAGATAATGCTAGATAATTAGTAGATAATTTTCTAGGTATTCCTGGCACTGAGCAGCTAAAAGCAAATTTAAGTCAGGCAAAGCACTCTGAGAATTGCCTGTGGCCAGCATGTTGTTAGTGTTAATTGGGGAGAGAGAGGAGGAGATCTTTAAGCTGGAATCTGAATTAGTTTTTCCATCACCCAGTTAATGGCATGACCTGATAATGGCCAATAGCGTGGACAATTTGGTAATTGAAAGGCAGTTTGTGATGGGAGTTATTTATTGGAAACAGTTCTTAATTTTAATCACCGGTTTGAATAATATGTGAATCGTGGGAGGGGAGACATTCAGTAAGCTTTTTAACAATCATGCGTGTGTTTTATAATTTGCAATAGCACACTTCGTTTAGTGAACTGCTAATTGATATATTTATGTGCATGTTCTGAGAAACAGTTTGGCGGGGGTGTGGCCCAAACCCTTAACGCTTGGAGATTTTCTTGCGTGTCTTTTTTCAGGAATTAATACGCTACTTCACGATTTCCTTAAAAGTGTCACCGGCGAGACAACTTAAATACATATGTGTAATTTCTAAAAAATGGGTGTAGGAAGAAAGTGGGCCAAGTGTAAGAAAAGTGTTAGAAGCTCATGAGGGGACATCTGAGACACAAACTCAAGATTATCATCGGTAGGAACTTCTTGCGACTCACTTTATTCATTTCGCCTGCAATGCTCTGCCCTGCCCCGGCCCACCCCGCACCCGCGGTTCGCGCAGGGGTCGTGAACACGCATCGATTCCACTGGGAGCAAGCGCTGTAGTTCCAAGTACAGTGTCGGCACGTGTCTCCTACACGACCCAGGTGTACACTTTCCTTTCTCAGTCCTCAGTTATAGACAACTTTTCTCATTTTAAAAATCATTTCTCCCCACGGAGTCAGCACCCCAGCTTCTGATCCTGTCCCTGTCCTCTCTGTCCTCTTTCTTGTACACCCTCGGAGTGGGTAAGTCCTGCCTCCCGGGCAGTGTTTCCTGGTTCACTCTCTTTATCCTTCTTAGTCTCTGGTCTGCTCTTCTCCTCTTCGACGGGGACAAGACCTTCCTGTTCCATCGGCCTGCTGCTGCTGCGCCCTTTCAAGCGGTTCTCAAACTGGTTGAGTTACAAAGTTCTACCTCATCTCTACACCGACCTGAAAATAGTTAGGTCTGTACATTTGTGCTGAATTTAATACGTGCTTGCATTTAATTCTAGCACAGCCAACTCAGGCGTGAAACAAAGGTTTTTTTTTTTTAAAAAAATTATGAACCTTTGAAATTAAGACCATCCTTCCCTCGTTTTGCTCTGTTCTGTGCCCCCCCGTGTTGCACACGGAGCTCTGGTGTTGGACGTGGGCATCAGAGCCCCCTGGCGCAGTGGGCGAGGGGAGCCCTGTAAGGGTCCTCGCTTCCAGAACCGCCTCTCTGGAGAGCAGGCAGGTAGAATCATCTCCGGTCATATTTGCGTCCCGTCATTTGCAGAGAAGCAGACGAGGGTCAGGGCACTGGCGGGACTGGGAGGCATGACGATGCCCTGGGCACGCATCCCTTTGCACGGCCCTCACCTGGAAGAGCAGGCGGGGGGGGCCGCGACCCAGGGGCTGGGACATTTGGGGAGCGCCACAGGAGAGAAGGGGTCCCGCAGAAGACACCGTCTGAGTGACTCCCGCCGGCCCCTGTCATGTGTCTATACAGGCAGGAAGTGGGATGTCCCCTCCTGATGAGGACATGGCTATGGTGTACTTCTTGAGTAAAAGGGACCTCAGTCACCCCCAAGAGTGCTGGCAGCAGCTGGTGAGAGCTTCCGCCAATGAGGGTGGATTATTTGGAGTCAAAACTGTCTTTTGTCTTTCCAAGAGACTCTCTGCGTTCTCATCCCGGGGAAGTGTAGAGATTAAAATGAGTTTTTAAGCCATTTTTATCTCCCACATCAGAATGAAGCAAAATGCTTCTGTCGAGGTTTCTGGATGAAATGAAGCTGCCTGGGCATCATCAGAACACTTCCGGATCTGCGCGATCCCTGCTCCCTGGGACAGAGACGGAAACACCTTTCCTGAGGATGGAGTCAGGGGTGCAGGCTGCTCCCCAGGGTGGCCAAACCCGAGCTTGGGCGGATTGTGCGTCACGAAGCTCATCCGTTTGCTTCTCATGATGCACTAGAATTGGTGTTTGAAGACAAGGTCTACTTACTATTGCTTACCCCTTCAGTCGTTCACAACCAAGGAGACTTTTAAGATACATTGTAAAAATGCATTTCCTTTGTGGAAAAGGCAGTTTGTTGAGCAAAAGCCAACACTGGTCAGTAGGAGACCCATGTCCTCACCTGCCTCTCACCAGGTGAGTTGGTACTGAGATGGCTCTGAAGGTGGCAGGGGACAGCACCCTGCAGGGCTGACAGTTTAGGTTCTGGGAAACACTCGAGAGGTCAGTGTGGGAGGCTGGGCCTCAGCTCCCACCGGGAGGCAGGTTCTCATCCGCCGCGGCAAACTCGCGCAAACGCCGCCTTGCTTGCCGGTGGCTTCTGCAGCGGCTTCTACAGTGACTCTGCCCGGAGCCAGGGGAAGATGGATTACCTGGTGACAGGTGAGAGGCCCTCCAGGGCTGTCTTCAGCTCCACCTGGCCAAGTAATTGATGTTTGGTGGCCACAAGGTGTTAGAGATGGAGCCACCAGCAAGAGCCTCTGTGATCTGAGGGCTCTGGCTGGGCCACTCCCTGCTGCTGTATCACGTTTCACTAAGAGGTTAAAAAAGCAAGACTTGCTAAAAACCAAAGGGGGGGGGAGCTGCTTTTCTGTTGTAGTGTTGTTGTTCTAGAGGGACAGAGTGGAACCGTACTTTGAAATTGTGTGAATGTTTATAAAACCAGACTGAAGTTCTTTCCCTTGTTCATTCTCCTCTTGGACTTTCATCCACTGGGGTTTCTTTTTCCTATTCTTGGACATGCATCCCGACTAAGTAACTTAACCCATGACCTGCCCACCTCCACGCTGCCCGACACAGCTCTCTGTGGCTACCATCTTGGCCCGGCTTCTTCTGCTGGGGGCTGCCCGGGATGATCCTCACCCCATCCCAGGGCCCTCCGGGAAGCTCCCTCATGGTGGGCCCCCCCGCCTGCTGAAAGAGGGCAGAGGTGGCCGTACAATACCTGCAGCTCAGGAGAAAGAGGAATTTGCCTGAGACTGAAGCTCTGTCCCCAGGGACTGGCCAGTCTGGGTGGCGATGTGCACCCTCGCCTCTGGGGGAAGAAAGGATTTTAATAAGCCTGTTCTTCGTTTCGTAATCTATTTGATGAAAATTATACTCACGAGTAAAAATAAATGGCCTGGAAATTAATTCACGAGAATATCCGAGTCTCTGAGGACTCTAATGAGTCAACATGTATTAAAATGCCAAGGTCAGCCAGGAGTCACTTCGGCTGGTGCCCTCTCCCAGTGGTGACCCGGGCAGAGAGCTGATGTGATATCTGAGTGTCAAACCACACGGTGGTACATGCCCCCTTTCATACTGCAGTGAAGAGAACACGCTGGATTTTCTCAGGCATGTCCTTAAGTCAGTGCTCACCTGGGTCCTAATTCTCACCTGTTAATGTTTTTAGAGTCAGCACCGTCACGGAACTATCGAGCAGGCGTGGTGCCTTTGCTACATCTCTGCACACCATCCCGGTCTCCCTCTGGGAGCCTTGCTGGATGATGCGGGGGTGTTCTGGGTATGGTAGGGGGGTCCACGTGCATGGTGGGGGCCACCTGGAAGCCTGTTTCAAGGTGTGAACGGACGGCCTAAGTCTTTGTTCTGTATTCCAATATAGCAAGGACATCTCTTTGCTCTCAACAGGAACTTCAGTCAGAAAACTCAGCAAGACGAGAAGGTCTCTTCTGAGAACACTGCAGGCATTGGCTTAAGAAAACAATCTATGCATTGTGAACACTCACAAGGAATGTTAAATGCTATTATTAGCTACAAGTAATTTGCTAATTTTGGTTGACTACTATTGGTTAAACACCAATAAATCATAGTTAAGTAATAATTGCTCATTACTAACACATTAAAGTGCTCCCCATGGGAGAGTTCCAGCCCTGCCCCACTGAGCTCAGGTGGCCATAACACCGGCTTTGGCCACTGAGAGGGGAGCACACGTAGCCTGTGTCCCCCGAGGCTAAAGTGGTAACATCCAGTGCGGGCCTTCACGTTCTCTTTCTTCCTGCTGCCAAGATGACAGGTAAAGCTAACTTGAGCAGCTGCTTTTCAGCCTGAGCCTGGAATGAAAGTGACAATGACTCAGGAAAGAACCCTCTCTGAAAAGAAGCCCATGATGGTTATGTGAAAATAAGTGAACAATAAGCCTTTGCTAGTGTTTGTCACTGGGATGTTGCTGTTGGGGATGGTTGTTACACAGCATCATTCTGCCTGTCCTGACTGACACAGCCCCCAATTTTCTGTCAAACACCTCAAAATATAACTTTTTCTCACCAGCTCCAGTCTTGATTTTTTTTTCCCGCTCTCCCTGACCAATTCCCTTTATTATGGAAGCCGAAGTAGACTTCCTTTCCTTCCCTCCACTTCTCCTATTCTGTCCTCTCAGATCATCCTCCATGTCCACGCCAGCGCGTACCCAGGAGCCGGTTTGTCTAGCTGGGCTCTCACCGCAGCCGGAGCTGCACTGGCAAAAGTAAATTCTCTTGGAAAGTCGGGGGTGCTGTGAAGACTATACCCTTCACCTGCTAATTATCAGGAGTCAAGACTGTCACTATGTCAATACGTGTGTCTGGATGACATTCAGGAGAGAAAAATACAGACTTAGCAAGGGGGATGTATTCTGAGAAATGTGCCCTTAGGCGATTCCGTCCCTGTGCAAACATCATAGACCCGTGCACACACCTGGATGGTAGAGCCTCACACACCCAGGCTGGGTGGTGTAGCCTACAGCTCCCAGGCTACAAACCTGTGCGGCGTGTTACCGTTCTGAAAACTACAGCAATCTTAACACAATGGTCAGTATTTGTGGATCAAAACATAGCTCAACATAGAAGGTACAGTAAAAACACGATATACTCTTATGGGACCACCTTCATACAAGCAATCCATCCTTGACCAAAACATTGCTATGGGGTGTGCGACCATAAAAGTAAACGCTCTTAAATTGAATACCAGAGTGTGTTTGTCATTTGCATAAAATGTTTCTTTATTCAGATTTAGACACTTTTGTTGATGCACAATAGTTGTGCATATTTTGGGGGTACATGTGACATTTGGATAGATGCATACAAGGTGTAATGATCAAATCACGGTACTTGGGATGTTCATCGCCTCAAATATTTATTCAGATATTTGTCTTTTCTTTATGTCGGGAACATTCTGTGTTTGCAACCACTAATGAACCTCTCTTCAACTCTCTCCCAGCACCGTGGCCCCCTCCAATCCAGTCTCTTCCTTGCAGCTTCATAGAATGTTAAATGTAACCAGTGGACCATGGGATTCTCTGCCTGGCACCTTTGATGGCCTCCCGCTGCTCCCAAGAACTGGCCCTGAGTCCCTACATTGTTCCCAAGGCCCTGTGTTGTCCACTGTCAGCCCAGGAACTCTGTGCTCCGGGGCCTGTGCCCACCCACTCGAGAGCTCCTTCTCCCAGGCCAGCTCGCCACACCACAGTGGCCTGCTGGTGCCTTTGTCTGGGTTAATTACTAATGGGTTAGAAATAAACACTGTCCTTAATGCTCAGGTTTCCAGTCGTGGTTTCTTCAAGGAAATCTTTTGACCCCCATAAGAATATTCTATGGGGAAAATATTCTACTTTCTTCACATGCCGTTATATATATTTTTCTCTACTTCTCAGCAAGCCATTCTCCAGGGAAATTTGTTATGTCTGTTTAAAGTATTTCTATGATGCAAATCAGAACAGGCTAGCTGCTGCTTCCAAACTACCCAGTGGGTTCCCTTCACTCCTAGGAAAGTATCCAGAGTCCCTTCATGCCCCCAGGGTCCTGCTGAGGGGCTGCGGCCCTCCCTGTCCTGCTTGCTGGCAGGCTGTTCTCTGCAAGGGCCAAAATTACTCCTGTTGGGTTCGTGCACCTGCTGCTCCTCTCTGCTCCCCATCACCCACCTCTTCACGTTTCTGCTTCTTATCGTGACGAAGGTCTCTGTAAATGCTGCCTTCTTGGAGTGGCCTTCCCCAGAAGCTCAATTCACATGCTCAGTGCCGTGCTATGTGGAGCCCAGGAGTCGGAGGCTGCAGAGAGCTATGATGATGTCACTGAAGTCCAGCCTGAGTCACAGAGTGAGACCCCCATGTCTAAAAAACCAACCAAACAAACAGACTAAGTTTTCTGGGTTATCTTGTCATTCAGCTACAGTGTCATGAACTATAACGCCAAAAAGTAAACAGGCTCCGGCCGGTCTGGAGTGGGCAAAGTGAAGCGGGGGCATGTGAGAGACACAGCCCAGGAGTCCTCCTGGGAGCCCAGGAGCTGGAAACGCTGCAGGGCTCTGCTGAGGGCGCTACCTGCCCACCCACCCCGTTCCCATGGCCACGCACCCAAAGCCACACACGGGGCTGCTCTGCCGTTCCTGGGCCAGCCCCAGTCTCATCCCCATGTGTCATGTGTCATGTTCTGCAGGATTTTCTTTTGCAAGGTGAAAAGGACTAGCACAACTGTAACTGGGGACAGTGTTGGGATAAAGTCGCATTTTAAATATGTCTAACAATGAAGAAAGCACCGGGATTTGCATGAAAGTATGGGTGCCACTTTGCATGGGATTGATTATTTGGGAGACTCAATGAGGCCAACTTCTGTGCAGATAGCCGGGACAGAGTCCCACCTCCACTGCCCGCTGGCCTCCGAGACTGCGTCTCTGAGATGGATTGTGTCGCTTCACTCAGGTAAGGAGCTTGAGCAGGCCACGCCCCAGGGCAGGGTAAGTCCTGTCTCCCTCCCTCCCTCTTCGTCTTTCTCCTTCTTCCCCCACCTTCTCCTCCTTTGCCTTCTTCTCTCTTTCTCTTTGTCAACACACACAGCCTGGTGGTTGAGACAGCTCATTGTCCTTCTTAAGATACTGCTGGAGACTGACGCTTAGCGTGGGTTTTAGCGTTAGCTTGCTGTTTCAGTAGCGTTCCTGCAGTCATTAAATATTTACTGAGCGCTGGCAACCGGCTCTGCCCCCCAAAATGAATAGTAAACGTGCTGAAGTTTCCTCTCCTGTCGGGCTTGGGTTCTATTACAGAAGGAGAGACTGACAAGAGGAGGGGGGTAAAAAGCAAATAACAAATATATAAACAAACAGACAGAAATATGTTCTGGAGGAAAACCCGTGACTGGCCCTGGGGAGGTGGTGATGACACTGGAGAAGGAATAACAAACCTGAGACGGGTTTTGGAAGCAGAACTCACCTTGTCTTGCATGCGTTACTCCGGAGCACGGGCGCCCTGCTCCCGCCTGCTTCTCGCAAATAACCTCCATCGCTTTGCTCAAATCGGGGCATTTCCCTGCAAAGGAGCTTGTAGCGACACTGAATGCAGTTCTATCTAACCCGAGTGCTTTGAATACAAACAGGGCATCAGTGCGGGTTTGGCACTGAGATTCATGAGATTAAAAACCCAGAGTCTCCGTGCAAACATACTTAGGTGAATGCAGGGGTCTAAGGCCCAGCCCTGTGGGTGCAAACCCTAGGACCAGGCTCAGGAGACTGAGCTGGGGAAATGGAAACAGCTCAGAGAAAAGCAGACTCACGCCTCCTGAACTGCTGCAACGTTTTCAGTGGTTTTAACTCAATCATCTATTTTGTGCATGATGGGGGATGGGGGGATGCTGAATAACACCGGAAGTCTTTAAAGATGTTTCCATGTGATTACAGCTCGCTGAAATGATCTTTTCTATTTCAGAAAATGGACCCAGATCTGACAATCATGTGAATTCATTGCAGTTACTAAAATGTCTGAATTAACTACGAAAATTTACTTGTGTCATGTTAAAAATAGCTTCATACAAAACACGTACGGGCGCCTTTCTAAGGTGCTGATTCCTGTTGGAAGCACCTTGTTGAGCTGTCGCTGGAACTGTACTGTGGCTTTGGAAGTACAAGCCACCGCTCTGCACCCTTCAGGACTCTTCGTGAATACCTTGTCCCCAGAAAGGCAGGTTGCATATAAACCTGCTACTCGCCCCGGGTTTGTCCTCATTTTCAGACCCACCATAGGAGCCTCTTCCTTGTGTCCTGTGTGATCCGGAGCAAGTGGGGGCAGGACACCCTCCCCTGCCATGCGGCCGGTGAGTCTCTGGAGACACTGAGATGCTCAGCAGCAGACACTTGTCTAATGCGTCACCTCCTTTTGGGCGGGACAGCGTGCCCTCAACACTACGATACAAGCAGCCTCTGAACCTGACCTCCTCAGATTGTGCAAACATTGGCTCATGCTTCCTCGGGGCTGGCTGCCTGTTGGTGGAGTCCAGTCGCATGTTTCTATCCATTCAGTAAGCGTGGACTGTGAACCTCTGATTGTTGTCCTGGGGATAGTAAACCTTTCATCCAAATCTGTGCATGGAGAAAGAACTAGAGACATTCTAAAAATTATGACAAGGTCTGGGAGGCTGAGGCAGGAAGATCGCTTGAGCTCAGGAGTTTGAGACCAGCCTGAGCAAGAGCAAGACCTGGTCTCTACTGAAAATAGAAAAAGTAGTTGGGGATCCTGTCGTGTGCACCTGTAGTCCCAGCTACTCGGGAGGCTGAGGCAGGAGGATTGCTTGAGCCCAGGAGTTTGAGATTGCTGTGAGCTACGATGACACCACTGCACTCTACCTGGGGTGACAGAGCAAAATTCTGTCTCAGAAAAAAAAATTACGACAAGGTAACATCTCCCAAATACCTGAAAATGATGCCATTTTTCTCTCTGTCACCATCAAGAAATAATTTTGCCTACTACGTAAGCTCGAAAAATAAACTGGAGAGACATAAAAGAAATACTGAAACGAAGCGAAACAGTGAGGAAGAAAGATAGCATAAAAGGTGCAGCAGACACAGTTTTATGCCACTAATAAATATTTAACTTCTCCAAATACATTAATTCCTACTTCAATTCCTATTAAAAAGAAGGATTCAAATCAATTTAGATGCCTGGGAGAAACCGGTCAAACCCACCTGTTGAATTGAATATTTGACAGTACAATCCACAAATGTATTTGTTAATTAAATGCGTTTTAGGCAAAAAAAACCCGTGATGGTTATTTTTCACAATGGTAGGTCATTGTTCTTTGGAAAGTATTCGAGGGTTAGATATTTTTTTAGAAAGGGAAAAGGAAGGAAGGAAGAGAGGCAGGGAGGAGGGGAGGGAGAACAGACTCCTCTTTATTGACTGATAGTAGATTAAAAATAAAATGTCTGTTTTCAACAGGTTCTTTAAAATAATGCAAGTTCTGGTTTCCGCAGCGTCTTTCAAGGAAGGCAACAAAGGCGCAGTGTTGACTGCCCGCATTTCGTATTCACCGCCGCCCTCCCCCGCACCTTGCTGGTGCTCCTCTTGGCCGGACCCCAGCAAGATGCTTCCAGATAGGTTGTGACAGCCGTTGACGGACGATTTGTTTTGCCAACCTGTCAGAGTAATCCAATAGTTTGCTAATTTAAGGCAAGGTCTTTATTTGAAAACATCAAATGTGTTTTACTGTACACATCTGTGTCAGGGACGATCCTGCCAACATGCAAGCTTTTGCTCATTTCAATAAATCAGCCATGTAAGTATCAAGAGGAAAATATGCTGGAGGGTTTTGGGAGCGGCAGGTTTCCAAACAGGCAGAGGCGAGGGAGGGAGAGTGCTCCGGGCTCTTCCCAGCATTCCTGGGAGGTGTTAATGAC
The DNA here is from genome assembly GCA_008086735.1 of Cheirogaleus medius. Classification (NCBI taxonomy): domain Eukaryota; kingdom Metazoa; phylum Chordata; class Mammalia; order Primates; family Cheirogaleidae; genus Cheirogaleus; species Cheirogaleus medius. The sequence continues at coordinate 28,813,051 of VBSM01003039.1, forward strand.
TTTAAGCCTGTCAAGAATGTCTCCAGTTTATACAGAAGAGACAATTCATCGGTTTCATAAAAAGGTATAACATTTCCTACAGGTGAGCTCCACTGATCAAGGGATAAAAAAGAACTTTTGTTGCCACTTTGGAAAGATGCTCTATAGATTTTAGCCCGTGCTTTGATGTAAGCTCTGAAAGCTTCCAGAGGCTTCCTGAGGGGCCCGTGCTATTCCAGGCAGGGCAGGGCTGCAAAGTGACAAGATGCATTGACTTAAAATGCCAGAGAGGAGAGTGACACAGGCCATCCTGGGGTCAATGTTGGGCCACTAGAGTTGCAGAGTGTTTACACCTTTTTTCCCCCTTCAAAGCATACCAACAACAAATCCAAGCATTGCACAAGAGAAATTCATCAAGTCTAGGAGCGCTTTTCAAAAGGGCACATGGTATTTTGTACTAATGAGGCCTGGCAAAGATTAGTGTTAACATAAAAGCTGTGAATATAGATGTTGTTAGTGGTTTTCCATAAAAATCCCGCTCTACCCCCCTGTGTGGCTGGTGGCTGGGGTGGGGTGCTCATCAGAACCCCAGGACGTGGTCTCTGCCTTAAGGGCCACCTCGAGGCACCCCATCCTTTGATGTGACTGTAACATTTTGCAGCACCTTCTTGGAAAAGTCAGGTTGGCTCAAGAGGGATTGCAGCCCGGCTACTGCAAAGCAGTAGTCTCTGTTAATCTGCGGCGCCCCAAGGGGTTAGAATTTAGAGGGAGGGTCAGGAAGTTGGGAAACAGAAGCTCTCCTCTTCCGTTTAATTGGATGTTTATAATGAGCTCCTCGCTCCATACCTACTGCACCCTGCTTCCAGCCCAAATGCCCAACACAAGCCGAACCAGACCCTGTTCTTGTTGGTATGAGTAGTTAATTGCATATAAAGCTCACAGTGCTTGCAAAAAATGTGTAGAACAAGAGTTGTTATCAAAGAGTTAATCTCTTGAAGAATAATCAAGTGTATACTTTGCTTTCCTGATGAGCAGATCCGGACAAGCTCTCTGCAAATGGGGAGCTGACACTATGTCTGTTTCCTCCGCTTTATTGGATCTCACCTTTGACAGGAACAAAAATCATTGCACAGCCTTTTGAGGAAGCATGAAAGTGAACAGGGCCGAGAGTTTAAAGATGTGCTGTTAGGGTGATGGGCCTTGCTCTCTAGAATAGAGGTTGTTTCGAGGGGGTCCCGCCTACTCCACTTGGTGGGAAAGTCGGGCAGGAAACAGATCATGTGTTAAGATACGTCCCGGCATTTCCATCTTTTAAAATGCACCGTTAGCTAAACGGCTGTGCAGGGTTTCCTCCAAAGGCACTATATCATCAGCAATATGTAAATGTTGTCTTTGTCAGTTTATTTTTCCAGGTGAAAACTCTTCCTGTCTGTGAAAGAAGCCTTTTGTGACCACAGCTCCCTGGTTTGCAATAAAATCAGAAGGGATAGAGTTCCTTTAGAAAACACGCCATCCAAACTTTAAATCCAAAGGAAGTCAACGTTTGCTTGAGAGCTCAGGGCTGGTGAACAGGACCCACCGGAAGTTCGGCCCTTGTCTGAGTTTACGAAGGGAGCTCCGGGGCCTCCTCCCCCACAGGCATGGAGAGGATGCTTGGAGAACGTTCTTCTGTCTCTCAACTTTGACCTGAGTATCTCCTTCATAAATCATATTTTCGGCAATAGTTTTCGACCGACCCAGCCACAGTCATTTCGTTCTATCCCTTTCCTTCAAAGTTAATTTTTTTATTGCAGAATACCAAAATGAAGGACAGCCTGTTGGCATTTCACAGACACCCTGGACAAAGTGCCACGGGGAAGGGTTTTGTGTTCTAGGGGACAGCGACAAAAGGGGTTCTACGGCTCGGTGGCCTCTCCCACTGGACGCGTTTTAATCACGCTATCCTAGATCTTGGGGAAGAGGTTCAGAAGCTGGCGTCCAGTCCTGGTTATGTAGGAAAATGCCTGTTTTTATTAATATTCTCTGAAGCAGGCAGTGACCCGAGCCTCTCCTGCTTTAGCCTGGCTGACCGCGTGCTCCTCACTCAGCAGGGAGCCCGGCCTCCTCCCCACACACCCCCAGACCTCCTCACCTCCACCTAGAGCACGGGCGCCTTTCAGCTGGGTCTCAGCACAAGCAGCCTCCAGTGGGGAGTCAGGCGTGGCGGGGCTCCCACCGCCTGGCTTGGGGTCTCCCGGGCATCTGGCCTTTGCTGGTCACTTTGGAATTCCCACGCTGGCTGGGTTGCCTCGGAAGGTTGGCCTGAGCCCTCAATGAGAGAGAAAAGCTAAGAGGAAATGTTCGCATGCAAATAGCTTTGACAGAATAGAGTCAAATGAAAATAGATTGTAGTTCACTGCAGCTTCTTAATAAAAGAAACTCAGATGGTAAACAATGAATTTGATTGAAGGCTTCAGTTCCCATTTGCATTGTTTTGTGTAGAAGACCAGAGTGTCTTGTGACAGGGTTGTGCACGTAGAATTTATGTACTACGTTTTAAATACTGTTTTTTATAATGTACTACATTTTACATTATAATCATTGGGCATGGACGACAGGCCATGCTAAGTATAATAGACACAACTTCTTTTAACCTCACCAAGCCCTGTGAGATTAGAATTGTTGTCAGTAATTGCCAGATGAAACTAAAATTCAAATAACGTTCATTAAGCGTCGGGATGCAAATTGTAAGAGTGAGCTCTGCCGGAAAGCAGAGCCAGGAAATCCTCCCACTGTGCCTGGCACACCTGTGGGGGCCCCAACAGGTGCCGTGTGTGACGATGTCAAGTGTGTGTCACCTCGAGGAGCAGTGAGCGCACGCAGCACCAGACGGCCTGAGTGTCTTCCCAGGAGTGTGACTTGCACGGAGTTTCTTCACTAGACCTCAAAGACGCTTCGAGATCAGTCTCCTTCCTTCCACGTCAGTTTCCTGTGAGTGCTGTGACCAATGTCCACTAATGTGTGGCTTGAGACGACAGAAATGTATTCTCTCTACTTCTGGAGGGTAGAAGTCTGAAATGAAGATGTCAACAGGGCCAGGCTCACCGTGGGACCCTCCAGGTAAGCGACGCTGCACCGTAACCCTAGTCAGAGGCTGAGTAAACAGGATGCAAGGGGGCGACAGATCCCGGGGGGTGTTTTGGTGCATTTGGAATACCGCAAACCGGGTAGCTTATAAGCCCTAGACGTTTATGGCCTACAGTTCTAGAGGCTGGGAAGTCTAAGATCAAGGCTCTGGCACATTTGGTGCCTAGTGAGGGCTACTTCCTGGTCCACAGAAGGTGCCTCCTCACATGACGGAAGGGCCCAGGGAGCTCTCTGGGTCTCTCTTATAAGGGTACCAGTCTCATTATGAAAGCTCTACCCTCATGACCTAATCCCCTCCCTAAGGTCCCACCTCCTAATACTATCACTGTGGGGGTGAGGCATGGATTTGGGGAGACACAGACATTCAGGCCAGGCAGGAGCGCCAGTTGCTTGGAGGGGGAGGGGCTCTTGCACCGACCCCCAGCACAGACAGGTTGCTGCTGTGCACTCGGGGACCCTCGGGCACTCTGTGGGCTGAAGGTTCAATGAGGAGTCAAAACCTGTGGGACGTTCTACAAAATGCATCTTGCCCATAGCGCAAGGGCCGGGATTTTCCAACCAGGGCCCTGATCCTGGCAGAACAGACTGGCTCTCCTTAGATATTTATATTTCTTTTAACTTCAGCCACTGAGCTATAATGTCCCAGACTTAGTCCTGAGCATTTTCTGTCTCTTGTTTTTAAGAGATGAGGGATTCTTTGTATGCAACCGAAGAGTCTGTCTGGCCTTCACACTCAGCACCCCCACCCAGCTGTCCCTCACCATCCGGGTAGCAGCCCCTACACTTGCTCTTCCCCCGCATATCCAGTGCCCAGAATTCTGCTCGGACAACTCTATGCCCGTCCACAGCTGCGTCCTCCAGGTCACCACTGTGCCATCCCAATAGTTAAACCCCACATTGAGCCAGGGGCTGCACTGTTGGCACCAGAATCACACCACACGAGAACAAACCTCTAGGAACAAGCCCCGCTGTATACAGTTTGCACATTCACCCAGTGCTATAAGACATCAGGTACTCAATACCACTCCACCCTAATCCTTCATCAAGGGTGAATTGCTGTGTGAGTGGATCAAAGGGATAACTTAATTTTTAAAAAAATTACTGAAAATATCTGTTTGAGTATTAAGCATGCTCTGGGAATATTACATTAATACGCTATTACCCAAGAAGTCAGCTTCTTTTCCTAATCTCTCAAGTTCTATCTCTAGATTATCTCCTCACTCAGCTAATGAAGTGCCTGTCTCACCAGCTCCGGGGTGCTAAGCGAGAAAGAATCTGGTCCTTCCCTTTGAGACTCTTAATTGAGAAATGAGTCACTCATCGGTGGATGCCTGCCACGGAGTAAACCATGCGCGTCTGGAGGTCTTGGAAAGGGTTGCCGGTGATTTTAAACGAGAGGGCAGATCCTTATCTTTTGAAAAGGATAATTACCTTCAAAGAGGAAATAAATTTTCCCCCAAGAATAAATAGCCTTTATTCTTTTCTCCTGTGAGGAGATTTGCTTGGAAATTTGGAGGTGTCAAAACTAATCCCAGACAAAGCCATCGGGGAATTCCCAGAGTGAGCTGGGAAGTGGCTGAAGGCGATGCTGTTAGCCATTTCGTCAAGCGCACCCCCGTGCGAGCAGGCACTCAATTCCACCCCAGTGTGTTTTTAGAGGATATCAGGTGTCCTTGCACGAATTCCAGGCAATGTTCTCCTCGGTTCACATCTAAAGTCCCGTAAGCGGACAGACAAGAAGAGACCGAATGCAGGAGCTGATGAAATGCATCTCACTACCTTGGCGCACTGTACACACACACGCACACACACACACACACACACACACGGTGCGCACGCCCTTCCTTACAGAGTCTAAATGCTACCTGTGAAGCAGGAGGAGAGCCTAAATGCTGATGTCTGAGAACGGTGATCTCATAACTGCTTCAGAGCCAGAGGAAATAAATCACGCCGCTGGGTTCATCAGATGGCAGCTGTGGTCACCCCTCTGGCCACGCCCTTCTTCACTGTTACTGCCATCACACTAAAAGTTGTGAGCGTAAGAAGATGAAGACAGTAGGAGGGATTTTCCCGTGCAAGGACGTTCTCTGGGCCGCTGCATCTCTGTAAGGAAACAGTGATGCTCCGTGTGCGTGCAAGTGTATGAGGCTACTCCGCACATCGCTCCAGGCCACTCATGTCTCCTGGCCCTTGTGCGGGATGTAGTATTTTATCCCATTCCACAGAAGGAGGAAGAGAGTGTAGGGGTTATGCAATTTGCCCTAAAGCCCCAGCCTGTGGCTGGCAGGACTCAGCCAAGCCATCAGCGAAGACCTCCTGTGCGCGTCCCTTCCCCAGGAGACGTCCTCCGCAAGGGGGCTTCAGATGCCTCCGACCCATGTGGGGTCAGGGAGGATGTGTTCTCAGCTGACTGCCCCGGCTGGCCTGGGGGTCTGGCTGGCCAGCCTGTGGCCCGCCTGACTGTGCTCCTCTCTCCCAGCCCTGGCACGAGCAACTTTGTATGTGAGGATGGCAGGTGGAAGTGTTTGCACGACGCGGGGACAGGCTGCCGTCCAGCGTTGGAGGTGCCGGGAGGGCCGGGAGGGGCTGAGACAGGCGCGGGAGGAGGCTCTGCTGCCTCCTGGCTCTTGCACACGAGGCGGGAGGATTCCGGTACCCATTAGGCTTTTTGTTCTTTCTCTCTGTCACTCACAAGCGGTTGTCACTGAGCGTGTGCTCGTCCTTTCAAGACCGGATGTGGTGTGCAGCGTGGAGCTGATTCTGGAGTGTCACCCCAGCTTGCTGATGGACTGCTAACTCTGGAGGTCGACACAGTTCCCCCCAGAAGCTCCCCTGAGGGGGTCCTCAGTAAAGGGAAGGGATGCTTTTTGAAGTTGCTTTTCTTTCTTTTTTCCTTTTCTATCTGCTAACTGCTGGGAACTTCCCAATATAGTTCCCGTTGCCTTTGTCATTAGAGGGAGGTGGCAGCCCAGGGCTGCAGGCTTTTGACTGTGTTCGGGGTGAGTTCAGGGCTCGCCCTGTCCTCTTCTAATTGGAGAAGAACCTGCTTGGAGCCCCCAACCTCAGTGTCTGCCTGCCGTGGCCTCCTCGTGGGCTAAAAAGGACAGCTCTCACCTTCTGGCCCTTTTCCGTAAGCAGTCACGATCACAGGGAGAGTCAACACAGTGTCAGGCGTTGGATTCAAAAGAGGGACGTACTATTCCTGAAACAATGGAATGTTCCAGACCATGGGAGGAGAGTAGATTTCCTGTAAGGTGTTGTGTTATTTTGTGAATGTTTGAGACAGACTCAAGCTATGTGGGTTCGAAGAGTCGATGATTACAGTGTGAGTTGGTGAGTTGGTAGACTTTTCCTTCTCAGAGACCACACATGTGCACACACACAAACTAAATAAACCCAACTGCAAATATAAGAACACAATGGCTGGCTGGCTTTATATTTAAATAAACATTACAATCAGAATGGATTCCTAGTTTAAAAGCAGAATACAAAATAATTTTGATTTTAAGCAAATTTTCTTCCATATTTTCCCTTTTTGTCTGTCTTTTTCTTCTTCTTTTAACCTTGTAAAGTGGCCAATTTAGCTTCACAATAGAAATCAAATGCATCTTTGAACATCTAAATTTACTTTAAACTGACTCTGCAGACAGAAGGCCTCCGCAGCCCTTACAGAAGCAATATTCATTCCCAGCTCTTTTTCTTTTTTTTTTTGATTCCT
>VBSM01003039.1:28819973-28839573 GCA_008086735.1 Cheirogaleus medius
GTTGTCACGGCCTGAGCTGCTCGGCTGCCCCAGTCGCAGGGCTGGTCCTCCAGGTGTCCGGGAGGGAAAGCTGGGACCCATCTCAGGGACCAGGCCCCTGCCAGGCAGCAAGGCTGTATGCATGAGTAGTGCCAAATGGGGTGCAAAATCACACCCCAACTGTGCATTCTTTGATTTAAAATTTAACAAAATTGCAAAACAGTAGATTTTGCAACGGTTCTATCCCGTACCCAGAAACCTGCCACTACTTAGAGCTTTAATCTCAGGAGCGACATTTGCCAACTCATCAACAACCTGGATATCCCTAAGTATGACATACGACTAATAGAACTCAAAAATCACCAAGATATTCAGATATTTGTTCCTTTATATAAAAAAAGGCATACCTTGGTAATCACTTTTATGGGAGGAATCAGTAGTTCCACATATGATTTTTCTTAAAATGATTAGCATATTCTCATAGGTAATCTGTATAAATTTTTAGTTCCCTATAAATATTTAAATTTGTGTTCTCCGTTAACTAATAATTTATAAAAATCGGGGAAATTGTGGCTCAGAGTGACAATTGCTTTGCTTATTTCCACAAAATTCCTCTTTCTACAAGACAGTAACAAAATTCATGAAAATTTAAAAGAAAATGATCCACAGTGACTAGGCTGGAATTAAAATACTTGGAATATTTATTTGAAGTCAGCACATGAAAGAGGTCTTTAGCAATACAATTGGAATGACAGGCTGCTTGCTAGCCTAGACATCCACAGTAGGATGGCATGGGATTTAGGGTTAATTTCTCTAATTCTTGGTGCTTTTGATTTATTGAGATTATAATATCAATCTCACACAGTTTGGTGAAGAGCAAAGTAAATAACGTGTTACTGTTTAGCAATGTTCCGTCAGTGGTAACTGCTGTATTAACAATGTTCCAGTGAAATGATCAAAGCAGCAGAGAAACTGTTTATAGAACAAGCCACTGAAAGACAGAGAAGAAGCTGTGATTGGTAGACTGGTGTCCTGCCCTGGGCTCTGTTTTGCATAAACTTTTCCCACTGGTCGAACTGGTTTGATTCTTTGATTTCCATTCCTTTCTGCCCAAGCTTTCAGTACCTTTTGGAATGTCATGGGGAAGGGATGTAGCTTCAACATGAAATCTAAGAGAGCAAAGCATATTGAAATAAGACCTAAAAGTATAGCCAATGCCATGGTCTATCAATTTATAGCTATATAGTCTGTGAGATGATACAACAGCTATGCTTTTTTCTCTTGCATGCTACCTACAGGTCTAGAAAATTGCAATTAGGAAGGTGATTATGATTTGACCATAACCTTGGCCATAGTTAAGTTTTTTTAGAGAGTTAGTCAAAAAATAAGGTTTTTTTTTACCAATTATCTTTTTTGAAAAGTTTAATAACATTTCAAATATTTTCACCTACAACAATTGCTATTTATTTTACTTTTCCTATGTAAACCAGATTCTCTCATAAGTCTATTAAATGTATTATCTACTCTGTCCCTTGCACCAACGGTCCCCGACCTTTTTGGCACCAAGAACATTTTTCATGGAAGACAGTTTTTCCGCAGATGGGGGCGGGGAACAGGGAGTATAGTTTCAGTTTCGGGATGATTCAAATGCATTACATTTATTGTGCACTTTATTTCTATTATTATTACATAATGAAATAATTATATAACTCACTGTAGGTTGGGAACCCCCCTGCCTTATACCTTAGTCTCATAATGTTGATACTATCATGATTATAATAATAAAAATATTAATGAAATTATTATTTTTATTGCTCCTATTATTTTATTGACAAGAAGCACAGAGAAGTTAAATAATATGCACAGAGACATAAGAAACCCAAAAAACCTGCCACGTGTAAAGCTGGTTGAAAGCAGTGACCAGAAGCCTTCCAGGTAGGAACAGGGACTCAATAGCCTTTACACCGTTAGCGATGTCACGCCACACGCCAGAGACCGAGCATACCTTCGAGGACCACGCACGGGGATGCCGAGTCTCGTCTACAGCTCTGGGGTGGTGCTTTTCCTTTCTGGACTGCTTCTTGCTAATTTCCAAACAATTCCTTAGCACTGAAGTTTGCAACCCCTGAAACATCTAATCCCCAGAGCTAACTGTGGTTTTCTAAAGACTATTGTGTTACTTAAAGGACCCTGAATATAACTGAACAAATCTGTAATCTATTGAAATATTAGGGTGAAAGGATTAGCAACCTGAAGAAGGAATTCTGGTTACTTCGAGGGTTATTATAAACCATATTTGCCCTGCTACTTTCTGCAAAGTTTTGGTATTGCTTGAGACTACTATAAAACTTCTAGTATCATATATTATTTTCTAGAATATTTTTAGTTTACGATTCTATATACTCAAACTCACATTTCAAGTCTACCGGAGATCTAAATTTGTCCCCTTTTAAGACACATCAGTGGCATGTAGGACGCTTTCCTAGTTTTTTGCTAAAAAAGATTTTCAATCAAAAATCAAAAGCTGTGAGCATTGAAGTCCCATACGCTGAGGTTGGGGTTCTCGCAGACACCCTGGTAGAAACCAGCTTCATGTTGCTCCCCAAGTACACTTTCAGTTCCCAGGTGGAATGCTCAGGTTAGAACGCTTCGGGCCTGTCTCCGTTCTCCCGGGGGCACTTTAGAGTCCATTACGGAGAACTGAGGCTTTCCCCTGGTGGGGATATGATTTCTGGTTTTCTCTTTTACCTCAAAACTTCTACCTCAAGACTTGATGTGACTGTGCTCTGCTTTCTGGAGTTCATGACGTTTTTTTTTTCTCCCAGATTTAAAAATTTACATTCAAAAGATTAAAACATGGGACTGGAGTTTTGCTGGTTATTATTATTTTTAGAGACAGAGTCCTGCTCTGTTGCCCAGGCTGGAGTGCAGTGGTGAGATCATAGCTCACTGTAACCCAGAACTCCTGGGCTCCAGCGACCCTCCCACCTCAGCTTGCGAGTGGCTGGTACTGCAGTCATCATGCCCGGCTCACTTCTACATTTTTTTTTTTTTTTGTAGAGATGAGGTCTCACTGCGGCACCCAGGCTGGTCTCAAACTCATGGTCTTGAGTGATCCTTCCTCCTCGGCCTCCCATAGAGCTGGGATTACAGGTGCGGGCCACTGCACCTCACCTGGTTATGAGTTTTAAATCAGAGGAAATATCATTCCCCTCGCAGAGGTCAGAATCACAGAGTCCGAGGAGATTATCTGGGGACCACCCAAAGTCCCACAGTCCCCTCAGCAGCACCATCACATGAGTGTGTCACACGCAGGCGTCTTGTGTTATTGGGTCTGCAGCAACAGAGCTAAGCCACTGAAGAAGGAAAAAATATTTTTCTTTTATTCTTATTTTGTTTCTTCCGAATAAAAGCAAGCCTTTCTCGCTTATAAAACTTCTGTTTCCCTGCTCATGTAGAGGGCAGATCAGAGGCATTTACAAGTAAAGAAGGAAATACAGCGAAAGTGCCCCTCTCAGAAGGTGCAACGGTGGCGCTTGCCGCACCTGGTGGCCTGTACACACAGACGTCCGCAAAGAGGATCAGTTTACCTGTGCTCTCTTCTACCGCGTATTTATTTATTATGTATCACATATATCTTTCAATGGTTGAAAAAATAAAAACGATATCATCACTTCATTTTTAACGACCACATATAGTTCCATTTTATGAGTGTTACATAATTTAGTTATTGAATCATTTATCCATGCGTATTTATTATGATTGTGATTCTTCACATTTTAACCAACTTTACGGTGAAATTCCTTGGCATGATTTGTTAGAGTACATTCTCAAAAGGACAATTGTTTTTAGTCTCAGGTTTTTCACATTTCGTATTCCTGAAACTATGCTCGGCAAAGCTATACACATGTGTATCCCCCTCGGGGGACATACACGCTTGTCCCAATGGATGATGTGTTCCGGAGGCTCCGCGGTGCTCACACGGTGCCCAGCATACGTGGGCGCTCAGTAAACACTGCTGAGTGAGTACATTTACCCTTAACTTTACTACTGTGTTTATTAGTGTTTTTAACCTTTGCTAACATGAGACGCAAAAAACATCTCCTTGTTTTCATTTGCATTTGTTTAATTACCTCAAAGGTTGAACATCTTTCCATAAACGCCTCGTCCATGGGTGCATTTAATTTTTCTCTCCTGAGCTGCCTCCTGGTGCTCCTTCCTCATCTCCTGCTGGTGCTATAGGCATGTAGGTTTCTTCTTGTTGATTTGTCAGAATAATATAGTAACCAGCCAGTAAATTTCTGATGTTTTGCATGTCAGATTTTTTAAATTATCTGCTTGCCTTTTAATTTTGGTTTAGTTGCATTTGCCATACGTAAATATAATGTCTTTTTCCATATTTATTTATTTTTGGAGGAGAGATAATTCTTGGTCCCTACTGGATAACTCATCTCTAAAAGCACACTCTGATCATTGTTTTAACAAATATTGAGTTATAATATGCTCCAAACATAATTTTTGTCCTTGTGATTTAGAACACAGAACATAAAATTTGAGAGCATAAAGCATACAATTTGTGAATTTTAATTTGCAATTTTGTTTCCTACATAAGGGATAAGGGTATTTCTAAATTTTTTTTTTCCTTCTTCTTTTTTAAGTACTGGTCAGTTGAATGAGCATAATTTGTTGAAAACTCAACTTTTTCACTGAGTCGAAAGGACATAACTGTCAAATATTATATTTGCATACTGGAGTGGGGAACTGGGGGCTTCTAGGACGTGTGGCCTTCCAGATCCCCCCAGGGTGGCCCCAACGAATCCAAACTTCACAGAACAAATCCCTTTTGTAGAAGTATTCGTTCTGTGAAATTTGGATTCAGTCAAAAGGCCAAACTCCAAGATCCAGAAGGCCACATGTGGCCCCGAGGATGCAGGTTCCCCACCCCCGCTGGGCCCCTAACTTATGATATCATGCTAATTACTTACCTTTAAAATGTATTTTATTACCTGGTAAGTATTAGAGTCCTCTTTCCATTTCCTTTCATAATTCTCATTTATGTTTTATGTGTTTATTTTCTGCACAAGCTTTAGAATGATTTTTGTTGTGTTCTACAAATGCCAGTGGAATTTTATTAAGATGTCATTAAATTTAGCAATTAGATTGGGAATACTTGCTATCTTAATGACATGTAACCTTGCCATCCCAGAAGCAGGTACGATTTTCAATATAGTCATCGTGTAAGTTCGTATAAACAACATAACTTTTAAATTCTACTTCAGCAAAATACAGCAAGACAAAAATGAGATAGAAATGTTATATTTTAAAATTATAGAAAAATAAGGTCATGCAGTTCTTTAAAGCATTCTGCTCAGAATCCAGTCTCCGTAACTTCCGAAACATCGCATCGCAAAGTTGAATAAAGGACTCAGAGACTCCCATGTCCTTTCTCTCAAGAATATTCCATTTTTCATCCATGATTTATGAATTAATGAAATGTATCACTACATTTTCTGATCTTGAGGGTTGGGAGCCCTGACAACCTCTTGGGAAGCATGGAGCTTAATCTACCTATCACCTGCTGGTTATAGCAGAGTTTCTTTTCATTTCGTGGAAAACAGTCCTTTCCGACTTCAAGGGCTGCCCTTTCCCTCAAGGTTCCTTTATTCTTTTGCCTGTTGGCCTCATCACTGTGTCAGCTTTGATTATACCAGTGCTCAGTCTTTACATTTAGCTTGAAAGGTTCCTGGCGTATTTGGCCTGGTCTCATCTACAACCTCACCATGTTGATTCTCCGGTGGAGCCAGGAGCTTGATGGTCAGGTACTTCCACTGTCTCTCACGGTCGGCTGAAGACCGGAGGCAGAGCCATCAGGTCAGGTGACACCACTGCTGTGTAGTGGAGCCTGGAAGCCGCCCAGCCTGCAGGCCCAGGGTCTCACGTCTACTGCTCCCCAAGAGGCGTGGATCCTCCTGCGCCGAGGAAGCTGAGAGAATGTTTCCCCAGACAAGAGAGAACATAGTTCTGCAGTTGAATCAGAAAAGAAAATTAAGGGTTTTGATGAAGTTCTTTGGTGGGAAATAAACAAAATATTTCCGTGGCTCTTTCTCCTCTCTCCAGCTGGATCACCCTTGGTGAACAGACCTTAAGAAGCAGCTGCTGACAGTGCTGGGGGAGGTGTCCGCAGAGGAGTTATTGGCTTTCACCAGCCTCCTGTCTCCCACTCCTGGGTCCATGGCCGGCCTGCCCGGCCACCCTGTGGACCATGTTCCTGCTAATGGAATGAGAGGAACAGCCACACCTGCTGCTCCCAGCCTGGCCTGCACAGCCTCTCACAGGTGACCCCCAGGGGCTTTCCTTCTGGTGACAGACAGAAAAGCCCAGCACGTGTAGACATCACAGGCTGAAGGTGGAGTCTCGAATCGCTGCTCGGAGGACAGCCTGCTGCCAGTCAGGGCCCAGGGGTTGGGCATTGCAGGTCTATATCAATGTATATTGCTTTTGAACATAAAGCAAAGAACTATATGAACTAAAATATTTTTATTATTACATAACCAATATGAACACATTGGAGAATATTTAAAAACATAGAACAGTTCTAACAACAACAAAATACCCATAATTCTATTACAGAGATGTATCTCCCTTAAATATTTTGGGGATATTTCATGCTGGCAGGTTTATTTTAAATACATTTTTATAATTGACAGTTTTGCAAACCTTAATGAAAATTTTTGACTTAATATAATAATTCCCAGTATAGTAAATATCATTTTAAAATATAATTTTGATGTTTATATACTATTCCATCACACAAGGTTATTTTCATTAACAAATTACATACAATTTTAGAACATCAGCACTATATGGGTTTTTACTGTTATTGTATTTAATATAATTTAATTTGCCATTATTTCCTCAGTGGAAATTATATTAAAGTAGAAGCACCATGGCAAAGTTCCCAAATATTTTGAGTTTCTTTGTCCAAATTGATTACTTAAATGAGCGTACCAATTTATAAGAGCAGAGTTTAAGAGGACTGTTATCCCACACCTTAAATGAAAAATGACTCACAATATGGCAAAATTAAAAATAGCTTAGCCATCGTCGGGCCCCATGCCCTGGATATTGTTCTGTTGGGTTTTGTTTAATCAGCTTTAATATGGAATATTTTGTAAAGAAGTTATAATCCAATAAATTACATTTTGACTTCATGGGGAGAAGATTGACTTTGAAACACCCTCCTCTCTCCACTTCTTCTTTAATGTAAAAGAAAAACTTGTTCTTATTAACAGGATTTTTGGAACACTCAAACACATTTTATGGTTCTATATTGGTGATGAAAACTGCTTATGGACAGACATGAACCAACGTCTATAATGCTATCTATTTTTGGAGATGTCCAAATTCAAGATTAAGGATTCTAGAAATTTTCATTAGATTCATTCTCATACTCTCTCCTCTTTCTCTCTCTCTCTTTCTTTCCCGGTTAGGATACCTAGTGTTTTTAGAAGTGAAGTATTGTAATATTACCCTGCCACCTAGGGGTATTGCCAAAGAAATTTATGCATGCATATAGAGAGAGGTTTAGTGGGTTGGCCAAAATATGAAAATTCTAAAGTATACAAATAACTAAAGTATACAAATAACACCCACTATTATGTTTTTGTATTTTGTCTCTTTCACCATAGTTAATGTTCTTAAAACCAGATGAAAATGGTGCGATGCAAGTTAGTAAGAATTTGATCTTTCAGTACCATAGAAATTTGTAAGGCAAACACGATAAAAACTGAACATTGATATGAGGTGAACCCATTGGTGGACCATGTTCCCCAAGCCCTTGGAGCCCTTTGTGTATCGTTTCTCATTTAAGACAGTGTGAAACTTGGTCCATTGCCCACTGCTTTGGGGTGGGCAGTGAGTCTAGATCATTGTAAAAATCCATGAATGTATGATCTGATTGGTCAAATTATTCATGCCACTGAGAGCTATGACGAGCTATCACCCAAACTGTCGACTTGTGATGGCTCTCTTTATAATATGTCTAACAATTTTGTCTGGTCCCCTAAAAATAAGCTTTTTCATCATGAAATTTACTAAAATGAGAAATCTGAATATTCAACCTCAATAGTAATAGCCACACACTCTGTGGATAGAAGACTTTTGCCTTGAAGGGTCTAAGAATTAAGATAAATTTAGGGAGATAGTGGACATATAGAACAGATACCAGGATTCTCAGACAAGCGCACTTTGCTATTATTTAAAATTGTTGGAGCAAGTAAAGTCAGCTTTGTTTTGAACATGGCGCCAACTTTCAGAGTCTCCTTGCCCTGGATTTTGAATCCGCGAAGGGAAAAAAATGGCAGAGAGGCCGACGCTGCCATCTGTCTCTGACATGCCAGAAGGCGACGAAACACCGTGCAACGTCACAAGGCTAATTATTCAATCCAACCCTCAACATTAAGGGAAACCGAGTGTGCTGCATCATGATGTTCCCTCCTGACCCTGCTACCACGGCATGTGGCCCAGTGAGCCTTGAGTTGTCCTCTGAACTCAGGAAAGGGAGTAATTACTCAGGTAATTACTTTGTGTAATAACATCAACAGAAGAGGGATCTTTCTATTCCAAACATTAGGAAAATCCAGGCCCATACCTGTTTTCTTATATTTCTTCTTTTCAAGGCAGTGAGGAGAAATCGAAAGGTGTGGCTGGCCAGGGTTTTGCTTAGCTTGGGCTTTTCTTCGCGATGACAGCCCTTTGTTCCCGCGCGGAGCCAGCTCTAATTGCACGGCTCCCCCGTCAGGGCTCCAGGTGGACCGGGCGATGCAAATGCCAGGTGCCTTTTCTCTCCTCATTATGAGCCGTCTCTTTGCAAGCACATCACCCTCGGAAGGGTGGGGGCTCTTTCTTCTGAGTTAAAAACATCCTTTCGTCATCGCTATCTGATTCTTAGCAATTTTGCTCCAATCTCATTCCTGTTAATAGAGCTGAGTAAAATGCTGCTTTTGATCGTTTACTGTATATGCTAATATCTGAAGGCGTCAATAAAGGCATTGAATTGCCTAGGAAAGCCCTCACACAGATTGCAGTTCCAAGCACAGATCCCGGGAAGGTGTCTGGGACCCCCCCCCCCCCAGGACCAAGCCACTACACCGGGCGGCATAATGACACCACTTAAAACGCAATTTACCCACTCCGGGGCTTCAAAACCAGTATGGAAGAGCCTCGGATTAGCTGAACCCTCCTCCATGTGGACTTGTTATGGGAGTATGATTTGTGCTTTTTAATTAGGAGGTTACTCTAATAACCTTTTGAACGCAAAGTTATCCAATAACCAGGCTAGCTTTTAGTACAATCCCAGTTGCTGGACCAGTGAGGAATAAAATGCAGCGAAAAGAGCTGTATAATATTTGGTGCAACATGAATCTCTTTACATGTTCTTTTCAAGTTTGTAGTTTCTACTGTAAGTTTTGGCAGTGCCATTATTCCAAAGGATAGCTCCTCTAATTTTGAGGAGAATCTCGTATTCAGTATGTGATGGATGACACAGAGAGAAATTCCCTGGGGTTTTCTTTAATTTCCTGTGCAGTTTTAAAATTTAACACATAAGAGGAATCGACATAAATTTTTTTGCAATAAAATCTCAATTTGTTAAAAAAAATTTCTGAATAGAAAGTGATGACTAATTTTATAGAGGTGAAATATTCAAATTATATAAAAATCACTAGAAATTATTAACTGTGCTATAACTTGATATTTGCTGGTACAGAAAAAGGTTCCTGTTCTTAGGATTTCTGTATGTAATAGGAAATTTACTACATATTTTGTAAATAGCATTTAAACTATTTTTGAAACTTAGGGACCTATATATATTTTAAATATACATATAGACAATTAAGTTTTTGAGTAAATAATGTGGTGTCATGAATTGTCAAATTTTCAAGCAATGCCATCTTATGTATAAATATGTATTATTTTAATATGCTCGGTTCTTTGAATAATGCATTATATTGAAAACATCAACATTAATTAGGCTGCTCTGGACTTTACAAAGTTTACTTTTTTGATTTGAGTTTTAACAATTAAATTATTCTTTTTAATTAGGAATCACATCTATAAAATATCACCAAGTGATGCAATACAGTAATCTTTATACAGCATCACTATCGTAAATGATTTTTATGTGACATTGAATAAATGATCATTATTGAAATTAAGCATTCTCATTAACAGGCACCAATATTCTAACTTGAACTGTCCTAATTAGTTTGTTAACTCCTACTGGCTATTCTGAGAGTACACCATACTTTACAAGGAAGATGCAAACAGGGAAAAATTAGAACCCATATTCTTTAAATAGCTGTTAGAGATTGAGTTTCTCATTGACAGTCTGGAATTATCTTTACAGCTGTTATTTTCAATTGATGAAATTATGTTTTATTTAAAATAATTCACCTAAACCAAAGATTCTTAGCTAACTGGATGTCAGGATGATAGTACTTCTAATAGCAAGAGTTTCTGAACATCTGTCTGCTTCATAAATCATACTCAAGTGCACATAATTTATAAAAAAAATAGAAAATGTGCACTGTTTTCTTGTTGTAAATTTAGGATTTCTTCAGGGATTATGGAAACTGTCTGTGGGTGCTGCAGTGCTGGGAAGAACCAAGTCTTCAAGGAAGCTGCTGGAGGCTCAGGTCACTCCCACTTGAGGCTGGTGACCTCTGAGGCTGGTGGAGCCTCCCCAAGAGAGGCCACGCACAGGGCGGCACGTGCACTGGGCACCTGGGAGACGCAGCCCCTGCGTCTGACCAGCCCCACCTGGGACTTTGCAACTCCTATGCCGCCTAGATGGCAGGGAATGATTCTGGGGCTTTTCAACACAGATGCTTCTCTTGGCCTTTTTGCTTTCATCTAACGTTAAATGATTCTGATTTTATTTTGGAGGGAAAAAAAACTCTGAAGAAAAATCACTGGAGGAATTTTGGCCATTTTTAAAGTAACACGTGTATATCAGAAATTTTTGGCTTATTTACTATAATCAAAAATTCAGCTTGACTGCCATCTGAGTTCTACTGCCTTACTGAATGCATGCTCAAAGAAAGTTTTCAAAAAATATAAAATGTAGTGAAGCGATGCAGAGGAATTTCTGGCACGTCAGATCTACCTAAGTGATCACGACAAGGATTAATTTATTTAATTATCACAACAAACTTCTGCAGCGTGAGGAAACTAAGACAGAGAGGTTAAGCAACTTGGCCAGCATCACACAGCAATCGAGCTGTGGAGCCAGAGCTGGAACCAGACATTCTAGCTCTCTTAGCCAAATCTTAGCCACTGACACCTGAAATATGGCCTGGCTCTTCTGTGTGCCTGTGAGCAGATCACCTCCCTATGATTACACTCAGAGCTTATATGTATAGTAAGGGATTGTAATAGCTGGGATTTTGCAATAATTAAATGAGGTGATTGTTTAATGTCACACTCTTCTGCTGTTTGAGGGTGGGGGGCAGGGTTTGTGTATATATATGTGTGTGTACATGTGTGTGTGTCACTCATGTGTCTCTAGTCCTAGAATTCCCATAATTGTCTTCAACATAGTAGAAGCCGAACAGCTATAAAGAGAATAAACACAAATATGATAGGTGTAAAAATAAGTTAACGTTAACATTGTATTTAAAGTATTCTTAGAGAATAACCTTAATCATTTTTGAAAATCTCGTTGTTGTCCCCACTGCTATTGTTACTGTGTACTTGCTGTGCCCTCTTCCCCCACCAGGCTGCGAGATCATGTAGTTTAGGGATGGCAACTCACCAACTTTTATTCTCTCTAGTACAATGTGTTCCACACGGTGGGCACGGAATAAACATTGGCCAAATGCAACTAAGCTGACTTTTATTGCAGGGCATTGTAATTCTCTGTCCATTTTGGAAGTGCTGGATCAGAGAGAAGACTTGTTCTGCTGGCTTAGTATTAAGGAGATGCTGGCCTATCTGCAATAATCAGTTACATTTATATTCAAACCATCTTTTTCCTAAGTGTTGTACACATAGGAGAGGAAACAGCCAAACCCAGCTGGGCATTCTCTGAAGACTCCCTCGTCCAGAGATGCCTTCAGCAGAGGGGCAATGCGACCGGAAGGGACCGGATTTTAGGAATTACGGCAAACGCTGAAGGGCAATTCCTAACTTCAGATGCAGATGAGAAATCAGAAACAAATGCAGACGGAAAACATTTATTAACCACAGTTTCCATATCGTCAATTAACTTCCTCCTGTAATGCAGAGAGCAGGTGTGAAATTTGTTACTTTCACTGCGCGTTTTTATGAGATGCATTTGTGCACAGATTAAAACCTCTAATGTTCGATTTCACCGCGGCACTTCTTAAGGACATAAACACAAGCAAATATAGCATGTTGTCCTGTGATGTCAAAGGCTGCTATTAACTAGATAAAGCCAGTTCCAGACCTTATTAGTTCAGTCTTGTCTCTTGGCAGGCCCCATACCTCAGCATGAGAAAATCTGAACTCTTCTCACCTCTCTTTGATTTCCAAGTCAAGCAGGGTTTATGTGTAAGCCCTCTGGCATCAGGCTGAAGGGTAGGGGCCTCTGTCTGTACTGAGACTTAAAACAAGACAGGTCTTTAAGTTGATTGGGCTGCTGCACTGTGTGTGTGTGTGCGTGTGCGTGTGACCTCATGAAGCCCTATCTCACGTTCCCGCACTGGGTGACGCCGGCATCCGTCTCCAAAATAGACCCACGTTGAATTGGTGCATTTCATTATCAAAATGATATTGGTGAACTCAAAAGCACAAGAAAAGAAGCAAAAATGACACAGGCACCGAAAGGATTGATTTATGAGAAAGAATAAAAAGAACCAGAGATGATAGCGAATCGCATTTCGTCTGCCTTACGGACAGATAATTCCCGCTTTCGGGGAATTATCTAAACAGGGATGTTGGCAGAACTTGGAGGAAAAAATATCAGGGAAACAGCAGAAGGGCTGAACCTCAGCAAGTGTGACACTTAAGAGAAAGCAAAAAGAAATAAATAGAAAAGGACATCATTTAGGGGAACTCTCAGCAGACCGTGTGCTGGGGTCAGAGTGAATCTCCGTGGCCTGCAAGGAGCAGCCGGCGTGTTTTCCCTTCTATACACGTGGCTCCGCACTTTATTACCGAGGATAACTATTTGACAGCCTGACCCCCGGGAATAAAGTAAATACCAGCTGGGGCTTGATATTTGCTGACATCGGCAAACAAAGGAAAACCCTATTTACCTATGGAAGTGCGGTGCCCAGCGCGCACAAGTGTTTTAGCAGAGGAATGTTGACGGTGCTTTGCTATAATTTATCACAATTTTCCTCCAAAGAGCTTTACCTTGGCCGTCTTTTGCAGACCCTTCCTGGGAGCTGAGTCAGGTGCAAACTTGCTTCTGCCGGCCAAGTACCCACTGCTTCTAATGGTGACATGGCCAGCGACCAATTTCCCAACAGCACGCAGGAAAGTGCTTGTCTCCTGTGACGGTTGCAATGCTGGGGAATTGATTTGCAACGAAATGCCTTGAATTTGATGATAATCAAATCAGATTTTACATGTTTTATAAGTAGAACTTTTGATTAGCAGTGTGCAAAAGTGTGTGTGTGTGAGTGTGTGTGTGTGTCCAGGGGTCTCTTACATTTTTTAAAGACAGCAGAGCACAGAGGATTAAAAAGCTTACGCTGTAGTATAACTCAGGGACTGCAGACTGTTACATAAGGCAAAGTCTGGGAGTGCGGAAAAGACGAGGGACTGTACCTTGTTCTCCGGCTAGCGTGAAATCCATCACTACACTTTCCTCCCAGCAGGTCTTTCAGGTAATAATTAAGCTTTTGATTTAGAAGAAATATAATGAATTTGAGACCCACCAATTTGTTATCAAGTGTTTTCTTTACACCATAAACACATATTTCTTAAAAGTAACCCATTGCAGAGCACTCACTTTTACCAGAAGCCAAAATAAAATTTCATATGTTGCAATGCTTTTCGGAAACCAGATTTATAGGATATGTTTTTCTTCCCTGGCACTGCGGGTGAGCTGGTGGCGGGGTGGGGGGGGGGGAGGGGGAAAGTGGCTCTGACCTGGGGACAGAGTCCAGTTCCCGTCTGCGTTGGAAGCGGGTTATAGGGAGATTTCCGGGCGGGCAGTTGACTTACTCAGGTAATGATGTGTTTTTTTAATTTATTTTTTTCCTAGTTAATATTATAAAAGTGACCACAAATATCTACTCTGATTTTATATTTACTTTACTGTGAATTCAAAACCATTTCTTCAGAGGTCAGAGGACTCAGGAGCTCCTGGCCCACACTAATGTTTCCACAATGTTCTCCTCTCCCCTTCTCAGCCCCGGATGCTGCTTCCCTCGGGCCTGCCCCTCGTCACCTGGCCACTTGGCATCCTTTCCTCCCGGCTCTGCAGCCTCGGTGACAGATAGATAAATCACCCGTTAGTGAGCGCGAGGCCATTTCTAAAACAGCAAACTGGGAAGATGATCCAAATGTTCTTTCTTCATGCACGGTCTGCAAGAAATATATATTTTTTTTCTGAACCAAACTGAGGAATGGCGATGGCTCTAAATACAGTGGTAAAAAATATTTACCTATTTGAGAGCCCCGTTTCCAAACATGATTGTAAGAAATTGCAAAATAACTGAAGATACTCATTTGCCAGGAGGATCTGACTGTGTGGATAGCAAAATCCTCAGCATTTTGGAGGCAGCAGACCACACAAGGAAGCCAGGGGACTGCAGGCCAGTGACCTGGTGATGCTGCGGGAGAGGGAATATTTGCTCTTAAGGGAAGGTCAGTGGAAGAGCACGTTGCACGTTGCACACAAGTTGTACGTCGGGGCGGCGGTCTCAGCTTCCGCCCATGCTTCCAGCTCATCCATCAGACGCCTTTCGACAGACAGCACAGTTACACCACGCCTCGTTATTTATGGCCCCACGGCCTCATCACAACACAGCAGGAGTGAAACTCCCTCGAGTTTCCATCGAGCTGAGAAGGAAAATGCTGGACGCCCCCACATTTTGTTTCTATCACCTTGTCTAACTGCTCAGAGACAGAGCAGAGACAGTCCATACGCCGCCTCAGGAGCTGAACCACAGCACGACGTGCCTACCAGGCCTGAGGCGTCCGCACTGCACATACCTCTGGAGACGCTGCCCTGGGCGTCATGAGGGTGCACCGCGTCAGCCCCCGATGCATGTCTGGTTTTCACCTGCACTGGCGCGCCTGTGGTCAGCAGCAGTCCTCAGAAACAGCCCTCCCCACAGAGCAAATTCCAACAGCCTTGCAAGCTCCGGGACAGGCCGGAATGAGGCCCACGCTTGAAACCCTGAAGCCGCCCTGAACAAAGGCTGCTGCCTCAGCCCCAGCTCTTGGAAAAGGTGCGGAGGAGCCACCTTGCCTGGTGGAGCCCTGCTGCAGCAGGTGGCAGCATTGTCACAGCCTGCAGCCAGGCTGGGCTGACGGGGACATGGCTGTCCCACAGGAAGTTTTGCATGTGGAGGGTACTTCGACCTTTTGTGAATTTACTGTTACCTCCTTGAGGGCTCCATCGCCGCCCGCACCTGGGTCTGGTCATTAGCGTCTCCGGCACTCGGAGTTAACTTGTCTGAATTACTTGTTTCTCTCGCTGTTTTGACGACACGACACAACCTGAATTCTTTCGCCTCGAATTTGCCAGGCTGACATCTTGGGACCACAGAGGAAACACCCCTACTCCTCACAGCTTAAAAACATAAAACAAAAGAAAGCACACAACATCACGAACGGTGAAGCGGCGTGGAGGGAAGGAGACGGGGAGAGGAAGCGGTGGGTAGTAAGATGTAACGTCTGTTCCTGGAGACCTGGATGTTGAGAGTGGAGTAAACCCCACGCAGGCTGGAAATAGCACTCTTCTATAGTTTTCAGTCGTGACTGAGACGAAAGGCATTTGGTTCCTGTTTTCCACTTGACTCCAGGTAGTGTTCAACCCACAGATGCCGGCGCTGAGTTTCACTTCACGTAATTAAGGAAAAGATAAACCGAGATCTACCTTAGCACATGGAAGCCAAACAAGTTCCACCGATTCCAGGGGGGGGGAAGTAAGGGGAAACAGGGCCAGTTTCCTCCCCCCAGCTCACCAGGCCGTGGGCACAGACAGAGGACAAAGCATTTGAGATAAAATCGGAGCGAGAGCATGTCCCCAGGCCATGCACTCACAAGTACCCGGGGCAGCAGGCAGCACACTGGCTCCCTGCCACTGTGACCCCACATTGATACCACACTGCACTTGTGACATAAAATGCTAGCTTTCCCCTCTCGTTGTTTTTGCTCCCTGTGCTAATGTGCACTCAGGACATTTCCAGTCCTGATTAAACATTTCCCCATCTCGATAACTCAGTCATTCACCGATATCTCTCTCTCACTCCACGCACCCTCCTTGCCCTCTCCAATCTGAGTAAATTAGTAGCGATTGCTTATCTGTGCTTAATAGTTTGCAAGGAAAACTCCTCCCATTAGAGGTATATCCAGCTGCCATAACCGAGGCCGGAAACTGACACCGCCGAGCTGCAGACACAAGTTCTGTTTAAAATGATGCCGGAGTGAAGCCCCCGGACTCATTAAACCCGGCAGAGTTTCTCATTAAACGTGTAGATTGACAGTCGGAAATAACTGTCATTTGTGGCTTCCTTACGGTCCCCCTACCCAGTAAGACATTTTTTTTTTTTTTGCACCAGGGATATTATATTTAGACTAACATGGCAGAATTGTGACTACCCAGTGGCTGGTAGACGCCTGCTTTGTATAAAAACAGCAGAGCTCGATTTCTTCCCTCCTCCTGTCTCTGGGAGGAGGAAGACTCTAAGAATAGTTAAACCTAATCAAGAGGCCAGTCCCTAGAAATTCCTAAGTCAAAATAATACATGAAATGGACTTGTGCTACCTGAAATGTATTTAGATATTAATTATAAAGAAACTCAGAGCTAGGGCTTTCCATTCTATTAGCATTTAATTCATGCGTGTATTTCACTTTAACTACATCCAATAAATCCTTTATGGAAAATTCCTCTTAATATGACTATGGAAGTAGGGTCAAAAAATTAACATCTTTTCGTGCTCGGAAAAGTGACTTGATGAAGGAAAAGGACACACTCATTACAAAAATACCGTTTTTCCTCAAAGATCTGAGGCCCCTAGGTGACACTGTTTTGCATCTTAACATAAAATATGTAATGCAGAACCTTCTGGTATTAACAGATAGCGCCAGAGTACTCTGCCCTGGGCAGTTTGCAAAGATGCGAGATAGTCATGCCTTGAGGTATGTGAAGAAAATATTTCTTCCATAAATACAGGATCCAGATTGTCAATGAGCAGATATTCTGGAAGGTGCTGTCAATATGAAATGTCATCTAGGGGCTTTCCTGAATTAAAAAAAAAATCATGCGTATGAGTCTATGTACATGTATTTACATATTCAAAATGTATGTGAATGATGGAAAAAGCTGTAGGAAATACTCTTAAAAAATAAATAGAATGCAGTCTTCCAGACAACAACCCAAAGGGCCTATTCATTATCGGAGATCTTTTACCAATAAAAGGCTTCCATGAATCTATGTCCTGTTTTGGTTCATTTGCTATTTATCCACTTCCTTAAATGTGTCCTCTAATAAAAATAAGACAGTTATGTGAGGGACACTCCTCGCTGTGCAAAGCTTTCTTCCTCTCATGCACCTGCTTTCTAGAAGGAACAGTTCAGTCTCCAGCAAGCTGATGCCTAGCTCACCTTCTGTCTGCATTCTGTCGGGAGCTTGGATTTCTCTCTTAAGGTGGATTCTCCGAGGCCCCCTGAGCTACGAAGAATTTGAAAGCACTTTCTCTGGGAAGCCTTTTCTCATTCTTTTTTCTCAGTCTCTCGCAGTGAGAATTTATTTCAGAGGTTTCTTTGTAGCCTTTGTGTGTGGGTAGATAGATGCAGATACGGAAGAGCAGAGATATAGATGCAGATACAGATATGCAGTGGCTTCCTCTCCGCGTCACCTTCTCTCTGCTTTGCTCGCCTGTCTCCGTCTCGCTGTTCCCCCAGGGCAGGTAGAGGGATTCTTGTGCTTTCTGTGCATCACTGACTACCCTTGTCAAGCACTTTAAAAAATAAATGATTAGAAATTTTTGAAAAAAATATTCACCTTTGTCCTTCGATCTTAAAGTATTACTTGAACATTCTTCCTGAGCATAGCACAAGCCATGGGAACATGTGAAATATTAAATCAACAGTATCTTCGTGATCCTGACATTTATAATCCCGCAAGTCAAGCCAAGATCAAAAACAATATCCTCCCTTAATTATGTAAAAGTTTTGAGTTCATATTGCATAAAAGAACCAAGAATATCTAAAAGTATATTAACCAAGTGAACTTGACAAAAATATATATATATATATATACATTTAGAAGAATGTGACTAAATCCCTGAAAAATTCTGCAGCTTGATTCAAATGGATATGGAAAAATAAATTTGTCTGTAGAATTTCTCATGGTTTTCTACCTATAATGGATTTGTTTTAGGGAATATAGCTCACATGCAAAAGCTAAGATGAAAATTAAATATATTTTCTGCAGCACTTGGTTAAACATTGCAATTTTTTATTTAGATGGTTCAATAATATATGAGATTAATGTATGTGATAACAATGTCATTTTTAATTTGTAGTAAAATAGATTATCAAATACCATTGAGAAAACTGGATAGCCACCAAAAAAGATAACTACTTCAACCTCCAAAAATTTAAAATAACTGTAATTGTGCACAGTATATTCTCTGACTATAATAAATTAAATTAGAAATCAATATCAGATATCTGTACAATGCCCTAACATTTGTAAAATAAACAACATGCTACTAAATTACTTATGTGTCAAAGAGGTAATCCCATGAGAAATTGGAAACCTTTTTTAAATGAATTACAATAAAAACACTTATATAAAAATATGTAGGTTGTAGATAAAACAGTGTTTTGAGGGAAATGTATAGCATTAAAGATCTAAAAACAAGAAAGGTCTCAATTCAATTGCTCAAACTTTCACATTAGGAAATTAGAAAGATCAAATGGTAGATCCACTTGTATCGCTTTGAGGTATCTCCATATTGCTTTCCATAGAGGTTGAACTAGTTTGCAGTCCTACCAGCAGTGTAGGAGTGTTCCTATCTCTCTGCATCCATGCCAACATCTATCGTTTTGGGATTTTTTGATAAAGGCGGTTCTTACTAGATATAAGTGATATCTCATTGTAGTTTTGATTTGCATTTCCCTGATGATTAGAGATGTTGAACATTTTTTCATATGTTTGTTAACCATAATTCTGTCTTCTTTAGAGAAGTTTCTGTTCATGTCCTTTGCCCACTTTTTGATAGGGTTGTTTGATTTTTTATTGCTGATTCTCGTGAGTTCTAAGTAGATTCTAGTTATCAGTCCCTTATCAGATGTGTAGGATGCAAACATTTTCTCCCATTCTGTAGGTTGTCTGTTTGCTCTCTTGACTATTTCTTCGGCTGTGCAGAAGCTTTTTAGTTTTATCATGTCCCATTTATTTATTTTTGTTGC
>VBSM01003039.1:28839673-28911683 GCA_008086735.1 Cheirogaleus medius
AAAAAAAAAAAAAAAAAAAAAAAGAGAGAGAGAGAGAGAAGACACAAATTACTAATATTAGAAATAAGATAAGTGACATAGCTAGACAATCTGCAGATATTAAAGGATGATAAAGGAATATTAGTGAAAATGTGCAAAAAAGTAATGGCATAGATTTGTTGAAACTACCAAATCTCATTCAAGAAAAAATAAATTACCTGAAGAGTATAATTCTATTTGAGAAATTATGATTTTAGTTTAAAATATTCTTACAAATAAGACTCTGGACCCAGGTGTCTTTCCTGGCAAATTCCATCAAATATTTGATGGAATATCAATTCTATATAACCTCTTCCAGAAAATACAACATAGTGAAAACTTCCCAACTAATTTTATGAGTCCAATGTTATACTAATATTAAAACTGCACAAAGGTATAACAAGAAAAGAAAAATGTAGACTAATAACCCTCATGAACATAGTCACAAAATATTTAAGAAAATAAAAGCAAATTAAATAAAACAATATATTAAAAAGATAAATCACGATTGCAGGATGCAAGGCTGGGTCGACACTTGTCATTTAATCCACGTAATTCACCGTATGGACATGCTAGAGGAGCAGAACCATTTCATATTGCCATGGATGCAGGAAACAACATTAGAAAAATCCAACAGCCATCCTGATAAAAACTCAGCTAACCAGCTTAAAAGGGGAGCTAACCTCACCCAATAAAGGTCATCAACAAAGAACTGACAGCCAATATCATACTGAATGGCGGACGACTGCTTTCCCCCTAAGACTGGAATACAGCAAGGAGGTTCTCTCTCATCATACCTATTCAGTATTGTCATATGTGTATTAGCTTTCCGTTGCTGTTGTGACAAATAACCAAAAATTCAATGGATTAAAACAACCTATATTTATTATTTTACCTGTCTGTAAGTCAGAAGTCTGACTCGCGTCTCACTGAGCTAAACTGGGAGTCATGGGGGGGAATCCACTTTCCGCTAATTTGTTTTCTTGGCAGAATTGAGACGTAGCACTGGGATCCCATCTTCTTGCTGGGTGTGCACAGAGAGCCGTTCCCATATTCCTTGTTGGCTGCCCACACTCCATGGGCCCTGTCTTCCTTCCTCCTGTTCAAAGCTAGCAGCTAGCTTGGTGAGACAAGTCCCTTTCACACGTTGGGTTTCTTCTCTTTGTTCCCTCCTTCTCACCTATGGTTACCCTGTGTGAAAGGACTCCTATGATTTTAAGGATCTGTGATTACATTAGTCCACATGGATAATCCAGGACTATCCTTTTGTCTCAAATCCCATATTCCTATCCACATCTGCAAAGTTGCTTTTACCACTCACGTAGCATATTTACAAATTCTGGGGATTAGGGTGTGGACATCTTTATTTTCTTGGAGGGGCATGATTTTGCTTATCACAACTTCATGGTGGAGGATCTCTCTAGTACAGTAAAACAAGAAAAGGAAAAAAAAGAGACATACAGAAGATTGTAAGAAATAAAATTGTCCCTATTCATAGGCTATATGATTACCTATTTCAAAAATTCCAGTGTCCACAAAAAATACTCCTAGATATAGTTTGTGCATTCAACAATGTTACTGTATAGAAAGCCAGTATATAAAAATCAGTTGTATTTTTTATAATATATAGTAGCAATGCACAATTCGATATTGAATTTTTTAAAGAAAGCAAAATTTTTAGTGGGACCAAAAAACTTGAAATAGTTATAGATCTAAGAAAATTTGATTAAGATTTGTATGATAAAATTATAAACGTTGAAAAGAAAAATCCAAAAGCACTAAATTAAAAAAAAAAAGATAGTGTTCATGAATTTGAAGTCTGAATTTTGTTAAGATGCCAATTTCCTCAAATTGATTTGTGGATTCAAAATAATCCTAACCAAAATCCCTGCAGGCATTTTTGTCAAAATCAATTCTTTTTTTTTTTTTTTTTTTTTTTTAGAGACGGGGTCTCGTTCTTGGTCAGGCTGGTTTCGAACTCCTGACCTTGAGCTATCCACCCGCCTCGGCCTCCCAGAGTGCTAGGATTACAGGCGTGAGCCACCGCGCCCGGCCTGTCAAAATCAATTCTAAAATTTACATTGAGATTCAATATATCCATATTTGAGTCTCTAGAACTATAAGGTAAAACAATAAAACAAAAGAAAGTTTTCTTTGCAACAAGAATGGACTTTCCAGACATAACAAAACCTAAAGGCTTTCTGCCACAGAGGATTGGCTTCCTGTATACATGTCCAAGTGAAGAATTTTTTTTTTCTGTCATAAAGAAGATTTAGAATTATGAATTTAAAGGCCACATTTTGGGGGCCAGGAAAAATTGGCCTAAATACTGAAATCTATCCTGACAAAATTATTGTGTTTAGAACACAAAAATTAGAAGATGTTTTTCCTATAACCTCCACATAGGGAAGTACAAGATGAAGAACTTCAGCCAATCAAGCAAGTTCTATGGACTCTAAACTCTCAAAATTAGTTGTGAATTTTAAAAGTTCTATGAACCTAGAACTTACATATTATTAATACAATATAGAAAACTAAGACTAAATGCATTTTTATTTCAATAAGTGTAAATGAGTACATTTTAAAATTCAATCACAAAATAAATTGCAGATTTGTGCTATTCAATGAGACACTCTTAAATCAATGTAACTATAAAGACTGAAAAACTGAAGAGTAGGCAAAGGAATGCTAGGAAAAGAGAAAAAAGGCAGAGAACACAATCAATACAGGCAAAACAAGCAGTAATTGAAGTGAGACCATCAAACAAAACCAAAATTAAAAAAAATATAGGTAAAAGTAAACTGGTGTCAAATAAGATGTATCAGTTACAAACATCTGTGTATGAAATAGCATACTAGCTGTGTAAATGAAACAGAAACTACAGGAGCTGGAAGGCAAAATAGAAAATTTCTCCATTTCAATTCATTCTTCTACATCCATGACAGGCCAAGTTTTAATAAGAATGTATACAAGTCCTAGTAGTCTAATTAAACAAAGGAAATCTGCCCTTTGTAGAACCAATACTACATCCTGAAAATAGAGAAGATATCTTCTGTTTATGTGATCCTGGAATGTTCACTAAAATCGCCCTTATAACAGGGCTCCAATAAAACATCAGAATTTGCGATGCTTCTTGTGCCTCACTCTGGAGTACAATCCTGGCTTTTGGATAGAGGTAGACACATTTTATCAATTAGGAAATGGCCAACTGTTCTTGATTTATTAATTTTTCTAAAATAAAGAATGATTGTTGAGTGTTCCCAAATGCCTGTCAACATCTGTGGAGATTAGCATAACAGTCTTCCTTCAAATGTTTGAATATTATGGATTAGATCAATAGGTTTCCTAAAAATCAACTATCCTTGCATCTAGAATAAGTGCCACTTGATTATTAAATGCTTATGTTTTTAAAGTGTTCTTCGATTATGTTTGCTCATTCCTCATTTAGGATTTTGCAACATCATTTATAGTAAGATTGTTGACACATTTGCATGTGAAATCATTGGACTATGATTATTCTCCCTGTTATTAATGTCATTTAACAACAGACCATGCAATTAGATAAGAGAAAAACAAATAGAGATGCAAAACTTGGAAGCAACAAGACAACTTTATCACTCTATGATGCATAGTTTTTTGAAAAAAATTAGAAAATCAGCTAGAATGCTGTTGCAAACCATAACAATTCAGAAATCATGCAATGTAGAAAATTAATTATCATGCATAAATATCTCCAAGGAAGTTAATTTCCCCATTTAAAATAACAAACTCCAAATATAAGATAACTAGAAATAAATTTAAGAGGAAATAAGCAGCATCTTACTTGAAGTGAACTTAGAAATATTGAAAAACACAGAAGGAACTGATCATATGAAAAGATGCACCAAGTTCTTGAATAAGACTACTCAAAACTAAAGATATTTTGTAATTTAATTTACAAATTTAAAATAATTCCAATAAAATATGCCAACAAAAATTTTGAGTGGAACAAGACCAGGGACCAGTTGACCCCAAGGCTCAGATGGAAGATAAGATTCAGAAATACCCTGAGCGGAAAAGTAATGGCAGGTACACGGTCCTTCCAGATTTTAAAACATGTGATTAAAGTGTCATTACTAAAATAGTGTATTATTGACCATTAAGAGATAGACCAAAGGAAATGCTCTGAAATGCATTGGGACTTTGGAATATAATTAATGTGGCAATTAAAATAAGAAGGATAAAGGTGGACTTTTCAATAAATAGTGTTGGTACAACCAGGTTGACTTAGGGAAATACGAATGTTGGACTCATTCTTCAAACCACATCCCAGGAAAAATCCTAGTGGTTCAAAGATTTAATTATAAAATCTAAATCATCAAAGAACTGGTAGACATGGACAAATTCCTCTATAACCTTGGAGAAAAGAAAGTCTAACTGACTAAAATTGAGAAGCCATAAAAAAAGTTGCTAAATTTGACTGCAAAAGCCAAAATCTTCTGTGTTAACTAACAAAGACAAAAGGGGTGGCCGGTGGGGGGAAAGCATAGTAAACGAAGTCAAGAGGTAAACATCAAACCAGAAAGACTACTTGGAACACATAGCACAAGCCAGTTCTTCTCCCGAGTACACAGAGTTCCTCAAGTTTGTAAGAAAAAACAACCAGTACAGAAATGGACATAATAGACAAACAGATTTCACAGAAAAAAAAACCACACAAACATAAGAATAGATACCCTCTTACTAAGAAAAATGTACATTAAAATTACTCTGAGATGCC
This sequence comes from Cheirogaleus medius, assembly GCA_008086735.1. Classification (NCBI taxonomy): domain Eukaryota; kingdom Metazoa; phylum Chordata; class Mammalia; order Primates; family Cheirogaleidae; genus Cheirogaleus; species Cheirogaleus medius. The sequence continues at coordinate 28,844,451 of VBSM01003039.1, forward strand.
TATCTGCCTGTCATATTGCAAAAATCTGCAAATTCAATTGCACTCTTTTGTTGAAGTATTTCAGAAGGAAACATTCTTATCTATATGGCTTATTGCAACCTCCGGGCAGAGTGATTTGGCATTATCTATCAAAATTGCAAAAGGCTATTGAGTTTGACTCAGCAATTTCACTTCTTGGAATTTATCCTAGACACAATTTTGTGTAGCTAGAAAACCATGTATGTGGTTATTTACCACAGCATTATTTCTAATAGCAAAATTGAACCAATCCACATATTCATCCATTAGGTATGGATTAATTAAATCACTGATTACATAAATCAATATTGCATACAACAGGATAGTATGCAGGAAAAAAAGACAGAGAACACAAGTAAATAAACAAACATCTTGTATTCACAAATGGAAACCTTAATATTGTTAAATGCTAATATTGTTAATGCTTAATATTGTTAATTGCCCAAAGCAATCTGGCAACTCAATGCAATCCTTATCAAAATTGCAATGGCCATTTTTTCCCCCCAGAAATAGAAAAAATTTTCTAAAATTCATATGGAATCTCGAAGGACCCTGGATAGCCAAAATAATCTTGAAAAAGAAGAACAAATCTGGAGGCCACATACTTCCTGATTTTAAATATATCACAAGCCTTCAGTAACCAAAACAGTGTGGTCCTGGCTTAAAGACAGATATGTAGAACAATACAGTGGAATAGGGAGCCCAGAAATAAACCCTTTTGTATACGGTTAAATGATCTTTGACAAGGATGCCAAGAGTACACGATGTGGGAAAAACATTTTCTTCAACAAATGGTGTTGAGAAAACGGGATATCCACATGCAAAAGAATGAAGTTGGACACTTAGAACATATACAAAAATTAACTCAAAATGAATCAAAAACTATATACAAGACCTAAAACTATAAAAATCTTAGGAGAAAACATGGGATAAATGCTTCGTGACACTGGATTTCACAATGATTTCTTGGCTGTAACACCAAAAACACAGACAATAAAAGGAAAAATATACAAATGGAGCTACATCAAACTTAAAAACTTCCAAGTATAAAAGAAAACAAACAACTGAGTGAAAAGACAAATGCAAATATTTGAAAATTATATATCTGATAAGGAGTAATGTCAGAATATATAAAAACACACCTTAAAATCAACAACAAAATGACAAATAACATGATTAAAAAATGGGTAAAGCAGGAGAATAACCATCTCTCCAAAGATATATGATATGCCAGGAAGCATATGGAAAGATTCTCAGCATCACTAATTATTAGATAAATGCAAATAAAAACCATAAAGAGTATCTATCACCTTATTCCAATTAGGATGGCCACTGTCAAGAAGGAAACAAACGAAAAAAACAGAAAATAACAAGTGTTGGCAAAGATCTGTAGAAATTGGAACTTGGTCCACTTTCTGTGAGCGTGTAATATGGTGCGGTCTCTATGGAAAAGACTATGAAGATTTCACAGTGAATGAAACGTGGAATTCCCATATGATCCAACAATCCCACTTCTGGGTATGTAGCCAGAAAAACTGAAAGCAGGGGCTTGAAAAGATATTTGCATGTGCGTGTTCATTGTAGCATTATTCACAATAGCCAAGAAGTGGAAGCCACCCAAATGTCTAGCGTTGAATGGATAAAGAAAATGTGATACAGGTACACAATGGAATATTGTTCAGCCTTCACAAAGAAAGGAACCCTGTCACATGTTACAACCGGGATGAACTAGGAGGGAAGTATTCTGAGTAAAACACACCAGTCACAAAAGAACAAATTCTTCATGACTCCACTTGCATGATGTATTGAAAACAGTCAAACTCATTGAAACGGAAAGCAAAATGGTGGTTGCCAGGGGCCGCGGGGAGCAGGGTACTGGAGCTGTTTAATGAGTATAGAGTTCCAGTTTTGCAAGATGAAAAAAAGTCCTAGAGATCTATTGCACAGCAGTGTGAATATATTTAGCACTACTGAACTGTATACTTAAAAATGGTTAATATTACAATAAAAAGAAAAAGACTGACAAAGCTCTTTATATACTTACATAGAACTATCTTAAGGTTTTATTGTTAAAACAAAAAAAAAGGAAGCTGAAGAATAGTGTGCATTGTATTCTACTTTTTGAATAAAAATGTAGATTTTAAGAACATTTGTTTGCATTTACTAGAATATGCAGAGAGAAACTTTGGAAGTTTAGTCAAGAAACTAAACTCACTGTTGAACCAAGAGGAGCGCCCGGGGTTTAGGAGAGAACATAACAGACAGCAGAAAGGTGTGAGAGGGAGGCATTTGCACAGGCTCCGTTAATTTTTATTCGTTTTTAAATCATGAGAATGCAAGTCATTTTTAAATTAGATTTTTAAAATGAGAATTTCTTTCTTCTCAGTCAGCGGATCAGTAGACTGGACGTGCTAGTTGAGTGAAAGCATGGCTTAAAAAAGATAGAAGGTGTTAAGCAAAAGTGAGACCCTTGTATTTGAAATTTTAGTTGAGGTTTGGTTTTCAATTGTGACCCCGGTCCAGAAGCATGGCCACGGGGGAGGTGACTAGCTTGGCTGGAGGATGTGGTGAGACGCATGTCCTGAGAGTCCCAACTCCCATGTGCTTGTTTAAGTGTCGAGGTGACTGGTGTGTAAGGGAGAATTTTTCCACTCCCTTCCTAACAGCAGCACAACTGCAAAGTAGCATGAGTGAGCAAGTGTGGAATAACTGCAAGGCAGCATGACCAAGCTATTATAGGGTAACATTTGACTTGTCCATCTTGTGCAGACTTTGTAACCATTTACTTCTGTAGAACGCATAAAAATCCACCATGCTTTGACCCCATTTTTGCTCAGAATTTGGAGGCGAGACCCCTCTGAGCCCACCGGCGTAATAAAAGCCTGTTTTGCAGTACTCTCGTGTGGCTCTCGGTTTGTTTCCTGGTCCTGCTTGCTGTAACAGTGGTAAATGGGCAAACTGAGGCTGAAGCCACCCCTGGGTGAGGGGCGTGTCCAGGGGCTGCCTGTGTCCACGGTGAGGCCATAGCCTGGCAGAGTCTGTGGCACTAGCTCCAACACAGCTGGCGGTTTCAGAGAGGCTGGGAGAGAAACAGCCCGCAGGCTGCAGCAGAGAACAGAGGACTTTCTCCCCCCGTGTCGGGGTCTTCATCTGCACAATGGAGTCATTAAGGGGATAAACTGGGGTTCAGATACTTGAAGTGTTAAAAATCGGGCCAGATATACAGTAAGTGTATTAGTCAGGATTCTCCAGGAAAACAAAATCAAGAGGATGATTTACCTGCATCTGTATTTATACTACCTTATCCATGTCCCCCACTCCCTCCATCTGTCAATATGCACCTACAAGACATCTGCATCCGTACCGAGAACCAGAGCGGGAGGCACTGCAAGGAATTGGCTCATGAGGCTGTGGGCGGAGAAGTCCACGTTCTGCCACCCGCCAGCTGGAGGCCGGGCAGCTGCTGGTGCAGTTGTCAGACTCTGAAGGCCGGAGAACCAGGGCAGGCGATGGTGTGAGGCCCAGCGGAGGGCAGCAGAAAGTGAGAGGAGATGTTCTAGCTCAAGTAGTGAGGCAGAAAAAAACCTCGCAAATTCTCCTTCCTCTGCCTTTGTTCTATCCAGGCCGTCCACGGGACGGTGCTCACCCTGGGGAGGGCGCTCTGCTGCGCCCAAGTGAAATCCACGAGGTTCCCATCTGGAAACACCCTCATGACAGACCCAGAAACAATGCTGGCTCTGGGCACCCGTGGCCCAGACAAGTTGGCACTTCACGGTAACCGTCCCCATAAGTGTTCTGTTACAGCAAACCAGTCTGGGAAACAAACCGAGAGCTACACGAGAGAGCACTGCAAAACAGGCTTTTATTACGCCGGCGGGCTCAGAGGGGTCTTGCCTCCAAATTCTGAGCAAAATGGGGTTAAAACATGGTGGCGTTTATATGTTACAGAAGCAAATGGTTGGAAAGTCTGCACAAGCTGAGGTCTAGTCACGTGTTACTCTGTAGGTACAAAGTCATGCTATTTTGCAGCTATGCACAAGACTGAAATCTAGTCAAAGGTCACTCTTTAGTTGTATGCAGTTATGCTACGATTAGGAAGGGAGTGGGAAAATTCTCCCTTACCGTTCCACGTGGCGCGCGAGAGGGAAAACAGCCGCTCCCCAGAGGGCCACCAGGCAGTGTCTCCTGGAACTGAGCCATGTCGATAGAGCCGGAGGAAGTTGAGCGATGCGGAGAAGTTGAGCCCAGGGTCCTTGGCCCAGAGGACACTTTGAGAGGCGGGAATAGGGAGTGGCTGCCAATGGGCACTGGGATCCCCGTGATGACGGGAGGTGGCCTCGGGGGTGGCCACTGGTGCCATGGAGGTTGGCAGGGTGGGGACCTGGCCCCATGGGTCTTTGAGCAATCATGACCACATCACAACAACTGCTATGGCACATAGCATGTGTCCTTGGTTGGCGCTTGTGATGTCTTTGGGCGGGGGTGACCGACAGGAAGACACCTGGCCAGCGTGGGTCGGACTGGGTGTGCTGTGGGTACAACCAGCACCCTCTGTGAGCCAACCTCAATCTAACAGACGTTGGCCTCCACACACTGAATGGAAAGAAGGGTACCATGAAAGGGGATTTCTTGTCTTGCCACTGTGGAAATGATGTAGTCTGTTTCGTACTTTTCTGTTTCCCCTGTGGAGAGGTGAAAGAGCCAGTCACTTCACAGAGTAAGTGATGGAGCCTCTGTCTTCCACAGGAGCTTATTTTAATGAAGAAGAAGAGAAAGAAGAAAGGTAATAATCCCTAACATTACAAATAAATGATTTATATATTAGGAAAGGATTTCTGTTGTCTTTTCTAATGCAGGCTACATCTGTAATAAAAGCTGTGTATAATTATTTTGTGCTCTTGCAAACGTTACAAGACACATAAAATATTTCTCAATGTTTCTTTACCTGCTAAAATACTTTGTTTCCTCTTTAAAGGAAAAACGGATTAATCTGTTCTGTGGTGGAGCATACAATACCCAAGAAATCGCCGTAACCTAACTTCCAAAAGATGCACCGTAATCATAAATGTGACACTTTATACTGGTTCTCAATGTACAAATTTTAAACCCCAATAAATTATGAATTTTATTGGAACTTATATATTTAATTTATTCATTAGTATTTGTATATATAATTGCATTATAGCTATTCCATTTTCTTTTTATGGTAGATGAAGGAGTACATGGTTCAAGCATTATTAATTAAATTTGCAAGACATTTATTTTCAAAGCACTATGAATTCCGTGTGCAAATAACCTCTTCAGAACACAGTGGAGGGTAGTTTGGAGGAAACACGGTGCTATCCATGAATTTTAAGGCATGGGTTTCAGTGGAACCTGAATGGTCTGTGTCTCTCTTTAACAATCGTTTTTAATTTTTTTAAATTCTTTTTGGGAGACAAAAAGAACTGGTTTTATCTTAGGAAAACGGCCCACCAGTACGAGGTGGGAGAAGTATAAAGCTTATCTACATATCGATATTTGAAAGTACCGTATCAGCAACTCAGTATTATAAGCAATTTTCTCCATTGCTTTAGTTTCCTTTATAAGTACAGCGGCTGATTTTTAAGAGTCCCATAAAGTTCAATGAGTGCTTGCATAACATTCCATAAATTGAATTATCTTTGCATCAGTGGAGAAAGCACAGATTAGCTTGGGGCAAAAGGTTGCAAAAGAATGAATCAAGTAGCCGAATGTCACATGCCACGAGCTCAGGCACCAGGGGCGAATGCTCAAAGGGTTACAAAGACACAATCTTTGAGGCTGCAGTCTAACATCTGATTTCAACCTTCTCTTCATGATTTGCAATAAAGAACTTGCATTTCTGCTCTGATGATTTTGAGCAGTTTCCCAGGCTAGGTGATGAATAACTGCCTCTGTATGTGCTAGGTTGTTAGTGCAGGAAATGAAGCTGTGACGCAGTGTGCCGCCCGCACAGCTGGCCGGTGGCCTCCGAGAATATCCACAGGACGGCATCTAGCCAGTATCCGTCACAGATCTGCCCCTACAGATGGCTCAAGGGCATGTCACTTATAGTGGCTGCTGAATCGCTTTCATTTTCTTCCTCCAAGAAAGTCTGGTCCTGATAGTGCTTTGCCCAGTGGCAAAGGCGTTCCCACCAAGAGGATGTGCAAGAACAAAACAAAAACAAAAAAACCCAAACAAATAAAAGGGGAGGGGGAGGAAATCTTGTTAGTGAGGCCACAGAAAAGTGTAGAAGGCAAAACCGCACCCGGCCAATTAAGTGGTGCTGCAAGAACAGTTGAATTAGCACATAATACAGGTTTTCAGTAATGGAGATGATAAATCATCGATGCATCGCACATTCTAAAGTCCTCCTTAAATTTTCCTGTTCCATGCTTGGCATGGGGGTGACAAATAGAAGTAATTATGTTGGTTAACACCAAACCATCACCTAAAAAACAAATTCTTGAGGCTGGCATTAACATTTCACTGATAATACTCTTTTCATAAATCGTGGCATTCCTGTTAAATTATTCATGCAGTGTTCTATGAGAACGTATGACAATTTTTTAAAAATGCATTCTTCATAGCATCTTGCAATCAGCTAGAATGCCAATCCATGGGTTATTTTTCTGAATCTTGCCGTCTGAATGTTCTGAATAAATTTTACTTTATTCAATAAGTTTCACTGTTGTTTCCAAGCATTCCTTTTATGATTTCTGCAGCTCCCTTCTATTGTATTACCTTTCTATTTTATTTTTCCCTTTGTCTTGATTTCCCTTTATATCTGCCATGAGCTTCACTTTACTATTTTTGCAATCTATCATTTCAGCTTTGAGAAAGAATATTTCCTATTATCTGATCTTCCCTTGATGTACTTAACTTTGTGACACTCGTATTTCTCTGAGTGACCTTTCTGATATAATTCTTTGGTGCTACATCTTGAAAGTGCCTGCTGACAGATTTAGCGGGTGCCCTTTTAATTCCCATACCGGAACCACCCTACCTGTCTGGAATACGCTTGCTGCCAGCCCCGAGCTGTCTGTGCTTCTGAGATCGGAGGCAGCGCAAGGATAACTCCCGCGGGTGCCACTCCAGAGTTGCCGCGCTCATTTTTCTTTTTGGAATTGTCAGATGACTTTTTCATAGTTATTTGCCTAAAGAAATCTAAAGTCAACGTAATGGAAACATATAGACACCATCATGTAGCGCTGTCTCGGCGGGAGGATTGATGCATGCCTGGCCAAGCACAGCCTGACACCTGCAGTTCAGGGGCTCACCGGGGCGCCAGCCACCCGCTCTCCTCCCAGGGTATTTGGTCGCCCCTCTTCTCACTCCCAACGTCCTGCCTCGTGACTGCTCAGTGCGAAGACTCTTCTACTGGTTCTGGACCATGCCATCGTTCTGCCACGGCTGTCCTGCATCGTGACCCGCTTCTCAAGGCGAGGGCAGCCCCACCCCGCCGCCTGCCTGCACGGATTAAATAGCACAGGAGCCTCTCTGTCCCCTGCGTGAAGTGTGGACCCAGCACCAAATCCCAGGCAATGCAGACACCAACCGAGAGCGTCCCCTCCGCTCCCTTGGAGCCAGTATCTTCTCATTTTAATACTGTCACGCTCTACGCTAAGCCATGAGGCTCACTTTTTCAATAAATGAAAGCAAATTATTTAACAAATAAGACATTATGAAGATCCAAGTGTTATTCTACAGATGGATGCTGTCATGTACTGTGGACCATGTATTGGGCACACAGCAGGAAAGGGGACAGATGACATCTCTGCCCTCATGGAGATCAGATGTCTAATGCAGCAGAGCGACAAGCTACGGAAAAATCCACGACAAGTGCAGTGCGTGCGACCACTGAGGATGAACGCAAGGCCCCGTGTATCAGACTCCCTTCGCCTGTGGGACAGTTGGCCACAAATTGAGCAGTGGGACTCAACACACACATCTCCTACAGTTCTGCAGGTCCGAAGTCTGACTGGGGGTCGGTGGGCCAGAATCCAGGTGTCAGCAGGGCCAGGTTTCTTTCCCGAGGCTCCAGAAGGGAATCTGTTTCTTGGCTTTCTCAGCTTCCACAGCTCCTACGCCCCTGTCTGTGGCTCTTTCCTCCACCTCCAGCGCCACAAGCAGCGGGTCTCCCACCTCATACCGCTCTGACTCCCTCTCCTGGCGCTAAGGACCCCTGTGGTCACCTTGGCCCCTCTTGGCTCAGGTGGAATTATCTCCCTATTCTAACTTCAGCTGATCAGCAACTTTAATCCCATCTGCAACCCTAATTCCCGTTTGCCACAGAAGAGAACACAGTGACAGGGTCCCGACGCGGGGAGGTGGACGCTGGAGCCATCGTTCTACCACGGAGACGATGCCGAACAGGATGCCTGGCGGGCCAGGGTCGAAGCGAGACACAAAAGAGGAGACACCGAAGAATCACAAAGTAAAGTAGCACAGGGGAAGAAAGAAAGGCGTTTCCAGACGGTGAGATCTCCAGTCGCCATGGTCGTGGGATGGGGTGGAGAGACTGGTGGATTCCAGGGCAGAAATACGAGCGTCAGGTCGGGCCACAGCAGGAGGACAGGTGTGAGGAGGTGAGCACGTGGCCTTAGTTGGGCAGAAGTGGAGCAGACTTAAGGATCTGGAGCCCTGTCCTTGGGATAACAGGAAGGTATGGGTGCGCTTTAAGTACAGAGGGATACAGTAAGAGTTGCAGTTTTGAGATGTTTGCTCAGAATTAGCATAGAAAGCAGAGAGGGTGGGTGGGGATTTGGAAAATGACAGCAGAGAGCTGGTAGGGGACCTTTCTAAGAGGCAAGATATGATGAGGCACCTGCTGAAAGTTTGAGCTTAGGTATTTTGTTTCTATTTACTCACGCAAAGTGATTCGCTGAGTTATCCCAGTGGTACAACCTAAGCTAGGAAGGCTGCCGTCTTCTCGTATTGAGGCTTTCGTGCTAGAAGTTGATAAAGAAAAAGGTTGGGGGAAGGCAGGCAGTGAAGCAAAGGCCCTCAAGAAGCGAAAGATAAACTGCTTATTCAATTCTTCATGCATGTGGAGATTATCTAAAAATATTTACTAGAAAAATATAGTCTGTGATCTTGAATGCACCATATTAGGTACATAGTTCTGTATTATTGTTTTGATCAGTAATTATTTTCTTAAAAATATAGCTCCAGAAAATGTTGATAATGCTGGTATAGGATAGGCTTTAACTACAAGCAAAAGAAACTGCTGCCACCACCTAAAATTTAGGAATGCATGCACAATTGGGGAGGGAATGGCACCTTGAACTTTTCAAATGACATTCGTCCTGGTACACTGTATCATGATGTACTTCATAGTTTTTCTTAAGGTATACTTTGTATACGCATTTATTAAATTATTAGCAGAGCATTCACTGAAAGAAATCCTCTCCTGAAGCTTACTTTTAGTTGTTTTTATATAACAGCGTAGTAAATGGGGGAATGTATTCAAGTGAGTAGAAGTTTCACACATTGCCATACTGGGCAAGCTAAGCAGTGGGAGTTATATAGCTCAAATTGCATGTGATTTTGTGATAGTTCACCAAAGGCATTATTTACATGAAAGTCAAAATGATGAAATGCAAAAAATGATTCTACGTTGACCAGATGAATCTAGTTTTCCTTTCTTGTGCACATAGCATCTCAAGGACATGAGCCTTCTTCTCTTGCTGCCTTCTCAGCATCAATGGGGATGATGACATCTCCCCAGTAACCGCCTCCATGACCGGCATTTTGTGAACATGGCTGTGTTTAATCCATTCTGGCCCCTGAGCATGTGCTGCCTTGTTGAGTGTTTTCTTGTTTGATCAGAACGTGGAGCATGCAGGGTTAGTATCTATTATTTACCAGGAAAAAAAAAAATCTCTGATCCTAAGGAGGGTGTTGTGTAATCTATGTATAAGGATGGATTCTTCCATTAGTGATCTAAAGTATGTTTGGAAGGAAGAGAGATTATAGTTGATAAGTAGATTTGATTATGGAAATATAAGGAACACACAAAGTTTTTGCAATCATGAATGAAAAAAAAAAGCAGTGTGCATACAAATTTATGCTAGAAATACTACAAATATGAAAAACTGGGCTTTGAAAGATATAAAGATAGATAAATGAAGAAAAGTCTTTTTACATGATGGTTAGAAAATATATAGAATTTAGCATATTTATAGAACCTCACGAGGGTCATTAAACTACATTATGCAAGTGGACTTAAGTAGACTGTATAATAGTGTCGTGGATGGAAACCTATAATAACTGTTGAGCACCACAGATGTTTTAAGTTATAGCTAAATCAGGGACTATAATTTTTAAGATAGTGGAAGGCAATTACACTAAGTGTCCAAAGGAGGTGAGATTCTGTGTGTTATGTATTGCAAGTTGGACCCCAAAGCACATCTGATACTATTTTCACAAGGAAAGTGTGTTCTTCTTTCAGATATATTACAGAGTTATAGGCTGAAATGTAATGATAGACTTGTGCGTTTGGGGGAAGAGAGGTTATACTTAGAAAAGAGTGAAAAGGCATTGTTGGAAAAAAGCTCTCTAAGAAATAATATTTATGAAATTGAAAAAGATATCCTTTAGAAGTTTGACAGTTTCAAGCTAACATTTAGGTCTGCAATTCATTATGAATTCATTTTTGTATATGCTGCAAGGTATTGATGTAGGGGTTTTCTTTTTTCTTTTTGTTGTGTTTTTGGTTTTTTGCACATGACCACCTGTTTGTTCCAGCACCATTTGTTCAAAAGATTATCATTTCTTCGTAGATTTGCTTTTGCACCTTTGTGAAATCTCAGTTGTCCTATGTGTGGATCTATTTTTGGTCTATATTTTGTTTTATGGATCTGTTTTTATGTCAATACCACATTATCTTTTTTTTTTTTTTTGACAGAGTCTCACTCCTTTACCTGGGCTAGAGTGCAGTGGTGTCAGCCTAGCTCACAGCAACCTCAAACTCCTGGGACTACAGGCATGTGCCACCATGCCTGACTAATTTTTTATATATATTTTTAGTTGGCCAATTAATTTGTTTCTATTTTTAGGAGAGACCTGGTCTCGCTCTTGCTCAGGCTGGTTTCGAACTCCTGACCTTCAGAGGTCCTCCCGCCTTGGCCTTCCAGAGAACTAGGATTACAAGCGTGAGCCACCACGCCAGGCCCACACTATCTTGATTACAATAGCTTTATAATAAATTTTGATAGTGAATAATATTAGTTTGTTAAGTTTTCCTTCTACCTCAAAATTCTTTTGAGCCATTTTTTGAGATACAAGAACTATCCTAGGGGAAGTTAAAGTCTCCTCTCTCATGCATTATATTGGCAAATTTTTCATTTATGCCAATTATATGAATCTTCTCAAAGAAAAAGCATTTGATTTCATTGATTTTTCTCTGTTATTTTCTGATATTTATTTTATTTTTGTCTTCTCTGTTCTCTATTATTTCCTTTTTAGGCTGCATATTCATTCTTCTTTCCCTAGTTTCTTAATGAGAAAGCTGAAGTTATTGATAGAAATACCTTTCTAATATAGACATTTATTGCTATAAATCTCACCTCTCCCCTACCATGTCCTACGTTAGCTGCCTCCCAAAAGTTTGAATTTGCTAATTTTCTTTTTTCAGATCAAAAATATTTTTAATTTCTTAATTTTTGATTTTTTAATTTTTGATTTCTTCTTTGATACATGGGTTCCTTAGAAGTGGGTTATTAGTTTCCAAATATTTAGGATTTTCTAGAGATGTTTCTAGTATTGATTTCTAATTGAATCCATTGTAATAGAAAATACTTTCTATGAATTGAATCATTTTATGTTTATTGAGATGTGTGTTATGACCCCAAATGTGCTCTATTTTGGTAAATCTTCCCAGTGCTCTTGAAAAATATAACCATTCACCTCTGGTTGAATAGGACATTCTAGAAATGTCACTTAAAGTTGGCTGATAATATTGTTTAAATATTTTGCATCCTTACTGATTTTCTGTCTGCTCGTTCTGCCAATTATTGAGAGGGAGTATTAAAATATTTTAATGGCATTACTGATTTGAATATTTTCCCCTATAGTTCTATTGGATTTTGTTATTAGGTTCATAAACTTAAAAATTCTTAGGTACTTTTGACAAAGCAACTCTCTTAAATTTGTGTAATCACCTTGTCTATGTATGGTAATATTATTTTTCCTGATGTATACTTTGTCTGATATTAGTATAGCCATTACAGTTTTCTTTTGATCAGTGTTATCATGACATATCTTTTTCCAACATTTTCTTTTTAGTCTGTTTTGTGCCTATATATTTAATATAGTTCATCACTATTTTTTTAACATGACAATCTCTGCCTCATAATTTGGGTGCTTAGACCGTTTATATTTAATGCAAGTTTTGATATGGTTAAGTTTACAACTGTTATCTTGCAATTTCTTTTCTGATTGTCCCATCAGTTCTTTGTCCTTCTTATCCTTTCTTTCTGACTTCATTTGAAATAATTGATTATTTTTAATGATTTATATATTTTATCTTTCTTTTGACTAATTAGCTATAACCCTTTTATCACAGTCCCACTTTAAGTGCTATTATGCCACTTCGTTAAAAATATTATAGTCATAAACTTTCATTTCCTCACCTCTCAAATATTATAGTATGGTTGTCTGACATTTCAGGTTTACTTTATATTATAAATACCGTGGTACACTGTTGTTATTTTATATAAAACAATTAACCAGCTTTTTTAAGAGAGTGAAATAATAAGAAGGAAAACCGCTCACGTAGTTCCTGTTCCCAGTACTCTTCAATCCGCTGTGTAAAAACCACGGTCATACCCATGTTTGCTCCTCTGTACATAATGTGTTTATTTCTTTGTCTGCTTATAAGATTTTTTTTTTTGGTGGATTTGAGTATTTTGATTACAATGTACCATGTATGTAGGTTTTGTTTGGTTTTTTGTGTCTCTTGGGCTTGGAATTTGTTGAGTCTCTTGGATCTGTTGGTTGGTGATATTCCTCAAATTTGAGAATTTTAGCCATTATTTCTTCAATCATCTTTTCTGACCACCCCTTCCCATTCCCAGAGAGTCCAAGTACATGCACATTAATTCATTGCAAGTTGTCCCACAGATCACTGATGCTTTGCTCATTTTAAATTCTCTTTTCTTTCTTTCGTCTTATTTAGTTTCTTTTGCAATGCCTTTAAGTTTGCAAATATTTTGTTTTGCAGTGTCTAAACTGAAATTAATCTCATTCACTGATTTTTTTTCACCATATATAGAGTGTTCATCTTTTGAAGTTCAACTCAGGTTTACTAAATGTCTTCTAAGTGTTTACAACATTTTTAACATATTTGAGAAAACTGAGCACAATTTGAGAAAATGTTTTTGTCTGCTCATTCTGACATCTGTGTAGTATCTGGTTGCTTTTCATTGGGTAATATTTTTCTTCATTATTTCTCATATCTTCTGCTTCTTTAAATGCCTGGCAATGTTTTATTGGTTACTGGACATTGTAAATTTTATCTTTTTGGTTACTGGATGTTTTTGTATTTCTGTAAATACTCTTGATGTTTATTCGTGAGGCACAGTTATGTTACTTGAAAACAGTTATGCCCTCTCTGGTTCTGCTTTCAAAGTGTGCCAGGTGGGTGGGCGGGAGCAGTGATCAGCCATGGCTAGTCACTCCCTGCACTCAGATGAGACCTTCCTGAGTATCCTATGCAGTTCATAGATTTTTGTTGTGTCTTTTGCTGAAAGCGGGCACTATTCCAGTTTTGAATGACTGACCAGCGCTGTTACCTTGAATCCTTTCTGGGGATTCTTTCAACAGCCTCTGGTGGTTTCTTTCCTAATATATTCTGGATACTCTGAAGGGACCTCATGCAGGTCTACCGACGACTTATCTCCGTACGCCCCTCTCCTCTTTGGTACTCGGTTATGCAAAGCTGTAGCCACCACCCCCTTCCTAGGTGCTCAGCTGCATCTTTTGCACTCCAAGAGTGCCCTGAATTCTACTTGGGGATCTCCCACTCGGTACACTGGCCTGAAATTGCTCCCGGCAGTGAGCGAGGACGGTGGCATAGCTCTCCAGCTCTGCTTCCACACCTCGGGGGTCTTCACTGCCTGGTGTCCCATGTCTTGAAATTCAGCGTGTCATATGGTTTGTCTCCTGTGCAGCTACTTAGCCAGAGGGACAAATCTGGTTTCTGTTGCTCCATCTTGTTTGGAAGCGAATTCCCTAGAATAAGTATACTTTTTATGAGCCAAATCCTGCCATTACATATGGCTATTTAAGCTCAATTAGAAGTTGTCAAATATAAAAGATAAGTAAACATGTTTTTATAATATATTCTAAGGGTGGGGCATGTAAAATTCCTAAAAGTAATTGAAAATTTCAAACAATTACTTTTCTCCTCAGTTGAGGAGCACTTGTGTGGTGCCCTTGTTATATCAAACCTATGACTGTACTTGTCCTAATATGGTGACACCACATCTCCTGTTTTTCATTGTGATTTTGGTGTATAGCATGTCTCTCTATAAGATTGGACACTGTTTAATACTTCCTCCTAACTTTAACTTTTCTTAGCCAGAGCTTGGAAAAAGAATCTCCTGCCAAGCCCTACACGTTCCTCTGTTCCAAGCACAGACGGGCCTTGTAAATATATGTAAAATATGTATTTTCATAGCTACCGGCTTTAATATTGACCTATAAGGGATGCAAAACAAGGAACTGTTCTAGAGACTCAAATGATATGCAAACCAAGCATTTCCTGCCCATAATACTTAGTGTTTAGACTGTTTGGTTTGCGATCCATTTAATGAACCTCTTTAATTAAAAAAAAATAAATTAAAGGTAAGTGGAGGGTCACAGTTGCCAAAGTCCCGGTGAGAGTTTCCTTCCAACACCTGAGTCACCGGGACTTTGTTCTGCATGGCTGCCCCGCTGGCTGTTGTGGAAATGTTAATGGTGCTGTCTTATGCAAAGGGTGCGCTCTACAAGCAAAACAAATAAAAACGGGGAAATGTACACTTTGTACCCTGGAAAGGTCGCATGCGCTGGCACCCAAGGCGTGGGTTGCAATAACAGGGGAAAGGAGCCGGGCGGTGGAAGCCTGCAGGACTCGTTTTGGAGGGGAGCCGGTCAACTAAGCGCCGGAGAGATTTAGTGCGCCATCCATTATTTCCTGCTTGTCATTTAAGCAGGCTATCTGTATGCGCAGTAGGACTGAGAGGGCAAAGAGGAGGTGGACGGCGTGATTTATAGGTGAGGGCAAACACCTGTGGGTTAAGCAGCTCAGAAATTAGCCACAAGTAGCATATTAGTGCAGCTAATCAGGCACGGTTCAGTATTTCGGTTTCTTGATTTGTCCATAAATAATCTTCTATGTGGCCACCCCGAGGCCCTCTGGTGATTAACTACCTTGACCTACAGTGACGTACACAGACCCAGCAGGACAATGGGGTTTGCAGTTGCACGCTCTAATCGTGCGGTTTTAAACGTGCACGTTCGTGGGCAGAAGGGCTGTGAGTTTTGAGAACCATGTTAGGGAGTCTTACCCGGGTACTTAACAATCAATTTGCTTTTCATTCCTGTACTCCTGTTATTATGTTGACAACTTGTAGGCTCAGCTGGCCTGTGACCAGTCATCGACCATAAAATATTTTCTACCTTAATGTCTGTTGCAGAAAAGGAAGGGATTCCTATCCTAGGATGTATACGTGTTAATGTTGCCATGTTTAGTGAAATTCAAATCCTTTGGGTGTTTTTGTATTATTTTTTTGCGTGTGGGAGCCTTCTTCACTGGCTGGTGTGTGTTGGTGTTTATCTTCAGGGTCCCCTCCTGTCATTTCCATTTGTCGGGATGAGGCCAGATCATTTTATGCTCAAAGTAAAAGTCAACATAACTGGACAATGGTGTCATGGCCCCGTTAAAAATCTGTTATGCATCCACTCCGCAGATATTGTCCCTTCCTTTGATCTTAGAGAACAGAGAAGAGGAGTAATAAAAACCAAGCCTTCAGAACCCTGGGGCAGATAATCTCTGAGCGTCAGTGAAGAGCTTGATTAATTATGAGGACAAGACAATTGATCTAGGTGACCGATGTCGTGAAATTTTACAGGTAAATATAGACATTCCAAAGCAAGTAACAATTCACCAGGAGAGCCAATATCTCCTCATATTATTAAGACAATTTCTGAATCCCCTAGTCTGTTCTATGTAGGTTATATTACTACTGAAATTATTTCAGCTGCATAAAATCTGGTTATGTTGGGAGAGTCATTACTTTGCTTTGTTCTGAAGTCTTTCTCTGGCTGATTCCAGGGCATTGTACAGTTTGGGAAGAAAGGAACAGAAGGATCACACCGCTTTCAGATTCTAATTCTTAGAAGTGTGGGAAACATACTATTTTAGTTAGCAGTGGATAGAGCAATAAAGTGTGGTTACAGAGTGGTTAGAACCCGTACTTGAAATGTGCGAATAAAGAGAAAGCAAAGATGAAAGCCCTGTTGTGAAGGAGCTACCCACAGGATTCAGTAAACAGGTGGCATTTTGGGTACCAAAGGGAAGAAAAGTCAGAAATACTCCAAGATTACAAGCCTAGGGAGAGTGGAACCACTTCTGGAAACGAAAAAGTTAAAAAGTGGTTACTGAAAGATAGTAAACGATTTTAAGTGTATTTCCATTTGTGAGTTAATAAATTCAGGAGAAACCCAGCTGGGATCTGAATGCTCAACCTACTCTGCTGTGAGAGTTACATTTTAAACCAAACAGGACTCTCTGGATGATACCCCTTAAGGCAAGTACAGTGTCACATGAATTGCAAATACTAACCTGCTAATAGCTTTCCCAGGAGCTTGCTTCCTGTTAGAAACCCTTCAATGACTTCATCCATTTATGTGTGGAAAAATCTTGCAGTTGCTAGTTGAAGCCCTGGTTCCGAATGTTTCTACAGTATTGCCAGTATGTAAGGAGCATGGGCCGGCCCCTCAGCTGTTTGTCACATTCCCCGTGCAGTGAGCGGTGACTCTGTGCCCCAGTGGCCCTGGCAAGGGCCCTGCCAGTGCTGGGGCCCGGAGCTCCCTAGGGATGCGCCTTTGGCCTCTCACAGGGTCGTGTGCACTTGCTTCAGCCCGAGAGTCCAAGCACAGATGCCCTATGGCAGAAGCAGGAGGCAGAGGTGGCCAACAAATATTGCTCTCCCTGAAATAATCACTGGCCTCCTCACAACTGATGCTCACGACTGTGCCTCTGAGCATCCCGGTGGGGCTGTGTCAGTAGTTACTGTCCGTGGACCTGGAGTGGGCGCGGTGGGTCACTTCTAGGTCCATGCAATTAGGAGTGGGTGGGCCTTCTCCATGCTTTGACCCACAGACACCCTGCACCCCCAGGCCTCTCAGACTCCAGCATGTGAAGCTTCTACGCACTCATAGCCTGAGTCCCTGCGTCGCCACTTGGTGGAGAGACGCTTCTGTGGACCACCAGGTCCCCACTGGAACTGTGTGCCTGTGAGCAGTGGCTCTTTGCTTCATGAGCCACCGAGATATTGGAGTTGCATGTCACTGAAACGTACCTAGTCTACCTTGACTGATACGACCGCTTTCCCACCATGCAACACCGGCACTGCCCCCGTCTGCACAGGGTGGAGAGTAGCCCCGATGGGACTGAAACGAATGAGTGCATGGGAGGCACTTACAAAAGTGCATGACAAGCACCCAAGAAATAGCAGTGGTTGTGATCATCACATACAGAATTTAGCGTCTATGTGGATTTACCAAGAACGGTTTAGATGGGAAATCATTCCTCATTTCTCTAGTGAGCAAAGTGAGCGTTCTTCCCAGCATGACTTTTTAAAATGGAAAATATCACAGATGATTCCCCTTTGGTCTTTCTGTTCCCTGCTCGCGATTATTATTCTGGGATGATCGACTGACATAAACCTGTTTCAATTGTGTAATATTTCATATCCTATGATTTGGGAGAACATTCATTTCCCATCAAAGCCATTTAAGAAATTCGTTCCACCAGGAATACTAACTGAAATTTGTCTGAAAGATGGGAGGAAAAAAAGCCTCAGGTCTGTTGTAAACTTCATTCATCCTGGGAGATCAACTTTAGCTTACAGTAGTTTCAATTAATTCCTAATTACTTTTGTGTCATCCGTATATAAGAGGAGACACAGGAGGAGCAGAGAATACTAATTTCTAACACTGTTTCTTCCTCAGAGTTGAAAGAAGGCTGTGCTTATTAGGAACACTGCGGCGGTGGGAATCATCATTAGTGATTCTTTGCATCTGTGTTTGTCTACCTCTGAGGAGCTTGAGATAATGCATCCTTCACATATTTAAAGAAAAGAAAGATTAAAGAGAAGATCTCACTTTTTTTCTCATGAACATCCCATGTTTAAATATTTAGCAAGATGTGATTTCACATAACTGACAAAACCCTCTCTGGGTCTACTGACCATTCCCTCGCTTTGAAGAGAGTGGACGGGACATACGAGAGTACCGGTGTGTTCCAAAAACCGGTAATACTTCAGATCTCAAGGCAGCTCCTATGTCAGGAGTGGAGGGGTTTCCCGCAGCTGATGCTGGGCTTCCTTGCAGCCTAAACCACTCCTCGGGAGCAAGTACTTAGAAGGGAAGAGGGCATATGAACAAAGGAATTATTCTTTTTAGCGTGCCTCTCCAAATCATTTTTGTAGAGGAAGCTCAAATCAAATTCCACCTTTTTATTAAGGGAGAAAGAAGGAGGTCGCTCTTGGCATTCATGTTATAAACTCCGTGACGTGACGGAAGCTGTGACAAGAACAGGCTTGTTTCTGCTGGGACTGTAACATATAACAGGGTCTTCTCCCTCAGTGTGTGCCTTACTGGTTCCTTTGCCAGGACTTGTGCTGGTTTGATCCCGGAGACCTGGGCGGGTGCTCTTGCAGACACAGCCACTGCGTCACTGTTGCCCAGAGAAAATACCAGCTGCCCTTATGCATTTAGCTTTAAAGTGAAGCCATTTCTTTGCCTTTGGTGGTGTTTTAGAATACATTTCCTAGTAGTTACCACACTGCACACGCCTCCTCCATATGGAGATGTTAAGTCACTAACAAATATTCTTCACACATATTCGATCCATATTGTCTCTCAGAAATAACCCACTATGTTATTTATTTTACCTTCTTCCTTGAGAATTCCTTATCGTGAGTTGTAAAATATTTTATTTGCATTACGGCGGTGATGAATAGCTTTATCTCTGAAATCCTAAGCCCTTTTTCTCTGCCACATGGTCATTTGTAGAGTCATATATCAAGTTAAGGCTTTTCCTAAAAATTTTTTATCACCAAAGATAAAGATTTATGAATATAGAACAGGGCTTTTTCATAATAGGTAAGCATAAAAATATTTTCAAAAACAGGATTCTCATAGGTTTAATTCTGTTTAGGTGGTTTTTTTTTTTTTTTTTGGCTAAGCCCAAATTACCCTTTCTGACCTTTCCGCTTACAACCTCCTCGTCAGAATCTACCAGAGCAGGAGCCGCATCTGTTCTGATCACCGCTGTATCTCAGCCCCCTCCTTCCACGCAGCAGTTGCAAGATTATAAGCCACAGGTTCAAAGTGGTGGCTACCCCGAGACAAAGGGGCACTGAACTGGAAATCTGCGACTTTGCAGCTCACGAAACTGAAGGTTAGGAGACTGTCCGCCTCGCTCAAGGTCACAGGGTGTCAACAAGAAAGGCGGGCTGAGGAAGCAACGCTCCAGCCCCCAGGCCGGGCAGGCGAGCGCTGCGAGGTTCACGTAGAAGAGACAGCGCAGGTATTCCGGTGGCCAGGTGCCTGCTCCAGTCCCCACCAGGCACTCTGTGAGCACAGACACAACGCGTTTGCCCTCTAAGTCCTGATGATTCATCTGGTAGCAGTTCCAACCCGGCGAGGTTTGTAGCAGGATACGGCAAGGGGAGACCTAAAGGACATTTCCCATGACACTTGCTATACGCCATTGCTCAAAAATAAATTCCTTCAGCGTCCCTGTCTCTCCTTTTCTTTTACTGAACCACACTGACGCAATAGATCCACCTGCCAGTCACAGGTGGTAGCTGGGGTGGGGTGGGGTGGGTGGAGATCTGGCTTTTGGGAATCTTCCTCATTTTACTCTTCAATATGACTCAAACTGTTACCAAACATTCTATATGATGAAATGTGTTTATTGAACACAGCACATGTTACTGGCCCTCCCTGTGGCAGGGGTCCCCTAAGATGGTCCCAGCAACCCCCACCTCCTGTGTTCCTCCTCTTGTGTCATCACCTCCTCTCAGACATGGGATGGCCCTATGGATTCAGTTCTTAGGATAATAAATCGAATTCTAATAAATCTTAGCTTATGAGAGAAGTGATGGGATGTCACGTCCAAGACCAGGAGACACAAAGACGAAGGCTCCCATCTCCAGTCCTCCCTGGGGCTCTGTCTTGGACCCCTCGGTGTGTGCCACGAAGACACTCCGACAACCTGCGGTGCACTTAGAGGGGGACCGTTCAGTCCCTGAGCGGCCCTGAGATGACTGCAGTCCCCGAATGAGAGCTTGGCTGCAACTGCACGTAAGGTCCGAGCAGAGCACCCGAGTAAGCTCTGCCAGTTTCCAGACACACCGAAACTGTACAGCAATAAATATTTGTTTTTTGGGGGGCCTCTACATTTTGGGGTCATTTTATACACAGCAATGGATAAGTAACGATACACAATTCTGTAGCACGTTAGAAACCTATACTGGAGAAACATTTTTCTCTGTAGGTTGTGGTCAGTTATTTTTTTCTTCATTTTAGAATAAAGCCAAATTTCAATAGTTACGACTCTGATATAACAAGATTAAAAATATCCATTCTTAAGAGATAAAGTTTTAGTAGACTAACATGATAAAAGAAACAGTTTGAGCTACGGACCTAGCTTGGTAAAATTGATACCACGTATATTGGTTTACAAAATGCGAACTAGGATAATAGCATTCGGACACTCCAATGTGTCATCATTGCATTTAGTCGTGTAATCTTTCATTCATTTATTTGACAGATATTGATCGGACACCCCACTAGGTACCAGGCTGTACAGCCATGAAGACGTTTAGGGCCAGCATGTGCCCTCAATAAAAAGATACAATAAAAATCTTTTTAAAATATAAAAAGATCATAATTGGCTCTTTCACTTTCCTGTTTTTAACTTGTTTTACCAACTCGTGAAAATGCTCCAACAAGTTTGATGGGAAATTGTAGTTAAGGATTAGCACTTTGAATTATGAAACTATCTAGCTGGACTAACAAATGAGAATGGTCCAGTGACAAACATCTTATTTAAAGTAACTCTTTTATTTTAGCCAAAAGGAGGCTTTATATCTCAAGTACAGACAACTCAAAATGGCTACATGAAACCAAGGACTGGTTGGGAAAAAAAAAAAGAAAAAAAAATAATTTATTGTGAGAACCCTGGACTGATATCTGATGATGCTTGGAGCAGCCCTAGAGATGTCAAAGATGATAATACAGTAACAGCATTTGGGAAGTATTTCTAGTCTCACACTTAGCCTTTTGGCAGGAATTTATTAAGACAGAATAAGCCTGTGACTTTTCAATTCCGAGTACAATTTGTTTCTCTAATGCATCTGCAGAAGTAATGTGTGATGGAATTTTTCCTGCCCCAGCCCTGCCGGTGTGGACGATGATATGCTATAATAGGTTCTCACAGGCCATATCTCAGCAATATAAAACACAACACATGTACATCTGTGGCCCAGTGTCAGTGCCCTAAATGTACATCAGAAATGCATTAAATCTTCTGATTGCTATTCTGTTTGTACAGCTTGTTGGTTCAGATTTTTTCCTGTAATGTACTCTGCTGATTACCTTGAATTATTGGGATATCCTTGGTAGAACAAGCACACCTTGTTCAGAAATATGATCATAGAGACGTGGCTTGAGCCCTCCTGGTGTTAAGAAAAAGAAATATTTCTTGGAAGTTAAAATAGGTAACTATGTGCTTACTTAAAATCCCATCTCAAAAGAATGTTTGCTTGCAGGTCATCTCATCAGCATAACCTTCCCAAAAAGCTCAATAGATTGTCCGCGTTTGATGCACTGCCGGTGGACTCACGTCTGTGCCGACCTCCCTCCCGAAAGAGGAGGAGGAAAGAAAAGAGTTCCTGGGTTGGCCTGTGCTCGGAGCAGGAAGAGTGCCTCTTGGTCTCTTTCTGCACGGCGTGGACGGGTGTGCAGATACAACTCAACATACGTAATGTTGAGAGCGAAAGTTGGAAATGTTTCTTTAAGGATCTAGCAGGGTCATATTAGCAATGGCTAATACATAAGTTGAAATAACATAATTACCAGCAAGAAGCATGTGTGTGTGTGTGTGTGTGTGTGTGAGTGAGTGTTTAATGTGTATCACACACTATCCTTTAGGTTGGTTTTTGATTAGTGAAAATAGGTTGATCTGATGAAACGACAAACCTTTGTTCCTTTTCTCTTCTGCCCAGTGGCATGAATCTGTGAAGTTTAGAGACATACTTACTGGACAAGGACAAATGATATGGTGAAGTTAACAAACCAAGATGCTGATGCGAAATATTCATTACCGGTTTTGTTCCGGTGACGTGAACAACAACAACAAAAAGAACTAGCGTGTTACTTCCCGCATAACTCTGCCTTCGTTTGAGATTTTTGCATGCTGCTATCATTTATTATTGTCATCTCAACACTAGGTTGGTTTTAAAGACTAACAGTTCACAAAACAGCCATCACCTCCTCTACTGAGTGGGCTTTGTGTTCCAGACACTGTGCCAGATATGGGGGAGACAAACAGGAACGCTTGTCCTCAGAACACTGAAAAGTAATATTTCAGAGCCTGTGTGGGGGGTGTCCCTGCCCTAGAATTTGAGCTAGTCAAATGAAAGTTAAGCTGAGTCTTATCACCTTTCTCTAACTGGTCACTGCTCCACAAAATGAAGAAATGAATTAAAAATGTGTTAGACTTCAGACAGTGCTGTCACAAATCTCAAAAAAAAGTTCAGTTCAGCTGACAGCCCAGCTGTTAATACGTACGCCTCCATTGCCGGTCTGTTTTATTTGAGTGCGCGCACAAATTATAGTGGGTAAGCTCCGTTTCTCATTCGTAACTGGAGAGAGCACACTCCTTCTGATTCCATAAGAAACTAATTTGTCTTAGTCCACTCAGCCTGTTGTGACAAAATGCCTTAGACTGGGTCGTTTATAAACGGCAGAAATATACTGCTCACAGTTCTGGAGGCTGGGAAGTCCAAGTTCAACGTGCCGGCAGATTTGGTGTCTTGTCTGATCAGGGTTTGTTCTCGTCTTCACAGACGGCAGCTTCTCACTGTATCTACATGTGCTGGAAGGGGCAAGGAAGCCCCCGAGGCCTTTTTTAAAAGGACCCTTATCCCATTCCTGAGGGCTCTGCCCTTGTGACCTAACCGCCTCTCAAAGTCCCTACCTCTTAATACTGGGTATTAGGCTTCAGAAATGCATGTGGGGGACACAAACATTCAGACCACAGCACTATTTAATTTCAAGATTATATATCAATGGTTGCTCCATACAAATGCATTCAACTGTAAAAGCAACATTCTAAATGTAATCTATAGATTCCTACTATTTTCCTAATATTGTTAGGTAAAACTGCCCATTTTTTTCCCACAGACTCTTCTATAATGTGATTTGATACTTGACAAGAAGTTCTATATTCTTCATTTATGTAATTAAACATAGATTTTTTTTGTGAATGGAAATAAACTCTTACAGAATCAAATTGTTAAAATTTTAATAAAATTAAAAGGAAAAAGACAACAATTTAGTTAGTTCTATGCTATTATTTAGCTAGTTCTATGGTAGAAAGATGTAGGATGATATTAAATGTTAATCTATAGCTATATATGTAGATTAGATATAAAATAAAGTATAGAGTGTTCTTTATTGAGTCAGATACAGTGCAAAAGTACTGTACCTATTAATGAATCATTGTAAGTTTGGTCATAGAGCAGGAATCCAACTCTGGATTATTTGTGTGTATGTGCATGTACATGCATGTGTATATGTATATGAGTGTGTATGAGAGAGATAAAGAAGGAAAAAATATTTATATTTATGGAGAGAGAGAGAGAGAAAAAAACTGAATTGTATTTGTTGAACTAAAGCCACCTAATCTCATAAAAATACCTCCCTGATATTTAATTCTGTACTGGGCTCTTTGCAAGATAATCTATATTTTTTTTTTATAAATGACCATCAGGAGGATAATATTCTAACCAAATTATAGCCCCAAATTTACACCATCTAGAGTATCTACCATGCACATCGGGATTAAGGAAGAGGCGGGTGGAAGACAGTACAAGGAATGTATTTGCATGACCTTCTCCAGGAGGCAGGAGGAGGGCGGGGCAAGCAGAACTGAATGTTTGCACTGAGCTTTCTGGGACTGGGGAACAGGGGACGTGATTCTGCGAGCACGTGAATTTCTGAAGTGCAAGGAGCCATTTGCACTTAGTATTTTCATGCACTTTTGACCTGACTTTTTTGTGATACTGCATTTAAAAAGCAAAGCTTTCTCTTCAACTCATTTTCAACTAAGAACCAAACTACTCTGTGAAAAGCTGAATACATATAAAACATTTTGTTAATTACATATGTTTTAATGCCTATTTTCTTGAAAGTAGTGAAAATATTCACCAAAAGTGTGTTAATTGTATAGGCAAAGGAAAGTACTTAGTTCAACGATCCTATCTCATTGACCCATGTAATTCAAGGTCTCCTGGAACAAGCCCTGAGACACCAGTTCAGTAGCAAAGTGTTTGCACAGACAGGGATTCCTATTTAATAGCTGCTTTACTTAGTCTTAGCTATTAACTAGTCAGCTATCTTTAACATGTGGGCAGGGAATTTTCACCTGAGTTCTCAAATTAACTTAGCTAAAACCTATTAGGAATGTAATATTGGGTCAAAGCCGTAAATGAGGGCATGATTAGTATTCATTTACATTAATAGGTTTTTATAAAATATTTCTGATTTGTATAATGGGTTGGAACATTACTATAAACACACCAAAATCATTATTTCAATTAATGCTTTAATAAATGCTTAACTGATGATCCAAATATCAGGGTTATTCACATCATGAGATTTAAATAAGATCTTTAAACTCTACTTTTGATAGTGATCTCTTGGCAATTTTAATGTTAACGTAAAATAAATAATACAAAGAGGAAGGAGGAAATGGCGAGATTAATAGCACAAACTATTAGAAATTTCAAGGCGTTTTGGGTCTCAAAATCCGAACCTTTAGATTTTCTCTTCTCAGCTATACCGACTCAGACAAAACAATGAATGTTTTGTAGCGTCTGATTAGTCATCTTTCAAAATGAGGGAGATAACTTTCCTGCTGCCCTCGCAATTTATTGGCAGATATCGAAGTGCTTGGAAAAGTTTAACAGACTGTTTAGATACAGACATTTAGTAATCTGGTTAATACCACCATAGTGAAGACTGACTGGAAACAAAGACAGGGTAGCAATGTAAAGGATGCAAGCAAATAAACCAGTGCATATTTTAGTTCTTTTCCTGTTGTTTATTACTGAAATGAAAATGCAAGCAGTGTGAAAAACTTTAAAAGGCATCTTTCTCTAAAAGCTGATAATGGGCTAGCCTGTTACAGCAGCTGACATCTCCTAGCACACACAAAGAAGAGTATATGTCAGGGGAAATTAGCTGTGTGCAGTATTTTAATGTTAAAAAATTTGCAAGCCACAGACCCCGGCGCTGTTACTCACGTCAAACATGGAGACACTTTAAAGGGGTTGTGTTGAATATGAAATTGTGTTTCCATAGTTTCCCTGAGACATTTCGTTTCTTTCTTTTGCTGACTTTTTAAATTGTCTCTTATGAAAATTTGTCTTATTTCAAGGTATAGACATTTTGAGAGCAGTATCATCACCAACAACGATATTGCTGTTTTCATAAGTTCTTGCGATTTACGAGTATTGATTTTTGAGGAGCGAATGGGCAGGAAGCCTGTGGCCTCTGCAGGTGTACATATCCTGGCAGGTCTCCTTCTAAAATGTTTCTTCCATGTGTCTGTTTGTGTAGCCACTGAGTTTTCAGAAATTAGGTACCTTCTGCTTTCAAGAAAGTCATAGGATAATGCCAAAACTCTACTGTCCAGGATCTACGGTGTTTACTAGCATGTATTTGTCAGTTCTTTTGAGATGCATTCTGAATATGTAATTACAGTACTTGGCCAGCCAGAATCAGTGTGGCCTCGGACTGGATCTGTCTCTTTCTGCATCAGCATTCTGTAGAGGGTCCTGCTCATGCCTTGACTCCTCTAGCCTGGGCTTTAGCCATGTTGATTTTATATATATCATTGAGGTCCAGCCTCATGGCATCCTCTCTTTAAATGCCTAAAGGAATT
The DNA here is from genome assembly GCA_008086735.1 of Cheirogaleus medius. Classification (NCBI taxonomy): domain Eukaryota; kingdom Metazoa; phylum Chordata; class Mammalia; order Primates; family Cheirogaleidae; genus Cheirogaleus; species Cheirogaleus medius. The sequence continues at coordinate 28,870,924 of VBSM01003039.1, forward strand.
GTTTCAACTTGGATCTGTCATACAAATGTGACTCCTCGGTGCAATTCAAGGAAGGGGATTAACAGAAGCAAGAGCTTTTAAGTTCGTTCATTTTGACTCTTGGAGGCCATCCAAGGCTCCGCGGGTTTATACTCCCACAGGACCAGAGACATCGCAGTCATCAATTTAAGAAGTGGAGACGAGTTTCCGTATATCTCAGTCTTACTAAGGCATCCAAGCTCCTAACAGGCAGCTGTGGGAGGGTTAAGGCAATGGTCAGAGATCAGTGGGAACTGGAATTACGTTCTTCCTTGCTATTTACTGAGCACTCCCTTGGCGCTGGGTGCTAACCGCTTTAGATGCATCATCTCACTGAATTCACACAGTTAAATAACTTCATGGAATAACTCAGGAGAAAGGACTAGGCTGCCCTTCCACTATCACAGCTTTTATTGTTGAAAAGACAACAGGCGAAACGTGGGATGATTCATGACTCTCTGCACATATGCAACACCCATGCCAGGGGAATAGGAGTAGTTTGGGAAAATGAGGTGCTACCTGTCAATGATGGGGCTAAGCGTAGGAGGGTAAGTGCTGTGGTTTACCAACTGGGATCGTCCTGTGGGATGGACATGTCTATGTGTTGTGGAAAATGCCAGTGTTTGCCTGTGGCATATACCTACGTCTATGTCCATATCTACATCTATATAGAATCTATGTCTATACACTGTCTATGCTTATATGTCAGTAGTAATATTGATATCAGTGTCTATGTCTAAATCTAACTTGGCATTGACATCAGCATCTGCATTGATGTCTATATCTATTTCTATATCTAATCAATGTCTCTGTCGATATACCTATATTAATATAGCTAACAATATCCACGTCTATATCTGCATCTATATCTAATGCGAGTATACAGTGAGTCCATATCTCTGCCAATATTGGCATCCGCATCTTCCTGTATCTAGTTATGTCTATAATGATGTGGATGCGGTCATGTGCACCTATGTATGTATGTACAGAATCCCTGTGTATGTATTTTTCTATAGCTATAGCTACATATGGATATCAGTACTGAAACTGGCATCAATATCAACATAAACGTCTACATCTAATAAAATGCTTTGTCTATATGCATGTCCATGTCTACGTCTGTATCTATATTTAGATACTGGCATCAGAATTTTTATATGCACCACTTTCTCTATCTGCATATTTTATTATGTTTATTTCTGTATCTAATCTATGTCTATGACTATGCTTATGTCTATATCAATGCCAACACTGAAACCAACATCGATATTAACGTTTCTCTCAATTTCTATATCTAAGCTATTTCTACGTCTATACCTGTATCATTATAGATACCAATTTCTACATCTATATCTGTAGCTAATCTATGTTTATTTCTTTATCAGTATCCATATATCAGCATCGGCATTGACGTTAACATCAACATGCACATTTCTACTTATGTTTATGTCTTTGTCTATGTTGGTTTTGATGCTGACATTGTCTTTGTGTACATCTAATGCACGGGTACATCTTCATCAATTCCTATGTGTACATACATGCCTATGTCTACATGTAATGCCTGTCTGTAGCTGATCTCTATATCTATTTTGAGATCTATATCTAATCTGTGTTTGTCTTTATATCTACACCCACGTCAATATTAACATCAACATTAACATAGGCTTCTATATCTGTATCTATTTCTATATCTAATCTGTCTCTAAATACATACACACATATTTAATGTAACTCTACATCTATCTACAGGTATATGTATATGCCTATGTATATCTTTATCCACACAACTTTATCTTTATCTATAACCTCCATCACCATAGTTATTTAGGGAGTTCATACACATTTCCCTGTCTGCAATGAGTACGTCTTCCCCTCCCACCTGCCACTGACCTCTCCAATCGCCTTTTCCTAAATTTGAGCTATTACAAGGAACTTATGTCCAGACATTACTTTAATGTCATAAAATTTGGTCTTAGAGTTATAGAAACACGGTGGAGTGGCCATCTGCATTCACCTTCGGCATTTCTATATATAGCAACCGAGAATGAATGATGGTAGCAGAGACAGGCATTTCATAGCGCCACAGGAATGCTTGCTGGGTGTTGCCGGACAACAGTGGACGGACTCTCGTGTAGCTGGCAAGCTCTGGCAGGACAAGGCCAACTCAGTATCTGTCCTGGTCCACGCTTGACTGGCTTTTCCTAGTGTGCTGCTCTTCCTGCATGTTTGTGTGGTCAGTGCTGTGTGCCAGGATCAAAGGAAGTTTTAATGCACACTTGTTAGAGGGAGGAAGACAGGATTAAGAAGACCTCCTTTTTTCCCCCGATAGAGGGAGTGCACATTTTTTTTCTCAATTTATCCACCTGCACTTTTTTTTTTGATTCTAGCATTTAATGTCATCTTCAACTACTTGGGCTGTATGTTTCTTATTTAATTACTTTGATTCCTTTTTTGATAGTCAGACCTAAACTTTTGCAAAGTGTTTAGCATAAAAAATCAGCATGATTTTTGTTGGAGAGGAATTCGGGAACTTCCAGGCTTTAAAAGGGCAAATGCTTCATTCTAGGCAATAGGTTGCTTTATGGTTCCTGTTTCTATATAAATCTTGTCTTTCCTAGTGTTTTAATCTCTGGCTCTGAGCCAGACCTTCCAAGTATCGACTTTGAATCCTTGTGCTTGACAACAATTTCTGAAATGCACACTCTGCGTGGGGCCTGGACAATTGACTGAACAGGTGCGTTTTCCCCAAGGAGAGGATAATAGAACAGTTGGCCCATCTGGCAAGAAAGGATTGGGTATCCACAGGTTTGGCCCTGTTTGGATCCTGAGTCTGCCTTTGGCTCGGTATCTGCCTCTGGCTGCTTCCTGACTTGTTCTCCAGGTGAACTCCAGCTCAATCTTCCAGTTTCCTTTGGAGATATTTGGTTAAGTTTCAGGAGAAGGTGACTTGCTGCTGACGGGGAATCATTTTGCACCTGTTGTGTCCTTGTGTACGATGTATAAAAAGGGCAGATACTGTAGACAGATCTGCACGACCTCCCGAGGCTTTGACTTCTGCACAAAGTGGTGGCCTTATCGTCGGCACCTGCCCCAGAATGAGTATGAGAACCTAGAGTGGGGCAGGCCTTCTAGAAATGTTTTGCTTCCATTTTCAGTCTCCCCTCTGTCCCACTGTCCTTGGATTTTCAGCCATATCCCTTCAGAAGTCCCAAGTTCCATGGCAAGTGGGAAATTCAGGACTGATCTTCTAGGGTGCCTCTGCCACCCAACTCTTTCTTTCTTTTAAATTGTCCCCATTCCGATGTGGCGTGGCCTTGATATAACTGAGACTGAAACACACAGCTGTGCTGTGCACCTCCTGCCTGTCACTCCTCTTCTGGTCTCAGTAGCATGCCGCCCTGCCTGGGCTCTGGCAAGCTGAGCCACAGTGAGCTGCCTCGTCTGTAGCTGCCGGCGTGTCTAGTGGGAACCAGCAGCGATCTGGAAGGAAGGTACAGAGCAAGGTGGGAGTAGTCTCCCTTGTGGTGTTTCCCTGGCTAGCGGTGTCCCTGATGTGTTGACCACAGATCTGGACACTTGGCACAACACACACCACCCTATGTCTGGATTTTAGCAGCTGCCCCTTCCTGGTGGCTCTGTAGTCCCTGCAGGTGGAACCACGTCTGGTTGTTAGTAGCCTTAGGCCCTGTACCATCTCTGCAATTCTCTGAAATCTACTCGCATTATTATACCTAACTCTTTATTAAAATACTCCTAAATTATCTCATCTTGAGTGTGCCTTCTGTTTCCTGCTTTGTGTGACACAGAGGCCACACAGCTAATCCCCGCAAGGCTTGATTCTAGCATTTGGTTTCAGATATTAACCTTAACTAGACTTTGAGTAAACAGTGTAATTACATATAATTAATTTACTCTGAAGTTTATAAGTTTATTTATTCTCTTGAGATTCTTTTTGTTTGTTTGTTTTTGTTGGTTTTTTTTATGAGACAAGGTCTTGCTATTGCCCAGGCTGATCTCGATTTCCTGGCCTCAGTTGATCCTCCTGCCTTGGCCTCCCAAAGTGCTAGGATACAGGTATGAGCCTCAAGGCATGGGAAACCTGAGACTCTTTTATTGAAAGGATTTGTTCTGTAAAATTTAGACTCAGTCAAAAGGCTACACTCAAGGGCCCAAGGCCACAGGTTCCCCGCAGTATCTGTGGGGGGTTGGTTCCAGGACCCCCCACAGATACCAAAATAAACCTGCAGATGCTCAAGTCTGTTGTATAGAGCATCACAGTATTTGCATATAACCCACACACATCCTCCTGTGTCCTTTAAATCATCTCTACGTACCTACAATACCGACTACGATGCCTGCGTACTACTTCATTGCATGGACTTGCTGTCATGTTCAAGTTTTGCTTTATGAAACTTTGTGGGTTTTTTTTCCCTGAATATTTCTGATCTACTGTTGGTTGAATCGATGGATGCAGAACCCCCAGACACGGAGGGCCACCGTAGGTATCCAGGGGTAAGACTTGCTTCACCAAGTGCAAAGCAGCTGAAGCAGCACGGGGGAGGGTCAATGTGGGGCCGTGCAAAGGGTGTTCCGTGCGAGCCTCTCTATAAATGACATCAAGCCGATACCTGGAGGAAACGAGACGAACCTTGTTTGTATGTGAAAGTAGAGATGCCTGGGCAGAGGAGGCAGCAAGTGACAGACTAGAGACGGGAGCGGACTCAGCCACCGCCGGGGAGAGCAGCGTGGCCGGCACACGTCGGGGAGTTAGTTGAGCGAGGAGCTGGTGAGCGGGGTGGGGGGCAGTGGGTGGTGCCGGTGCTCGTTTCCGTGATGTGGCTTTCATGTGGAAGGATGGAGGCAGCTAGCGTGGCTTTGCACAGGGGTGTGCCGTCACATGACTGCAATGGGCAAGGATGGCTCTGATCGCTGTGTGGAAAATAGATTTTAGAGGGCGAAAGTGGACACAGAGAGACCACTCGGATACCACTGGCAGTAATACTGCTGGGGACACGGGGCAGTGCAGTTGTGCCACAGGCTGGGCAGGTGCTCACGGAAGTACTTCTTCACCGTGGGCACACGGGGCCGCTGTGCACTGGGGCGGGAGGGCCAGTGCTCGCCCAAAGCAGGTGAGTGTGAATGCCGCGCCATTCCTGCTCTAAGGCAGCGAGGAGAGAACCTTCGTTCTCCGGGTCTTCTTTCTCTCACCTTCCCACTGCTACTTCTGTGCTGGGACCCAGGGCAGTGCTGGGACATACTTTATAAGCTGTCCCAGGCTCTGCAGGGCTGGATTCTGACAAGACGACGAGGAGGAGATTGTTCCTCACCTTCACCCCAGCTCCATCAGTCCTAACAAGCTGTGACACAAGAAATAAACCTCCCGTACGGTTAGCTAGTAATTTGTGAAGTTTGTTTGTTATAGAATCTAGCATTACTTAGCCTGACTAACACTTCTACCTTGCAGTAGAATGCTAATGAAATAAAACCCTAAAACTCATCAACTTGACTTCGTAGTTGGGCAGCAGACATTGAATAAGCACATATGGGAGGCTGGAAAGAGATTGGTCCATATTATACAAAATAGCACATCGTGGGCCGAGACAGCAGCTCTACAGGAAGTGCTGGAAGTCAACCTGTGAGAGTGATAATTGGCCAGCTTGGAAGGATAAATAAAGGAAAATAGAGAAAAAAAAATGTGAGGTATCACTGAGTTAGAAAATCCAAGTCTTTGTAGATCTTTAACAGTTGGAAAATAACTGAAAAAGCCCACAGCCATGAAGGCCCAGCTATGAACTGGAAACCAGATTTACAATGTGGTCCTCCTGCTCAAACCATATTCTTCTAAGCTATGGCCATTAAGCAGAGACAGAAGCATGGGCGTGAGGATGCAAAACGTAAAGCAGATTTGGGGACATCATCTAGGTACGAGCTTTGGGTGTGGTTACAGACGCATGGGAGTGAGTAGAAGCAAACTTTGTTATGTGTAGTCTCCTACTTTGGGGGGATTTATTTCCAATTCTACAACAGGAAACGGGCACCACTGTGCCTGTACTCCAGTCCTATTGTTTTCTCCTTTTATACTTCTCTCATTCCATTTTCCCTCACAAAATATAAGTAATCTTTTTCTGGACAGTATAGGAGGGATTTTTAATTTTTTACATTTTCCTCATTAAACTTCCAAGTCAAATTTTTCAGGATTCCAGGTGGGAAAACGTGCAGAAGAACTGCCAGTTTCTCATTGGAGGAAGTTTTGGTAAAATTAATTGCATATGTTTTTCAAAATTGATATATATGAGTAAGTACAAATAAAGCTGCTTCCCATGTCTCTTCTCTATAGCATCTCACACTTACCTTTTCTAATCTTCATTTTACTTATTTGAAAAGAAAGTGTGAAGAGTAACACTTGCTTTACAATCTCGTTGTGGAGAGTAGGTGAAATATTGAGCATTAAGCATGTAAAGGCACTCAAAAGATAGTAGTTTTATCTTCCTTTTCTTCTTCTTTTTTTTTTTTTATAAAAAATGCTTTATTGAAGCTACTTGACATACAGTAAACTTCACATTCTTATACTGCACAATTCCGTGGGTTTTGACACATGGACACCACTGTAAGATACTATCACGATCAGGAATCTGCGCACATCTGTCATCCTCAACAGCGTCCCCGTTCTCCCTGCTAATCTCCCCTCTCTTCTTTCCAATCTACACCCACATCTGGGCCTCAGGACACCGTCGATGCTTTTCTGCTGCTTTATATGAGTTCGTATTCTCTGGGATTATCATTAGTATAGAGAGGATCATGTAACGTCCATACTTGTTTCTCTTGTATCCTTCACTCAGCACCTTTCCTGTGAGAATCATTCATGTGGTCTCATGTACCAGCGGAACGTTACTGATTTAGTGTAGAGAGTCGTATTCTATGTGTGGATGTATGGAACTTGTTTATCCATTCATCTGTTGGCACGCAGATTTGAGTCATTTCTAGTTTTGGTTGTTACAATGACAGCTGTATGAACATTCACATAGAGGTCCTGGTGTAGACATAATGCTTTTTTTTTTCTTTTTTTTCCTCGCAGATAAATACCCAGGAATGGAAGTGCATGTTCATATGTTAGGTGAATGTTTAACTTTACAGCAAACTGCCAAATTGCTTTCTAATAAAGCCAATGTACATTTTGCATTCAAATGTTCCAGTTCTTCCATATACCTGCCAAATGTTGATGTGTTTAGTGTTTTTAATTTTAGCGATTCTAATATGCACGCAATGGTATCTCATTGTGGTTTTAATTTTCATTACCATAATGACTAATGGTGTTGAGCATTTTTATGTATTGACTTGTTAACCATGTATCTTTGTTGATGAAATGTTTAAATCATTTTCCCATTTTCAATGGGGTTGTTTAATGTTGAGTTTTGAGAGCTATTTATTTATTGTGGATATAAATTATTTGTCAGATATATGATTTACAAATCTTATCTTCAGGTATGTGCTATCTCTTTTCATTATCTTAATTTCGTACTAAGAGCAGACATTTTTAAATTTTATAAAGTCCAATCTAGCAATGTATTTTTCACAGATTGAGTTTTGGGTGTTGTAAATATGAAATCTTTGCCAAACTCAAGACCACAGAGCATTTGCCCAGTAGTTTCCTCTGAAAGTGTTTAAAGTTTTAGATTTTCACATTTAGTATATGGTGAATTTAGAGTTAATTTTGGATGTGGTGCAAAGTGTGGATTGCACTTTGGTTTTCTGCATTATATGATGCTATGAAGAGTCAATCATTCCAGCATGTGTTAAAAAGGCTATTTTCCTACATTGAACTACCTTTGGCCCTGTGTTGGATATCAATTAACCATATATATTTTATGGTTATTTATAGATTTTCTATTCTGCACCATTGATCTCTTTGCCTACTTTAAGCCAATTTACAATTTGAATATTGTGCCTTTATAATAAATGTTGAAGTTAGGTAGTCCTGTGCTTTGTTTTTCTCTTCCTGTCGCTGTGACTAAGTCTTTGGCATTTTCATGTGAACTTCAGAATTAGCAATTTCTACAAAAAGGAATGCAGGATTTCATTAAATATATAGATCAATTTGGGGAAAATGTATAGCTTAGCACTATTACATATCTCCATTTATTTAAATTCTCTTTAATTCGTCTCAACAATGTTTTATATGTTTTAGTGCACAGATCTTGCATATATATCCATAAATAAGACATATACGTCACTGATATTGTATATAGTATTTGCTAATTAAATCAATGATTATTCATTGCTATTATAAAGAAATGAAATTCATTGTTGTATATTTACATTGCATCGTGTTACTCTGCTAAACTCATTCATTAGTTTTATTAGCTCTTTGGGTAAATTCCATTAGATTTTTTTACATAAATGAGCATATTGCCTATAAGTAAAACTATGATATATTTAGGTTTGAATCTCTTTGAGTTCATCTTAATGGAGTTTGATGAGCATCTTGGATATGTAGATTAATACCATCAAATTTTTCATCAAATTTGCAAAGTTTTCCAACTTTTTTTTTTTTTTTTGAGTCAGAGTCTCACTCTGTTGCCCGGACTAGAGTGCTGTGGCATCAGCCTAGCTCACAATAACCTCAAACTCCTGGGCTCAAGCAATCCTCCTGCCTCAGCCTCCCAAGTAGCTGGGACTATAGGCATGTACCACCATGCCTGGCTAATTTTTTGTATATATATTTTTAGTTGGTCAATTAATTTCTTTCTATTTTTTTAGTAGAGATGGGGTCTCGCTCTTGCTCAGGCTGGTTTCGAACTCCTGACCTTGAGCGATCCTCCTGCCTCAGCCTCCCAGAGTGCTAGGATTACAGGCGTGAGCCACCGCGCCCGGCCCCAACATTTTTGTTGAAAGGTGCTGTCCACTCCTCTCTCAACTTTCTCTGGTGTGCCCACCGTCCACACTCGGCTGTGCATGGTGGTGTCCCACAGGCTGCTGGACTGTGTGGCCACTGAAGTTTCTGCTTGATTAGCTTAGTTGTCAGCTAACGATTAGTTAGAAGTTTCCCTGAATGCCTTAGACCAGTAAATCTTCCAGGTTCTTTTAAAGACTCCGTGCGTGTGGGTTGGGGCATACCCTGATCTCTCAGGCACCTTACACGTGTGATTCAGCCCGCACTGACCGCTTTCCCAGAGCCTCATGGTCAGCGGGAGGTGGCGTGCCCTCGCAGGTCTGTCGGTCGTGGGCACTCACACGGCCCTACACGTGTGTGTGGCTTTCTAGGGCTCCACAAACATGTTGGAGCTTTTCAAAGGCCTGTGCACATCACATCACTTACATTTTCTTTTTAGTTTTTGGACGGTCCATTGTTCCTCCTACTGATAGGGCAGGCTCAGGCAGCTGCGGGGTTAAACAATTCCAGTTGATCATTTGTCACACTGCCTTGGGATGGGACTTCTCTCTTGGAACTCAGAGCCGGGTCGCACGATGAAGCACCCTGCACATAGAGTTGTTTCAGGGATCTGCAATACAGTTCGAATTGTGAACATTCTGTGGATTTAGCAAATTTTGAAGAGCTCCCGTCCTCACCCACGGGGTGGGGGGGGGATGAGGTTGTTGGTTTGTAAGGATACCACCGAGGTGGGGCGTCTGTGGGATTATGCTGAGTTAAAACACCGCAAACCCTACTGTGCTTACAGTCAGCGGTTTTTCCTGAGTAAATTGCTCTTCGGGTAGTTGTAAGCCTTTTGTCAATTTCTAAAGTTCTGGAAAAGTTGATTTGATGATTTTGTCAGTATTTTCATTGTTTTATAGAATGAGTTTATGGATTTTTTCAATACATTATTTTATTAGTTCTGCCCTTCCTTGTTCACTAAGTAGAATATGTTTCGATGTTTGTAAAGAATTGGTGCAACCAGATGTCTCTGCATTAAAAAAGAATGATGAAAATTTCCGTGTGGCCCTATTTGTCTAGAATTGGTTCTTTTTTTGTCTCCGTTTCCCCTAATGAAGCGTATATTGAGATAAAAAAAAAAACTTCAAGAAATATTTGAGGAAATGTTGTCCATTATCTCAAATAGTATTGGTTTCGCTGTTCTCAAGGTCCCTGAACATTAGCACAGTACTACTTGTTAAAGGTGAGATTAAGCCACTAAATTGTTTATCATACTCAGTTGTAAAATCTCATAGTTAGGAGGCTTTTATAACGACTCAATCATAAGTGTGACATTTTAGGCATAATCTTATGTAAATATGAATTTTTGCCTTATTGCCAAAATATGTAACCCTTGGGATAAGCTAATGAGTAGATTCAAATGCACATCTGAGTTTTGTTTTTGTATTAGAAAATATCATATTGGCTCGATATGGAAAATAATTACTGATGGTTAAATTATTAAAATTAAATCAACAAACTCTCACTAACCTTAACAATACTTATCAAGAATTTTTTTTCATAAAGAAAGCCCATATTCATTGTGTCTGAAATGCGATCTTTCTTTTGGGCCTTTTATAAGTATCTGGAAATGGACTGTTTCTCCCATTTTTTATTATTACTTATCTTTTTAATTAAATCAAATTTAATATTTATCAGGTGTATATTCTCTAATCTTACTAAGAAATTTCCGTTTTACTCCTGTTTTTCTATCCATATTTCCAAATTCCGGGAATCTAGCCTATGCCTATGTGAACTAAAATATAGACATTAAGAAAGAGTTAGTATTTACCCACATTTGTCAGAAAACAGTGTCATTGGATAGCATCCCCAAATGAGTATGTGAATGACTAAGAACATCTTAGGTTTGTTTCCTTAGGAGCTTAAATCTGAATTTAAAATGCTATTTATTGCTCCACCCTCTCCTCCTCCCATCCCTCCTCTCCTCCTTTCCGCCCTCTTTTCCCTCTTTCTCTTTTTGGTAGAGAAACAGGCTGCACTCTGGATGGAAGGCACCACTTTCACCTTCTATTTAGCTGCTGATTAATTTGCATGACCGGGACTACAAAGATGTGATTAACGCATCATCGCTGTCTTGCGAGTCTGAACCTCCTGGAGATAACAGAGGGGCCCTCTGCTGATAACATATCCAACAGGGCCTGTTTATGACTTCAGCAGAGGCTGTGTTTTCATTTTAAAATGGCTGGAATCTAATTTATTTGGAAGAATTAGGATGCACTCTCCCCTTAGAACTGTCAGGCCCCACGTGGAATGCAATGGAGCCTGACAGCGGTTTCTAGGGTACCACGGGGCGGCATGAAAGCGGCTCTGGAAAGCCGGCCGTCCTGCATCTGTTTTCAAAGAGTGTTTCGGAAATTTATCAATTTGTTTCTAGTTAGGTGGTACATAGATGTCAGTCTGCACCTTTGAAGAGTCTTTAGGGCCAGAATGCCACTTTATTATGAGTACTGTGAATATGAGAAAAATAAAGCTCATCTCTGAAAGAGTGGTTGGATGCCCTTATTGGGAGGCAGATGGTGAAACTAGTTTTGAAAGGACTTTCAGGGACCTGAAAGGTTCGTCATTACGGCAACCTGTGGAAAAGTCTGGGAATAATTAAATGGAGAGTGGTTTTCTGTGATTGGTAACGCTTCCGGTCGACTGGGGAAAGCACACGTTCTTACCTGGGGGAATTGTCATGAAAGGAGAAACACTGAAAAACGTGGAATGATCAGGACTTTCAAAAATATTTTCCGGAAGGATAAAAAATAAGAAATCTGACAAGACGTAGTGGGAAAATACATGAGTGTCACTGAAAGGGAGATTTCTGATTTGTTTTCTTTATGTTTCTTTGTTTCATTTGGTGCATTTTCAACTTGGGGGGATAACATACATAACAGGCGATGGCGTAGCGTCTTCCGTGACTACGCACGTGGCATTATGCTTTTTCATCTCACTCGTAAGGCTAGGAGAAGACTGGTACTGTGGAGATATGGTCAATAGGAAAAAGAAAACAATATTCTGCAAAGAAATGACAGACATGTAAGGAATAACATAAACAGCCTTTGCAGGACTGAAAATAGGTGTGCAGGAAATATTTTGACAGCAACGTCCCTTACTTTCCTAGCAAATTAGATGTTTGTTTGGGTTTAATGACCTGACTACATGTTTGTTCTTCTTTTTAGAGTCTGTGTTTGGCAAAAATAGGGATTAGTCATATATTCTTCCACATCATGGCCCAGCTCTTAGCTCAGCCCATGGCAGATAGTGGAAACCTAGGCACTGCACATCCATGTGTGCATACATACGTACATGCAAACAGTTGCTTTGAGGCAGACCTTAAATGAATAGGATGTTATGAAATGTATTTTTAAAAATCATGTCAACTTCTCCTTTCTGCCATGAATAAATCCTGCATGATCCCTAAAGAATCGTTCCTGATTGTAGAGGCATGCCCAGCCTTGTATGAAAAGCACAGTGCTGGTCTCTCGGCACTGCCAAAATGACGCCCGTTCTTGCATGCCCTGCAAGGAATGGGCTGCCATTCCATGCCAAGGGCCCTGCAGGGAGAACTCTCAGAGAGTGCAGCAATGTCTGGACTGTTGAACACTCTCCGCTCAGGAGCTGAGATTCCACGGGGAAATGCTGGTTTGCCACTGCGTATAGAGCACGTTGGAGGCTTCTGCAAAAACAGTTCCCCTGGCATGCCTGCTTCACGTCGGGGGACAAGGGCAGAACTCCGAGATGTGGGCTCAGATATCCAGGAGGCTGGCACCAACAGAGGCCCTGTCATGGCAGCCAGGGAACCCACGGACTCCGGCTTACGATTTCAATCTACTGGGGACCATTTTCAGCAGCTTCAGATCAGTAAATTCTGTTTGATATATGAAGAACTCACTCTCTATTTCTAACTTAATCAGCTACGTTATGGTATAAATTCTATGCCCACTTTAAGCGTACAGTTCAATGGGTTTTGAAAACTGTGTGCATCCAGGCAACGCCCACCGTGAGCGAGCAGTGAGATTCCTACCACTATCAAATAGTTCTCTCAGTCTTCTTTGGAATCAATCTCCAGTCCTACTCCTGGACATAGGACATCACTGATCAGTGCTCTGTCATCACTGTTCGCCTGTTTAAAATTTGACATAGATGGAAACATCTAGAGTATGGGCTCTATCGTTCCTTCTTCATTTTGTGCAAGAAAAATTTTGAAAATCATCCGTGTCGTTGTATTTATCAGTAGCATGTTCTCTTCACTGCTGAAGGATATTCTGTGTTATGAATACTTCACATTTTGTTTGATTTACTTCTTGATGGACATCGGGTTTTTCAAATTTGGGGGCTATAACAGTTGTGTGTGGGGGGGAGTTGGTAATTTGTATTTCACTAATGACTTGCAATGTTGAGAAACTTTTCAATAGCATGTTTATCACATGTACGTTTTCATTGGTGAGGTGTCTATTCAAATATCTGTTTATTTTTAATTGGGTTGTTTCTCCTTTTGTTATTGGGGTGTGAAAGTTATTAATATATTATGAAGAGAATTATTTTATCTAATCTATATTTTGTGAACATTTCCTGATGTACAAATTTTCTTTCTCTTAATGGTGTTTTGGGAAGAGCAATTTTTTAAAGAAAATATTTGGATAAAGCATAATTTATCATTGTTTTCTTTTATGTTTTGTGTTTTGTGACAAGTTCAGGAAATCTTTTCCTTCTTCAAGAACTTGAAGATTTTCTCTTATTTTTTCTTCCAAAAATCTTACTGTTCTAGCTTTTATGTTTAGTGATATGCTGTATTAGGTTGATTCCATCCAATTCTGGGATATTTTACAAGGTAAGTTTCAGTGTTCATTGTTGTTTCCATAAATCAGATATTCAAGAACCATTTGCTGAAAAGACTTATTTTTACCCACTGAGTTACCTTCACAGGTTTGTTGAAAGTCAGCTGGACATACATGAGTGTGTCTGTTTCTCTATTAGCAATTCTGGTCCATTGAACTGTATCACTATTCTTTCATCAGTATCATAATGTCTTAATTTCTGTAACTTCAAGGTAAATTTGGAAAGCTGAGAGGGCAAGTATTCATAATTTGTTCTTCTTTTTATAAAATTATTTTAGTTCTTTATAATCATTTGCATTTCCACATAAATTTTCAAATTATATTGTCAATTTGTTCAAAAACTTTGTAGGGACATTGTGAATGCATTGAATTATAGATAAATTTAAAGAAAATTGACATTTCCGTAATGTTGAATCTTCCCATCTGTGAACCATTATATCTCTCCAGGTTTCAGATCTTCTTTAAACATTTATCAATATTCTGTATTTTCCATGTACAGGTCTTACACATATTTGGTTCATTTAATTCTCTAAGTATTTGAAGTTTTCAATGTTATAGTGAATTGTACTTTAAAGAATTTTAACTATTTATTAAAAATATGTGGAAAATACTTGGGGTTTTCTTTAATTTTTCACATTTTATATGACAATCTTGAAAATTTCACTTCTAAATAAATTTTAATGAATAATATCATTTTTTATAGATTCTGTAGAATTTTTCTTATATAACCTGTCATATTTTTCTGTGAATACAGATAGTTTTAATTCTTCCTTTCCAAACTGTGTCCCTTTTAGTTCTTTGTCCTTGGTTTAGTGTTCATTTGGACCTCTTTTGAAAGCTTAAAACAAAAAAGATAAAAGCAAATTTTTGTTTTTTAATTCCCAATGGCAGGATGAAAAAATTTACTCTCCATTAAGGACAATGTTAGCTGTAGGTTTTCCAATAGATGCTTTTTTTAGGTTAAGGGATTTCCCCCTTTTCCTGATTTACTGCATTTTTAAGTCACCAATGGAGTCTGATTTTGTCAAAATATTTTCTTTATTCATTGAGACGATCATATGGTTTTCTTTCCATATTATGTTAACAAGGCTAATGGTTAATGATTTTCAAATGACAAACCAACCTTGTATTCTATAATAAACCACATTTTATCATGATGTATAATTTTTCTTATATATTTCTTAATCCAATATTCTAAAATATTGTGAGAATATTTTTAAGATATAATCATGAAGGATATTGGTTTCTAGTTTTCTGATTTTGTCTATAGATTTGCTTTATCTGGGTAATTCTGACTTCCTTAATTGAGTTAGAAAGTATTCCCTCTTACTCAATTTTTTGAAGATTATGGTAAAAACAGAATTTTTTTTCCTTAAGAAGAAATTCCATAGAATGTATCACTGAAATTATCTAGGTGGGCCTGAAGGACTTTTGTTTTGTTTGGCACTTTTTTATTTGTTTTGGTTTTGTGGAAAGATTTTTACTATCTAATCGATGCAAAGATATACATGCTCTCTATTTCTTCCTCAGTCTGCTTCAGTAATTTATCTCTTAAAGTAAATTTGCCCATTACATTTATGTTGATTAAATTTTGACAGTGTTAATATTGTACCATTGTTAATCTTTTAATATGTTTAAAATATTGAGTGATAGCCATACTCTCAGTTCAGATATTGGTAGCTTTAGCTATCTCTTTTTTTATGTTGATCCATCTAGCTTGGTAGCTATCAATTTATTGAACTCTTCAAAAATATAGTCTTTATTGTCATTAATTTTCTCTGTTGTTTTCCTCTTTTTTATTAATTATTTTCTAGTTATCAATATTTCTTTACTCTTATTTATTAGATGTTCAATTTGCTTTCTTTTTCTTATCTTTTTAAGGTAAAAGATAATTGGCTTTTGTAAAATAAAGTATTTCAGGTCATAAATTTTCCTCTAGGAATTACTTTATTGACATCCTCAAGTTTTGCAGATTTTTTTCGTGATTCATTTAAAATTTCTTTAATCTTCCTTATAATTTTCAACTTCAACCTCTGGGATATTTAAACATGTTTTTACTAATTTCCAAATATTTGACTGGATTTTCTAGGTATACTGTTGTTATTGATTTTAATTCCATTTTGTTAGGGTCAGATAATATATCCTATATAATTTCAACTAATTTAAGTTTATTGAAACTTATTATGATATATGATGAGATCTATCTTTGTGAATTTTTAATGTGTACCAAAAGGACTGTGAATTCTGCTGTTGTTGCAGGGGGTTCTATCATTTTAAAGAAGATCAAGTTGGTTGATAATGATTGATTTTCTGTTTAATTATTATTTCAACTGCTGAGAGAAATGTGATAAAATATCCAAGTAAAATTTTGAATGTATACATTCCTCCTTTCAATTATGTGTACTCTTATTGCATACATTTGATATTCTATTTGTAAGTGCATAGTCATTTAGTATTTTTATGTATTCTTAATTAATTTATCCTTTTCTCATTATAAAATGTCCCTTCATCCCTGATAAAATTATATGTCCTGAAGTCTATTTCACCTAATGTTAGTATAGCCACTCTAACTTTCTTATGACTAGTGTTTGTGAGGTATATCCTTCCCCATAATTTTACTTTTAAACTATCTCTCTCTGAATGTTAAATATGATTTTTATAGGTAGCAGATATTTGGATTCTGCTTTTTTATCCATTGCAACAATCTCAGCCTTTTAATTGGAGAGTTTGATCATTTACACTTAATATAATTGTTGATATGGGTGAATTTAAGTTTTGCATCTTGGTATTTGTTTTCTGTAAATATTATAATTTTCTGTTACATTTTGTCTCTTATCTTCTTTCAAATTAAATGTGTCACAGCTCTGCGTAAGTGTTTGGAATGGTTCTCCCTGCAGAAACTGGGACATTTTTGCTTGCCTTTACTTAGTTTTACCTTACTCACACAGATCAACAGTCCTAAGGAGATGACCTGCAGATACTTGGAGTTCATTCTGCATATCTTCCTCCTCTCTGTTATTCTGCTGTACAAGTCCTGATTGCATGGACCATCCTAAACTCTTTTCTCTGCCCTCTGTATTCAGTAAGACAACTGTGTTCTAGTTGATCTCCTCCTCCCTGCACTGCAGGTTGAAAATTATCTCTGCGAGAAATCCAGAGTGATTTTTGGAATCACCTTGGTATTTTTCTATCCTCACAGTAATCACAGTCCTACACTGCCTATATTTCAATGTCTACAAGCAGTTTTTTTATCTCTTTTTCCAGTTTTTTATTTGTTTAGAGCATACGGGAAATCTCCAACCAGTTACACTAACATGGCCAGAAGTGACAGCCTTTATTTGCTTCTTTTTGACTGAGAAAGTTAATATGGATGTTGGGGTCTTCAAAAGGATACACTGGATAACTGGTAGGAAGTTAAATGCGTATGTGCAAAACAAAATGTGCACATGGCTGTCGTTGCTCTTTTTATGCACATTCAGACAGAGTTTGTCTCTTCAGGTGTTTCATATATAGATAATAATTGTGAACCCATGAAACCACTGGCTAACAACCCAGTACTTTTCAGCATGGTGTGGGAAATAAATGTGTGTGTGTGTACATGTGTGTGTGTGTGTGTGCTGTGCACTGTCTAAATAAGATAGTAGCCAATTTAGGACACATAAATTTAAGAAACAATACATAAAATGCAAATTCCACATGACAGTTTTTTTGGAAAAATATAATATTAAGTTTAAATTACATTTGCATATCAAAAAATCAGTTGTGAGATGTACCAAATTTCTGAATCACTATGCTATGATTGCGCAAAATCAAACAACAAAAAATAGCTTCTATCTTGGAATTTAAGAAAACCATAAACTAAGGAAGAGAAACTATAGGTCTTTGATTAAGGGTGGAGAGAAAGAGAGATAAAGGAAAAGAGAAAGGAAGGGGAGATAGAGAGAGATAGAGGCAGGCTAGAGAGAAATGTTTTTCAGATTGGATAATTCTTATGTATCTGTCTTCCAGTTCACAGACTATTTTTTCTCTCATTTCCCTTCTACTAACCTTATCCATTGGATATTTTTATTTAACTTAGTTTACATGTTATGGTTAATTTTATATGTCAACTTGGCTGGGCTATGGGATACTCAAATGAAAGATCCTTACTGGTGTGTCTGTGAAGGTGTTTCTAGATTATACTTGCACTTGAATTCGTAGACTGAGGAAAGCTGAGTGCCTTCCCAATGTGAGAGAGCATGTCATCTACTCCACTGAAGGCCTGAATTGACAAAAGGCACAGGAAGGTGGAATTTCCCCCCTTTTTTTTCGGCCTTACTATTTGAGCTAATAGATCTCATCTCATTTTCTCTAACCTCAGCCTGGGATTTACTCCTTTAGCTGCCATGGCTCTCAGGCCTTTGAACTCAGACTGAATTATACCACCAGCTCCCCTGAACCTCCAGCTTGCAGACAACGGGTCATGGGATTTCTCAGCCTCCATAACTGTGTGAGCCAATTTCTTCTAATCTCTCTCTCCCCTGCCCCCCCACCCCCCGTTACACACACACACGCACACAACCTGTTTATTCTGTTTCTCTGGAGAACCCTCACTAACACTGTACTTTTTAATTTTAGAATTTCCTTTCATGTTAATATATATATATATATATATATTTTGTGTTCTCTGCTGAGATTCTTTATTATTGCATTCATTATGAAGATGCTTCATTGACATTAGTTATAATCTCTGCATTAAGGTCTTATATTAAAGATTTTAAATATAAAGTCTCTGCTTATATTTTGTCCCCTGGGCAATCACAGAGTTTGTCTCATTTAATTTTCTCTTCTCTTTAGAATGGGGCACATTTTATGTGTTTTTTATTATTTTTTATATTTCAGAATATTATGGGAATACAAACATTTTGGTTACATGAATTGCTTTTATATAGTTTGAGTCAAAGTTCAAAGTGTGTCCATCACCCAGATAGCGTGCGTTGTACCTGTTAGCCGTGAGTTTACCCATCCTCTCCCCCCACCACCTGCTTGATTTCTGTAGAATTTTACTACCATATGTGCACATAAGTGCTGATCTATAAGTTTCAATTTAGTAGTGAGTACATATTGCTTTTGTTCTTTAATTCTTGTGATACTTCATTTAAAAGGATGGTCTCCAGTTCCATTCAGGTTGTTACAAAAGTTATTAGCTCATAATTTTTTTTTATGGTAGACTAAACTCCATGGTATACATATACCATGTTTTATTTATCCACTCATGTACTGATGGACACTTGGGTTGTTTCCACATCTTTGCAATTGTGAAATGTGCTGCTATAAACATTCAAGTGCAAGTGTCTTTTTTATAGAAGGTCTTTTATTTTCCTTTTGGTAAATACCCAGTAGGGGGATTGCTGGATCAAAAGGTAGGTCTACTTTTAGTTCTTTGAGGTACCTCCATAGTACTTTCCACAGAGCTTCTACTAGTTTGCAGTCCTACCAGCAGTGTATAAGTGTTCCTTTCTCTCCGCATCCATGCCAGCATCTGTTGTTCTGAGACTTTTTGATAAAAGCTGTTCTCACTGGAGGACCCCACCCACCACCTAGAGCATTGGAGTGCTTCTCCTGAGGGACTAGAGCTGATCACAGGACCCAGAAACAACATTACAGCTTGTTTCTTCTGGCAAGCACCACCTACTGACAGGGAGGTCAATTTGCACACCCTTTACAGCATTTACTGACTCAATGTCACAGGGTATGTGTGGGTTCAAGGACTAGCCACTTGGAGGAGTACCTACTCCTTCCCACAGAAAAACTTCACTACTGGATAAGGGTGGAAAGAACCCAGCCTGGAGCTTTAGCATATAAGAGTTTAGCTCCCTCCCTGATGAACAGTCCTCCCAGTTTAGATACCTTGTCCTGACCCTCCTAGAGCAGATCCCCCTAGTGGCCAGAAAAGCCATTTCTGAGCCCTGCTGAGGCTTTGCAAAATCTTCCATGTTCCCACAACCAGCCACGAACTGCCTTGCTCCTCCCATGCCTCAATGGTGGTGGATATCAAGAAACTCCCTGGGAGTTACAGTGTCCCTCCTAAAGCTTGAGGCACTCAAGTAATCCACCTGGGGGCCAGAGTCTACCATAGACACAAAAGAACATCTCAGCAGCTGGCGCTATCACATAAATATCAACCAATGATGGGGAAACAATGATACAGCCCATCATAGCATCTTCCAACTCACGCAAACAAGGTGTAGCTTATTCACACTCACAAGCACCACCTGCCATCACTGAGAGTAACTTGGGGGACCTAACTCACTACACATTGTTGGAAGAGGTGAAGACAGCAGATCAGAGGTAACCTGAGAGGTACATCAAACCTGCTAGAACACCCCATAGGCAACTCAGGACTAGTGCTCCACTTCTTGGCACACTCAGGGACTGATCCTTGGGGATCCAGAGATAGACTCATAAGCCAGGCCTAGCACCCCCAGATTTCAACTGAGAGGCCAGTTGAGAAGGAATCAGTGAAAGAATTTCAGAAACACGAAAAATCAGAGATAATGAACACCCCCAAAAGAAAACAATAACTCCCTACAAATGGATACCATCCAAAATGAAAAGATTTAAATGGCATATGAAGAA
Organism: Cheirogaleus medius; assembly: GCA_008086735.1. NCBI lineage: Eukaryota > Metazoa > Chordata > Mammalia > Primates > Cheirogaleidae > Cheirogaleus > Cheirogaleus medius. The sequence continues at coordinate 28,891,315 of VBSM01003039.1, forward strand.
TTTCAAATATGGATTGTAAGTAAGCTCAGTGAAATGCAAGAGAAAATAGAAACCCAACACAAAGAAACCACAAAAACAATGCAGGAAATGAATGAAAAATGTATTAAGAAAATATGATTATTAAAAATAAATGCAAGCGAACTTCTGGATATGAAAAAATCATTCAAGAAAATATAAAACACAGTAGAAAGCCTTAAGAATAGGCTACACCAGGCAGAAGAAATAATCTCAGAGCTTGAAGACAATACCTTTGAGTTAAAAAATTCAAAGAGAGAGAACTAAAAAACAAGAGGAATGAACAAATATACAAGAAATATAGGACTATGTAAATAGACCTAAAATAATAATCATAGACATCCCTGAGGGTGAAGAAGAAAATGCACATGGATTAGAAAACCTATTTGAGGGAATAATTGAAGAAAATTTCCTTGACCTTGCTGGAAATCTAGATACCCATGTTCAAGAAGCACAAAGGACCCTTGGGAGCTTCACTGTGAGGAGGCAATCACCACAGCATATAGTCATCAGACTGGCCAAAGTAAACATGAATGAGGCACTCCTATGAGCTATAAGGTGAAAGCAGCAGGTAACTTACAAAGGAAAACCCTTCAGATTAACTGTAGTCTTCTCAGCTGAGACCTTACAAGCCAGAAGTGATTGGGGCACCATTCCCAGTCTTCTTAAACAGAATAATACCCTGCCTAGAATTTTGTATCCTTCAAAACTAAATTTCTTATTTGAGGGAGGAATAAAGTCTTCCTCAGACAAGCAAACACTGAGGAAATTTGTCAAGACCAGACCTGCCCTGCAAGAAGTACACAGATGTGGGGAGGCAGGGCCTCAAGGAGATCAGCTACTTCTCCCTGTGAAGCCAGGTCCCTTAGATAGGGGCCGCCACAGAGAATAAGAAAATTTATAGGAAATAGAATAAAAGAATAAACAGAAACTAAGGTATAGTTTTATATAAGAAGATCAGATAAAAGCAGGGGTACTCAGAAGTCTGGACCACATCTCCATAAGTGGTCCAGCCCCAAAGTTAGATTCACATAGGTTTTTATAGTCACAGATATCAATTATCAGTTGCCATAGTAACACATTTACATATTAGACAATGCAGTTACTATAGGTAACAGGTAGTGGGTTAGGGTCAAAAGTCCTCTCAAAGGGCTTTTAACAAATTCTAATCTATCTAGGTGAACAAATAGGTACAAAGTCTTTCAAAGACTAACTTCTAAGTTCTAAGAGATAGTTATCAATTAACAGAGGAATACCAAAGAAGTATAGTGGCTCCATATTTCTTTGATCTAGTTATTGTGGACTTAAAGCAGACAGTCAAGAGAGAGCAGGAAGCCCATCTCTACAAAACAAGTTGTTTATAACCACAGTGGTGAGTCTCTGGGCAAAGGGCACTCATTGTCTCCAGCTCCCATCCTGTGAGCCAGATATTTACCTGTTTTGTCTTTCAAGAAACAGGAAGGCTAAACAGATGAGATAACTGGGAAGACTCTTGGAAAACATCCTTACTGAAGCTTTGAGAGCCCTCCCAAGGCAAAGGCAGCCCTTGATAAGCAAACTAATGAGTTCACATATTCCTTCAGGGCAAAACCATGAAAACTCCTGTTTCTGTCTTTAATATAGCAATATTGAGCAATGCAATAAAATAATGATCATATGAGCCACATCACATTCATTCCTCAATCATATTTCTCAACAGTCAGAACTGCATTATACATGGATAAACACAATAGTCACCCACAGTGTAAAACCATCCAAAAGCTAAAGATCAGAGCCTAGATACCACAGTGGCTCAAGAGGTAAATCAAAGCAATAAACTTCTACTCAACTGGATGAAGAGAAACCCACCCCGCTTGTCAATTCTTTCAATAAATGTCAATGGCTTGAAATCCCCACTCAAGAGACACAGGATGGCTGAATGGATAAAAAATACAAACCAAGTATCTGCTGTCTTCAGGAAACACACCAAACTCACAAGGACTCATTCAGACGCAAGGTGAAGGGATGGAAAACAATATTCCATGCAAATGGAAACCAAAAGAAAGCTGGTGTAGCCATTCTCATATCAGATAACCTAGACTTCAAATCAGGAAAAGTAAAGAGAGACAAAGATGGTCATTTTATAATGGTGAAGGGAATGATTCAACAAGAAGACCTAACAACCCTAAATATTTATGCATCTAATATAGGCGCACCCAGATTCATAAAGCAAACCCTACTTGATCTAAACAAAATAATAAACAGTAGCATCCTAGTAACTGGGGACTTCAACACCCACTGACAGAATGAGACAGATCTTCCAAGCAGAAAATAAGCAAAGAAACAATCAATGTAAACGGAATTCTAGAACAAATGGACCTAACAAACACAGAGCATTCTATCCAAAAAAAAACACTGTGTATATCTTTTCATCAGCTCATGGAACGGTCTCTAATACTGATCACATCTTAGGCTACAAAACATGCCTCAACAAATTAAAAAAAAATAGAAATTTTTATTTCTTTATGTCTAGTACTTTTGCACTATATCCCCCAAATTGTAAATATTATGCTGTGAAGCCTCTTGATTGTGGTACCTTTCTTCTAATAGTATTGCTGTTTTCTTTACCTATTTTATTTATTTATTTATTCTTTAGAACCTCATTATTTCCTGACAATGTAAGATTCCTCTCTCTCCCCCTCCCCTCTCTCTCTCGATGTGTAGTGTTATTTTAATGTGCAGTCCACTCGTGACAAATTATATTGAGCTTCTTTTCAAATGCTTATTTGCAATCAGTATTTTTCCTCCCAGGCTCAGATCTTTTACTCATGTGTTAACTGAGTTGTTTATTATTACTTATTGTGGAGTTTTAGAGGTTATTTTTATATTTTGGGGTGCAAGTCTTTTACAAATATATGTTTTGCAAATTTTTTCTTTCAATCTATGCTTCGTCTTTTTAAGCACTTAACATTTTTAGCAGAGCAGAAGGTTTTTAATTAAGTCCAGCCTATTATTATTATTGTTATTCCCTGGAGAGTTCTTTTGGAGTTGTATCTCAGTACTCAAAGTCGAGCCCTCGACTATATCTAGTCGAGGTAACCTAGATATTTTATAAAACATATGCATGTCATATTTAGGTCTATGATCCATTAATTTTTGTGAAAGATGCATAATTAGTGTCTAGGTTTATTTTTTAAATATAGAAGTAAAATTCTTCCAGTAACATTTATTTAAAAGCCTATCATTTCTCTATTTTAATTATCCATATGCTATAAACATTCAATACATTCTAACTACTATCACTTAAACTTTTATTTTTAATACATTAAGAATAAGAAAAATAAAAGATTTTATTTTATTTTCATTTATTTATTCTCCAATATTTTTTCTTTTAAAATATAGATTTGAGTTTTTTGTGTGTACCATTTTCCTCCTCCCCAAAGAACTTCTTTTAACATTTCTCCTATTCATAAATTATATTTCTGATACTTATTTCAAGATTTCCTGTTTGTCTTTGTTTTCCAGCAGTTTGACTGTGATGTATCTGGTAGGGATCTCAACGTGGAGTTTGCTCAGCATCTCTGCCTGCTAGTATTGCTTCAGGGTATGTTTTTCTGCTCCTTCCTCTCTCTTCTGTCCTTCTGGGATGATCATAATACTTATTTGGTACAGTTGATGGTGCCACTCAAGTCTCAGAGGCAATATTTGTTTTTCTTCATGATTTTTCTTTTTGTTCTTGACATTAGAAAATTTCTTTTGATGTATCATGAACTTAATTGACTTTTTTCTTCTGATATGTCAAATGAACTGTACTTTTAAACTCTACAATATGCATATCATTCTTTTTATAATGTATATTCTTTATTAACATTCTCTATTTGGTGTGTCATCGACATAAGTTTTCATTAATTTTGAAACATAGTTTCTTTTATTTTTTAAAAAAATATTTATAGTACTGTTTTAAAGTCTTTTTCTGTTAATAAGTCTAACATCTATACCATTCAGAAAAAGTTTCTATTTATTGTAATTGTTTTCCACTTTCTTTGTAAGTCTTACTGACTGTTTTTTTAAACTGGGAATTTTACATAATACTGTAGTAACTCTGAATTCTTATTCCATCCTGGAAATCATTGTTACTAATTTTCTTATTAGTAAATTATCTGCAAATATTCTCTAAAGTCTGTCTCTGCAGAGGTGTGCAGCTATTGACGTTTCTGCTAAGATTTTTTGTTTAATTCTTGTATTTACACTTAATTGTGGTTTCCTAGGGGTCGTACTGTATTAGCATAGCTTCGTGGTCAGCCAGTGATTTGTCAGATGACTTGATCCAGCATCCTGAGCCAGCAAGACTTACAGCATTTGCTGACGAATCTATGTGTGGTTTAGAGAACATAATCAAATCAAACTGTTTAAATCTTTCCCTGGCTCTTATTTTCCTCTGGCTTCTCCCGTGCTCTTCCACATGTAAATATCAACTCACATTCGCATACGGATAGGTGGACAGCTGGGACTCTCTCTGGTCTCTTCGTAGAGTGTGCACAGCTTAAACTTCCAGGCCACTAGGGTTATGTGGGTGTTAGGTCATTTTGCATTGCTGTAAAGAAAATACCTGTGGCTGGGTGATTTATAAGGAAAACAGGGTTATTTTGTTCAACATTCTGCACACTGTACAGGAAGCATGGCAGCAGCATCTGCTTTTGGTGAGGGCATCAGGGAGCTTCCAATCAATGTGGAAGGCAAAGGGGGAGCAGGGTTGTCACATGGTGAGAGAAGGAGCAAGGGAGAGAGGAGGGGGAGCCAGCCTCTTTTAAACAACCGGCTCTCAGTGAACTAATACAGTGAGAATCACACATAACCATGGGGAGGCACCAAGCCTTTAGTGAGGAATCCACCCCCATGACCCAAACCCCTCCCACTAGGCTCCACCTTCAACACTAGGGATCAAATTTCAGCAGAGATTTAGAGGGCCCAATATCCAAACCGTATCAGTGTGGAAGCCAACAAAGGCTCACTGCAGCCGTATCATTCCTGTATCTCTCTGGTAAATATCTGGCCCCTCTGGTGGTCCGTCATTTGCCCCAGCTGACAACTCCAGACCACTACAGCATTGGCTGTGCCCATACATTTGCCATTGAGATGGTCCACGTTTCCAGTGACTACCACGGACGTGGTTTTCTCTGCTCCAAATCAAGTCAGTTTCCTCCAGAAACAAAGCTCTTGGGTTTGGCTCGCATCCCTCTTAAGAAACCTCTATGCTAGTAGATCAGGGGTGGGACAGGAGCAGCCCTAGATAAAAATGCCACAAAGTCCCACTGCTCTTACCCGTGGTCGGATAGTCTTTCTTGCCTAAATGCTTTCCCATTTTTGTTTAGCCTTAGTTAAATTCCCGAGTTCCAAAAATGATGATTTCTGACAATGTTCGATTTCATCGTTGATTTTGGAGAGAATTCACTGAACTCACCCCATCATTCTGGAAAACTTGACTCCGTTAACAATTATATTGTTTTACAATGAGTTCTTCCCAACTTAGTGCATTAAGTACGCTCTAGGAAATAAGCGTTCACGTGCACCCAGATAATTTTCAAAGATTAAGAGACACTTGTTCTAATCGCACTTTGTGGCTAAAACAAAAACTTATATTCTGCCAGACTCGAAAGCCTTCAAAAGTGGCACTTAAAGTTCCCCTCCAATGTGCACCCCTCCATTTTTTAAAAAGACCGATTGAAATATAATAGAGCTGCTGAGAAGATTTGCTATAATCTTTTCTTGCCCAGTTTTGCAGTCCAAGTAAATCTACTTTAAAGTCTTTTTACATTCCTGAATGAAGATGAACTGATTTAGAAAAGCCACGCAGAGTCACACTGCTGGCTTAAAGTGGATGAAGGCGCTGGCATGCACAGGATCTTACGGCAGCGGCTCCAGTCCTCCCGCTGCAATTGGCAACAGCGTCCCTGCCTGGAAGGATGATTACTATTAAAAGGCCCATCCCGAGTTATGGGCACACCACGGATCAGGGCATATTTTAAAAATTCTGAATGCTAATCTTCTGTGTTTCTATTCAAGATACTAAATACAGATTTTAAGTTACTTAGATACACTTTTGAAATCAAGTTCTGAAGAAGATACTTATGCTAAAATGCATACTTTCGTTAATTCAATTGAAACGTTTGAAGAAGCGTGCATTCACTATATAGAAAAGAAGCCGTATCATACAATATGCTTGAAAGAAAAAAATAATTTCCTTATGAAGCTTATTTGGAATTTCAAAGCTTCAGACGTCATCTATTTATATATAACTTCATGGCTGAATTCATCTATTAAAAGGAATAGGGAAGCATCAATAAATCCCCAGGATAGAAAGAGAATATTTTCTAATAAGCAGGTCCAAATGCTCGGTTAAAACAAATGTTTGTGATAGTGTCTTTCTTTGTCTCTGTCTTCAGTTCAGGCTTTAAAACTGAACATTAATCTGATATTGCTTATAAGGCAACTCAGATCCAAAACTGAAAAAAAAAATTGTCAAATTATTCACATTATATTCCTGTAAAAAGCAGAGAATATTCAAATTCACTGCCTGCGTAATCACTAGATAAAATAAAATAATTCATTCAAATTGCTGCAAGAATTATCCCTTTAAAATATTTTTCACCTGAAAAACTTGCTAACAGGTATTTTAGCAAATCCAGTTTATTTTTGTTTCTTCAAACCACTTTATTGAGCTATGCTCGGCATTAAAAATCTGTATATATTTAATGTATACAACTTCATGAGTTTGGAGATAAATACAGACCCATGAAACTATTGCTGCCATATATGCCAGGAATGTGCCCATCACCTCCAAAAGTTTTCTTCCACCATCTTTATTTATTATTATTATTTTGTGGCAAGAACACAACATATCCATCCACTTAGTAAATTTTTAAGTATACAATGCATTTGTCTACTATAGACCCTGTGTGGTGCCATAGAGCTCTAAGACTGATTCATCTTTTATAACAGACACTGTCTACCCCCTGACTGATACCTCCCCACCTCCCTCACCCCCTCCTCTGGCAACGACCGTTCTACTTTCCACTTCCCTGACTGTGGCTCTCTTAGAGTCATCATGAAAGAGGCATGGTGCCTTATGTGTCCATTTGTCGCTGGTTTATTTCACTAAGCATAATGCCCTTAGCGTCATCGGTTTTATTGCAAATGGCGGGATTTCCTATTTTTTTTTAAATAATGAATAATATTATGTTGTGCATATATATCATTTTTTCTCTGTCCATTCACCTGCCCATGGAGAGTAGGTCGCTTCTGCATCTTGGCTGTAGTGAGTGATGCTGTGTGAACACGGGACTTTACGTATCCTGATTTCAACACCTTCGGCTACATACCCACACGTGGGACTGCTGTATCATAGCGCAGTTCTACTTTTAATTTTTTGTGGAACCTCCACACTGTTTTTCATAGTGTGACTGTACTAATTTATATTCCCACTACCAGAGTCCCCTTCTCTACACATCCTCTTCAAGATTTGTCATTATTTTTTATTAGTAGCCCTTCTAATAGGTGTGAAGTGATATCATCTTGTGGACAAATCCATTTTACACATGGAGAAAATTCCAAAAAAAAATTATTGGAATCACATATGGGATCTGGACTAAGATCTTTCTGGATACCATTTGCATGCCAAAAAAGGAGGGGCGGGTAAGTGTTTTGCTTTCTAAGTTAACTCAATGCTAAACCATGTGATTGCTTAAGGAAAAAAAAATACATAGATAAACAAATTGGACATTTGCATTTGTCTTAGTATGTTTGGTCAGCTAGAAAAAAATACCATAAACTGGGTAGCTTATAAGCAATAGAAATTCATTTCTCACAGTTCTGGATGCTCAGAAGTCCAAGATAAAGGTACCGGAAGATTTGGTGTCTGGCGAGGGCTGGCTTCCTGGTTCTTAGGTGACACCTTCTCACTGTGTCCTCACATGAGGGCAGGAACAAGGCTGCTCTTGGGGGCCTCTTTGATAAGCACACTGATCTCATTCCTGGTGGCTCCACCCTTACGTACTCATCACCTCCTAAAAGGCTCCTTCTCCTAATACCATCACCCTGGGGGTAGGGATTTCAATATATAAATTTTGGGGAGACACAAATATTCAGACCATAGCAGTATCCATACTTGATTTCTCTGTTAATTTTTTCTCATTTCAGAATATTAATTTATTCCTACATATTTCAATTTGGATAAGTAGAATTTATCTGACAAATTTGGCAGGATCATCTTCCATGGTAGGTACTGGAAGGCCACGGCACTTTAGAGAGAATGGGGTGAGTGGGCCATGTGTGTGATAAAATTCATTCACTGAAGCCTGTTGGATGCCTATGTTTTAATAGTGTCACGTGCATAAGGTCAGTGTCTGGGATGCAGAAATAAATGGAACATGGAGCCAGCTCCAAGGACATAAAGACACAGCAAGGTAGATTTTATCTTATGGTGTGCGAGATAGTTCCATTGGTGACCTAAACAACAAGCCCAGGATACCAGCTGGGCAAGAGAAGGCGATATGACGTCATATCCTCCATTGCATAACCAAACATTGCTATTTCCTTCTTGCTAGCAGACTGGTCCTGGCACCTTCTTGGCTTGCATACTTTATTGAGGTGAGCCACTGCATTGGAGAAATCCATTTGACAAGGACATGAGGGTGGCCGTCAGCCCACTCTTACCTAGAAGCGAATGTGCCCAAGTCCAACAGCCAGCAAGGAGCAGGCTTCTGCCAACAGCCATCCGGGTTTGGAAGCAGACCCTTCCCCATCTCTGCCAGCTCAGCTGCTATTGGCGTCTTGACCGCAGCCTTGGGAAAAACTCTGGGAGAGCCCAGCTCAGCTCTGCTCAATTCTTGACCCACCACAGGTAAGACGATAGATGTTTGTTATTTTAGGCTGCTAAGATTTGGGGTGATTCGTTATGCATCAGTAGGTAGATAATAATGTATTTAATGAAAAATCAGAAAAAATAATATTTCACAATATGTTTTATTTAAAGAATGGCCAGAGAAAGAGGAAGAGAAACAAGAAAGTACATTCTCAGCAACATGGTAGAAAGAGAAAGTTCTAGGAGAAAGGAAAAGTATAATATCACAGAAATGTCAGGTGAATCAGAACTGAAATTCCTGATTACCTTAACACCATAGAGCAGCGGTCCTCAAACTTTTTGGCACCAGGGACCAATTTCACAGTTTTTCCCCCGACGGGGGGTGGGGGCTGGTGGGGGGCAGAGCTCAGGTGGTGATGCCAGCAATGGGGAGCAGCTGTAAATATAAATGAAGTTTCACTCTTCACTTGCCCCGGGGCTCACTTCCTGCTGTGTGGGCCCCCCTCCCCCCGACATTCCTAAGGGAACATAGTTTCCATAGATGGGAGAATTGCAGGGTTGGGGGGCAGCAGAGCTCTTTGACCCGGTCCCTCAGGCCGAGGACTGGAACAGGGGTTGGGGACCAGGGCCATAGAGGATATTACTACTTCCTGTGAATTTCCAAGTTTGCAGTGGACTTACTGAAGAGAGAGCAAGATCACGGGGAACCAAGGAAGAGGAAACAGCCAGACCATGGAAATGGAGAACTAGGAACAGGAGTGGAACCAGCAGTGGGAAGGTTAATTGGGTTTGTGGGAGTGAATTATTTTGAGTGGTTCGTGTTGGGAATGACCTCAGCATATTTACTGGTTCAAAGAGTATTGCTAGAGAGAGTATGAGCTTCAGAGCATTAATTTAAAAAAAAATAAAATTGTTGAAATAGTCCCACTGCATAGAATGAAAGGAAAGACACTCACATCCCTCTGGAAAAATGAACGTGGAGAGTCCCAAAGTAATGACACACTGTGAGTCCCTGGTGACCAGCCTGCGGGAGGCACCTGCACCTCCCAGGTGTTTACCGTCCACCAGCCTGAACCTTCCGCAGCCCCACACGGGCACGGCTGGGACAGACACCAGATATGGCCAGAACATGACATCAAAAGAACAGTTTGGCAGCACCCTACAGAACCTACTGTTTTGTGGACTACCTCGTGAGCCCTTAATTCTTCCTGGCTGCTTTTAGAAATGATCGCTCAGTGTGTTCCATGTTGAAATTTCCATGCCTTTATGTTAGACAGTCCAATCACAATTGCTAGTAAAAATATCTTCCATGAAATCGATGCAATGTAAATATTAATGTTACCTTTACGTAATTAGAATTTTAAAAATCCGCATGTGATAAATCTGCACATGTGATAAAACTGGTTTTATACTTTCCAGTATTTTTTTTCCTGACAATGATTATAAAACTGAAAAAAAAAAAAGAGGAAGAAGCCATAATTTACTGTATTTATTCTGATTTGCATGCAACACTTTTCAAGTGTAGGCATATATTTATTTCTGAAATTAGCAACCCATCTCTCTCGAAATGTCGGATGCATGTCCCTAAAGGCATCATGCAGACGTGTGACCCACCGGGCCTGTGGTTCTTTGACATCAAGCTGATTTCTCTAAACCCACAGCGTGATATTCTAGCACTTAATTTAGAAATGCAGCTTAAATCACAGAAGCCATAATATGTCAAATGATCCCACACTCGCAGGGGGAAAACAGTAAGTAATGAAAAAACTATGATTGCTTTTCTGTCCCTCCAAATGACAGTTATCACCTCAATGACCTGCTCCGGGCGGACCAGTCTAAACCCAGCGCACTAAGGGATAACGTCATCTAACAGGGCAGTTACAAAAATCAATACAAAACCCATTTCAGAGATACTCTGTGTAAGAATCCTGGTGTAATGTTCATTTATTGAATAGGCCTGGGGAAAAAAACACAACAACTTTTCTGATATATATGCCTTACCTCCCAAGCAAAGGAATTCTGTAGGTAAGCAATAATTGTATTTTTCAATCTATTACTTAGACTTGCCATGGCTCAGGCTGGAATCTAATATATGGGTGACGGCCATAACTCAATTACGGGGCCTCAGCAGAGTCCTAGTGTATTCAAAGAGCAAAGGGACAGAACAGGACAGCTCCCTGTGTGTGCTTCTCTGGGTGAGCGTGCCCGTGAGAGAGAGAATGAGTGTGTGAGTGCTCTCTTCTTTATAAGCTCATCTCGTTGCCTCTTTGACTACTACTGAATTTGAATATTTAAATCATTATATTTAACCTGGTCATATAATTCCCTTGCATTCCTTGCTGTTAACATATCGCATGCTAGGCCCACATGGAGAACAGATGCATCCCTTTTGAATAAGCAGGTGCATGACTGCCACAAGAGGCCGTGGCTGGTCGGGAGTGACCTCTTAAATCCCGGGAGCCAAAAGCCAAGTGGCAGCACGGGGTCCTCCCACAGGCCTTTCTGCTGATAGAGACAGAACCCCGGACTTGGAAAACCTCGGGCTCAGCCAGAGAGGTGGCGGCGCCCTACACAGCAACTTGCAAGGAAATATTCCGACAGCTGGTAAAAAGATTTTAGCTGGAATTAGTGCTACTCCTGGGAAATGCTAATGAAACCTGTTAAATCAACCTACACACCAGAAGCCCAATCATCTTAACCTTCACACTTTATGACCATCACACGGTTTCATTACCTGGATGTTCTGATTCTAAATGAAGAGCCATCGTGACATTCTTCAAATCACGGAATATTAACACGGGCATTGTATGGTCAGGCTAATGCATTTTCAGGTCCTTTATGCTAATTTCATAGCGCTAATATTCATTGACAATACTGCTTATTAAACCTAGTAATGAATTGGATTTTAATTATTTTCTACCCCTCTATAATTTTCTAAATATTTATTTATGAAATGACCTAGAAAGTCTTATTACGACAGCTCGCGCTTGCTTATTCAACAGGTTCTGAAATTCGGAAGATATTTTGGCTGCCAGCCAAACGTTGGTATGGCTATTGGACCAAGAGTCACATTCAGATGTCTCATCTTCCTCTGATCAATCATAACCAGTATATCTGAGATAAAGTCCGCACATGAACAATACACAACTGTAGGTATTTATGTCTGTATCAACACCGTAAGGGGAGAGCATGATCCTATTCTTGTGTAAAAGCCAATGTTTATTATTATCTGGTTGGAAATATTAATAAAATTATTTTTAGACTTCAGAGTGCTTTTTCTTTACTTCCTGAGGATTTACTTTCGATGCCATTATTCTTTTAGTATTTTGGCTTGAGAGACAAAGTAAACAGATTCCTTGAGTGAGATACCCTGGTCCGAATTATGACTTCAGTGCACATGGCGTGATCTTGGGCAAATTACCTTCAGTTTCTGTCTCGTAAAGGGGGAGCGTAATAACACTTAACCCGCAGGGCTGGTGTGAGCCTGAGTTCGCGTGTGCAGCACAATAGGGTCAGTCTCTCCAGCAGCTCAACTCATTGCTACTTCAGAGAAAGTGTTAACTGTCATTTCTTTAAAGGACCTCTTTAAAATAATGCCGGTTACATGAACCTCATGTGGCGAATCTATCTCTTGGTGCCTGTGAGGGACTGCTGGGTTGGGCGCTGGGCCCGGGAGACGACATGACCCAGGCCAAAGCAGACAGCAGGCAGCAGGGGCCGTTTCCTTCCTCCGTGCCTGCATCGTGTGATGCTCCAGGTGGCCTCAGCTGTAGTCCACAGCCCCATTGCCCAAACCTCCATGTCATTCCCTCCTAGCCTCCTGCCCACCCTTCTTTCCACCTTCTGGTGGAGAGCGAAGCCCTCGGTAATGAGTGCTGGCCCCCTGTCCTGCAGAGCTTTGGCCGCTCTTGCCATCACAACCACGGTCACTCACACAGTAAATGAGGAAAGAGTTTTTGTAGGTTTGATGCAGCAAATTAGAAGAGAATGGGTCTCCCCCTCAGGAAAGTAGAATGTTAGCTCACCCTCTTACATTTGGAATTTTCTAATTGCTTATGTGTTTTGTCTTTATAGCTACATGAGATATGTTGTCTTTACAATACAAAATTATCTTTGGAAATGGAAGGCAACGAAAGCAATTGAGGTTGCACTGTGAAGTTCACCACATCATATGGGATGAACAGTCACACCGAATGAACATTTTATGACACTCTGCAAAAGCTTATGCAGTAGAAGTGCGTGGGTAATGTCTGAAAACGCTCCTAAATTGTTTGGAAACCCAGATCACGTCATTTCTGGAGCATAGTCATAATTGTAAAAAAAGAACACTTTCATTAATTTTCATTAACATTAAGATCATTGGTGGATTATGTTCATGTAAACATTTTATGTAAAACAGCTGCCTTTTGTTGAATTGAACAGTATTTTTCTCCTTAAGACTAATAAGTGCTCAAAATAATGTTTCTAAGCTACAATATTTATGCCAGTTGTCACTAATTTGTTCCCCTAAGTAATTGTTGATTTCATAGCCACAGTGATCGTGTTTATAACAACCATAGTGAGGAGGGTTAAATGAATTCGGCGTCAGGGTGATGGCAGAGCCCACGTGGTCCTGCTGCCCGTCAAGCGGCAAGCACGTGGGGTTGCCAAGTCGGTCCTGCAAGAACTGGGTGGAGAGAGACAAAGGATTGTCTTCCAGGTAACAGTGTGCAATGTCAATTTCCCAGCTGTTCAACATGCCGTGCTGCAGTTTGAGACTTTTTAAAGAGATAAATACACGTGTCATTCGTGCAATGAAAGGACGCTCCTCTCTACCTGCTCCACAGCCTCGTACCCGCAGCACGGCAGGTCTCTGGTGCCCACGTGCTTCTGTGCAGCTGGGCCTCCCCGGCCTTCTTGGAGGGGCCGTCATGATTGCCTTACACACCTGGAGTCACTGCCTTTGGAACAAGGGAAGTTAGGGATATTGCAAAGGAACACTCGCCTAGGTCATCTTTTCCACTCCTTGTACTCACTCAGAGGATTGGTTGGTCAGTGGAGCATAAGAGTTTAAGTCACTTGACCAACACTACAGTGCTGGAAAATCCTTAGAGGGACCTGCCACGACTTATACCTGTGGGACTCCTTTTCTAAGTATGATTATAATATTAGGGGTTGCTTGTCAATAAGGGAAATTGTTGGGGCGCGGTGGCTCACGCCTGTAATCCTAGCACTCTGGGAGGCCCAAGCGGGAGGATCATTTGAGGTCAGGAGTTTGAGACCAGCCTGAGCAAGAGTGAGACCTCATCTCTACTAAAAATAGAAAAAAAAATTCAGCCAGGTATGGTGGTGGCGCATGCCTGTAGTCCCAGCTACTTAGGAGACTGAAGCAGGAGGTTCACTTGAGCCCAGGAGTTTGAGGTTGCTGTGGCTGACGCCACGGCACTCTAGGCCAGGTGACAGAGCAAGACTCCGTCTCAAAGGAAAAAAAAAAGAAAGAAAGAAAAAGAAAATAAGGAAAATAAACTTTTGTCCTTCCTTGCTGTTCCTTGAGAGAATTATTGAATAAAATACATAAACATGAATGTCATTTGGCTTTAGGCACAAAAACGCTCTAGTTTAAGATATTAATATTTCCTTTGTCTCTCTATAGCCAAGGAAGTTCAGCAAGAGGAATGATTTTATTTCTTAACATGAAGCTGATGTGTGCTGTTTGTAATAATTAACACTGGTCCTTGTGAAAGATGAATACATGCACAGTTTTAATGCTAAAACTATTAAAAGATCTTTATTCTTAACCTTAGATGATCCGCAAACAGGAAGAACACTTGCTAATCATTGCATTTCATACTTTGGATATTGTGATAGACATAGAAGAGCACATGCCAGTTGGAGTCCTGTCCTCCGAGCTCACTCGGCTCTTATACCTCCTGAGTGACTCAGAGTCTAGGAAAAGCAATGCCACGTCCTCCCCTAGCTCAGCAGCAACTGGCACCACTCAACCGCTCCAGCCAGTAACCCAGGGACCACCTTTAATTCCACCCTTTCCATCTTCCCCTGCTGGCACTGCACCTGCCGGTCCATTCTCCGGTCGGATCGGCCTCAAGACGCAATACGCCGCTGAATGCATATTCATCCAGAAGCCATGAATCGGTTAGTTCCTGGGGCCTTCAGTGGTGGGGCTGGAATAACAGAGGACAGATCCAGGCCCTTCTCTGAGGGGAGATGAGATTTGTGCTGGGGAGGCATAAAGTGCGCCATGGGCAAGAAGAGGCCACGCTGGGGACCAGGCATCGAAAGAAACAGTCACATTCACAGGCAGTTTGCAGTTCCAGAAACCCACTAAATCACTGCGCTTACCCTCGGGCCTTCATCAAATTCTCATCACTCATCACGCCTCATAGGTGGTGCGGTGAGGAATTAAGGCGGATGCTGAGAGACAGTGTCCCTCCAAATTCTCTCTCTTTCATGTCACGCAGAGGCAGACGTGGGACATAAAGGGGCTGTGCCCAAGAGTTCCTGGCGTGGGTAAGATGCCGTAAGTGCCGGGGAGAACAAGCTCTGTGCAGGGTAGCCGGGTGGATAACCGAGAGCAGCGCTGAGACAGCCCCTGCACACACACGCATGCCCACGCACACACATACACACGCCTGCACACACGCACACACACGAGTGGCAGGCAAGGGCACGCTATGTGGAGTAGCCTGGCGGATGCTGACGTGACCAGCACTTTAGGAGGGATCCATCGATATTCGTATTTGTTGACTGACAGCAAACTGTAGCATTCGATAAGTGGCCCAAGGATCTGGGTTTTCTGCTTTTGGTGAAAATATGACCCAAAATGCGACCCCTCTGTAGCCTTTGAATCAGAAACCCCCATGTCCCCTCCCTCTAGCCCAAAGAAGGACCTGGAAAGTGAGAAGCTTCTGGCACAGCTTTGCTGAGATAACACCTGGAGTGTGCCGTTGACTGTCCCGATCATTCTTGTACCTTTCTGTAACTTCTTTATTTTTTGTTGGCACAGGGTCTCACTCTGTAGCCCAGGCTGGAGTGCAATGGCGTGGACACAGTTCACAGTAACCTCAAACTCCTGGGCTCAAGCAATCCTCCTGCCTCAGCCTCCCAAGCAGTTGGAACAACACACATGTGCCACCACCACCAGCACGCTGGGCTAATTTTTTATTTTTTTGTAGAGACAGGATCTCACTATGTTGCCCAGGCTGGTCTCTCCGGCCTTGGCCTCCCAAAGTGCTATGATTACAGGTGTGAGCTGCCATGCCCAAGCCCCTTTCTGTAACTTTAATGTTGATGTCACTTGGATGGTATCCTTCCCGCCCTATGGAATATTTTATAAATATTCCAGATGGGTCCTGGACTTTGGCTCTTGCTCAAACTTAATCCCCAAGCTGCATCCGAGCATGTTTTTTGGTCCACCTGAATGAAAGGTGATGGGCACAAGAGGCCTGCACTGCCCTTGGCACAAACGTCCTGAAAGGAAGAGGACTCATCCTGGGAAATGAGGATCTTCCCTGAGGGGACTGTCCCCACCACTGGGTCGGGCAGTGCCCCCCACCCCAGCCCACCTGCCCTCGCCCTCCCCCGCCCAAGGACCGGGGCACGGCACAGTAACGTGGCTGGAAGCATTTTGATCTCCTGTTTTGTCTCCCTCAGAGGCGGCCGCAGATTGTCACTTAGTATTATTTCATCGTGACTTATGGTGAGTTAAAGTAACAAAGCAGAAAGTCTCCAGAATACTATTCGTTAGAGGTGTTATTTATTTGTGAAACTTTAATCAATGATCTGTTCGTTACTCTGAAGAGGGTGAAAGAACCTTCTGTGGCCTCTAACACCATAGACTGCAGGGGAAAAATGTGCTTCACTCTTGCACGTTAGTTTGCCGCTTTTTTAAAATCTACTTTCAGAAACCATTTAAAAGTATAGGTGGTTGATTTCCATTTGTAAGGAGGCACCGGCATACATTTTTAAATTGGAACATACAGGCATATATTTTTAAATTTGTCTTTGTTTTAGGATTGATGTTAAGTGGCGGTGTGCCTATGTATATGCAAACACACACACGTGCTCAAAATTATCGACTATCAAATTAAGGAGTGGGATCTTCACTCACGTCAGAGCCACACGATGACAAACCTTTACGTTCCTCATTAGGTTCGGGACCATGTGATATGATCCATATTTGAATCCATGAAATAATGATCCATATGCTAGGAGATGCTTAAAGGGACCTCCAGTGACAATATTATTCATTTTTCAAGTAGGAAGAGACATATGCAAAAAACATGAAAAAGGCAGATGATAAAAATACAGCTCGCTTTGGTTCACAAACTGTGTCACACACACACACACACACACACACACACACACACGAGGAGAGAGCCCAGGACAGGGCCATGAGAACGTCATTTGTTAGCATACATTTTGTTAAGACAACGAGCTGTCCATATTTCTACCCCGATCCTCCGGGGAGTCTTCAGTCCACAGAATGATCCTAATTGAATTTTCCCTGCCTAAATGGAGTCTGCCCTGATGTGAACTTGCTTTGAACACGATGACAGGATGGGACGTCTCAGCGCTTCAGTTCCCTGAGACCTTGGGCTCTCCTCCCATTACCTCCATTATCTAAACAAATAACCTTGGACAAATCAATTTACATTAATCCAACCTTGTGGTACACAACTCCCTCGCTCCTTCACAATGTCTCAATCAAGATTCAAATGAATTTGCTCCAATATTTAGCTATGAAAGAACTTAATCTCCTACTTGAAACTCAAGTCCATTGAACATTATCATCAAATAAAAAAATTCAATAAAAAAGAGTTAGAAATCAAAATGGGAAAAAATAGAGATCACGTGGAATTATAGCTTCTTTATATCACGAACAATAGAATTCAGAATGTCTTTAAGATATGTGAAAAAATAAAGGGGGAAATTTTCACTCTAAATTTGCCATAGACATCTTTTCACTTACACTGATTGCAGCCCTTCAGTTTACAGGTAATTTTCTTGCATTTGTTGATGCTCAGGGTAGATAAGGTTCAGTGTTTGAACAGTTCAGTGGTCTCTTTAGACATGCGGTGGATTTGACTGTTGTTCAGAAACCGTCACCCTCCCCGCCCCTTCCAACCTTTAATGTTCCATTCTTACTGAGGTTTGCCCTGCGCGTTGGCCCCATGGTGGACACGGTGTCTGCCCGTGCAAGCAGATGCCATTGTCATAAGAAAAGCATCTGTGCACACTTACAACCCCTCAGCGTACGCCCACCATGAACATATTTCAAACAGAGCTGAGCCGGCGCCCAGGGAAATGCCAGACCCAGCTGATCCACAGAAGATCCAACCAGCTGAGTCCAACCTACAGCCAGCCAGGGACGCGCGCACACACACGGGAGAAAGAGACAACGATCGCTGGTTAAGCCAGCAGGTGCGGAAATGGCCGATAGCGTGGGGTGTGCCCCGCACCAACCATCGACCCCAATTCCTCGATGCTCTGAGGCCTCCGCCTCTCTCAGGTGCCTGCCCTCACCTGTCCATGCCTGTACTCATCACGCCTGGCGATGTGTAGGAGGAAACCCAAGTTAGGAATTCTGAATAACAGGTCTAAAACAACCGTGTAACTTCCATGAGAAAAAAAAAGAAGTTTAGGGGAAAGATTTGAACCCATTTAGGATCCTGAAGCCGGAGTTAATTACTTTTGTGTTAGGCATTGGCTAATGAAATAAATAAAACTCGTACAGGTGTAGGCAGATAACACCTGTCATTCTCATCACGGAGCCTCCGGGCCACGATTTGGCACATGCAAGCTCCGGGGGTGTGGGTCAGGGTTGAACAGCTTACAAAGGTGGGTGGTCAGGTCTTGCCTCACCTATGTCTTCAGTGGACGTTCTCTTATCTTCCTGTCATACCATGTTCTACACACACAAAGTCACTCGGCAAAGCAACGGGCGCACACTCAGGCAGGCAGAAGGTGAAGCAGCCACAAGCCCTGTGTTCAGAGGGGTTTAACAGTCTAATAAAAGTGAGCTGGATAGAGAAACAACTAACTCTAATTTGAATGAGAAATAATGTGTCACAACAAGACAGTAATGACTTAAGATGATTACCAAGGGGTTATTATACGTTGGGTACTGTTTTAAATGTTTTATATACTCTGCCTCATTTATTATTATAAGAATAATAATAGACAATACTGTGTTCAGTTTACAGTTGGAGAAAGGAGAGCTCGTGCAATTTAAGCAGCTTGTCTACGCGGGCCCAGTAGGTGGACTGTTGATGCGAAATTAAGCCAAGACCTTTCTGCCTGCAAAGTGTCTGACTCGCCCTCTATGTTCCTCTACGGCTGATATTGTCTTGCAGGGTACGACGGAGCTGAGAAGGGGACCAGCTGACGTCTGGCAGCGTGGGCCGAAGCAATACTTTGCAACCAATGGCCCGTGGAGGCCATCCTGGAAAAACAGCCAGCGTTTGACAAAAACAGATGGGAAGAGATGATGTGAGCGCATTAGAAGCGTTTAGCTGGTAGCAGGTGAAAGAAAAAACAAAGCAAGGGAATTGGACTGGGAAAGAAAGAAGATTTTGATTCCGGAGGTGGGAGGCACCCAGAGTAAGTTTGATGTTTTTCCCTCACTCCCGCCGCGGGCAGCCCTGGCGTAACCGCTTGGCGGCGTGGACCACAGCCTGGGTGTTGAGCCCTGCAGAATTGGTCCTTTCCAGGCTTAACATTTTAAATGTCCTTCAAATATCTGAAGCTTGTGTTTGTGTGTGTAGGTATGTGTCAAGCCTGTCTATTAATAAAAAAAATCGTGTTCAATTTATACATTGTCTAATAACATTTTAAGTAGACTAACACTAAGAAGTTCAATGGGAATATGAAAATTTTTTCAGGTTTATAGATATGTGGTGTGTGTACTCTATCATCCGCTCCTTGGATGATTATTTTTCATGTTTTATGATTCATTGCATGTAAACTGCAATCGAATGTGGCTTCAAATGAATAAAGCTTATGTCGGAAACTTCCCTAGAATTTCTTTGGAAATCCCTCTGCCATTTTTGTTACATACTCATTTTCACAACCAAAGTACTGACGCAGAGTGACAAAGCATGTGTCCTGGTGCTGTGGCATAAGGGGACAAGAGCCTGCTTTTGTACCAACACTGTCCTTATGCCCTTATCTCTATAGTAAATTTCCCAAACTACTTTTTTAGCTCAATTTAAAATGGTGATTTTTAAAATTATTTTTATTTTTTATTTCAGAGTACTATAGGGTTACAAAAGCTTTGGTTACGTAAATTGCCTTTGCACCGCCCAAGAAGCATGCCCATCCCCCAGACGGTGCGCACCACGTCCGTTAGGTGTTTACCCCTCCCCCCTCCCGCTCCCACCTGCCTGACGCCCTGTGAATGTTACTTCCCTTGTGCACATTAGCATTGATCAATTAGTACTCATTTAATGAGTCCATGTGGTGCTTGTTTTTCCATTCTTCTGATACTTCACTTAGAAGAATGGGCTCCAGCTCCATC